>CM053787.1:481251193-481851193 GCA_028749045.1 Cupressus sempervirens | reverse complement strand
AATAATCATCATTAAAAACATCATCTCACATCGCTATGAAATAAATCTCATTTGTTAACTATGAATCATTAAAGCATCATTAATGTACTAGTAACCACAGTCATTAAACACCATGTGAAATATAGTCAACCAAGTAATCATCACTAATATATCACTAATCTGAGTCATGCAATAATATCATAATACTGTAAATCCAGTATCTCTAAAACTAATCAATGCATAAAATTGCCCTAAAAGAATTTGGCAATCAGAACATAAAAGGAAACTATGGGTGGGCATTATATAAGAGGAAATGGTCAAAAAGAATCCTTCAATGCTCGATGAAAACTCCTTTTCTTGAATGCTCAAATGTCCTAAGCTCTTGAATTTCTTGATGTCTTATCATCTCATAAAGTGTGGATGTCAAAAAAAAAGCCTCCAATCCTTATTATATACTAGTTGTTGGGCAAGAAAATAATACAAGCTGACTAGAGAGTACTAATTTAATGTTTGGAACCCTAAGATATTTCAGGCCCCAAGCCTGGAAATCACCAGGGAAGAGGTCGACCTAGTCAACCTATTCTATGATAGGTTTAATTGGGGTCAACATATTCTAGAATAGATCAACTTATACTAGAATAGGTCAACCTAGGTTGAACTAGCCAAGAGACAGGAAGAGGGATGGCCTACAGAAAGCTTGAAGGAAGTGCAGATTGTTTCAGAAAAGGTGAAAGAAAATATGAGAGAGAACATCAAGCACAAATCCATCCATGGTCTAGGAAGTGATAATGAGATAGGTGATAAAATGTCTTAAAATATGGGTGGTTCCATTTTAAGATTATACATTTATCCCCCACTTTAATGGGGGTATGTGTTTGCTCAAACTCATAGTATAGAAGATCAAAAGTCAATAGTTGATCTTATCATGATTTAGGAGACAAAGAAACCATCAAGCCCCCAAGAGACTCGAGTCTTCCTATCCAAATTCACAATAAGAGAGATAACACTACAAAATGGGCGTGGCTACTCTCCCAACAAGGTTTTTGTGCCTTATTATGAACCAAAAAAGAAAAAGAAAAATAAAAATAAAAAGGGTATGTTGCTATAGGAGATGAAATCAAATGGTCTAGCAAGTGTGTGTGGAATTCTATTCAACCATCAAAGATGAATTGATTGGTCTAGAAAGTGTGTGTGGCATGCTATTCAATTCATCGAGGGATCCATCTTCAATGGAACTCCATGTCCCAAGAAGAAGAATAAATAAGGAACTAGATGTAAGTATGTGAGTGTCCTTAAGGGATAAAAAATAAGACCAGGCTTCCCATACTATCAATAGTCCAAAGGAGCACAAGAAGGGATAATACCTCCTAAACTATCAATAGTTTAGAAAGAGTTCCAAAGAGAACAAATAAAAACTAAGCCTCTAGAAACTGTTAGTAGTGCAAAAAGGTGATGAAGAAACAATACATAGATTTGAGGATAGTCTAGAAATAATACCAAGTGTACAAGGATAAAGTACTCTAATCCATACTCAAAATCTATATTTGCTACTCCATGATTACGTGAAATAAAAAAGGTGAGTGGAGTACATGCTCCCACATTTAAGTGATTACAAATTCCTTAATGAGAGGAATATATTTAATAGAAGCATACATGTATCCACTAAGAATGTTTCTAGTATGAGATGCCCCCAAGAGAGAGAACAAATCAAGGGAACTGAACACATAACTTAAAGAGAGAACACAAAGGGATCTACCAATTTTAGGATCAACATGATCGTATGATAATATGTAATATTATATCAAGTATGAAATATAATCATTCCCTAAATGAAGAATAACTACAACAAAATAGAGGAAAATGCACATAAGGAATATGAAGAAGAGTCTTTTTAGGCCAACAATGTGGAGACCAAAAATAATTAGTGCTACCATGTTGTAAGAAACCAAGAAGAATATACAAGGGAACATGTACAAACAATAGAACATGTACAAAATAATATGTAATAACATATCTAAGAAGAGAGATACAAATATAATACTGTGTATGGTAGGTTCAATTACTTTATCCCCTTGCGCCAATGAAGCAACAATAATCATCTAAATAAATCTAAAAACCATATAACACAAAACACAACATGGGAGAGGACACACCATGAAAGAGAAAAGACTACCATGGTAAAGGAAGTCCACTTCACTAAAATGCTAGGGGAAGGATGTTGAGTTGTGAGAGGAATGAAATCCATGGTAGGAATCACAACAAACTCCAAGCAAAGACTCTTGTGGGAGTTGCTATGCTTGTCTCTAGAAGTGATTGCAAGCTACATAGAAAGAATGTTAGCCAAATAATAATTTATATCAATATATTCATCATCAATTCTAACATGTTCATCATTAAGAATGCCTTCCATATCAAGATTAATAGAATCTAAAATAAGAGTAGAATCATCATGTTTATCAATTTTTATACTACTACCTTGATTAACTTCTTCTCAAGGTTGGAAAAATTAATGGCTACTAGCATTGGAGATGCTATTGGAGATGGTACTAGTGTGGATGTTGGCATTCACTCATCTATTGGTGGTGCTAGATCCGATGCAACTAGAGTGGGTGGTAGTGTGGGTCCTATTGCTAGCACTAGACATGGAGTTGTTGTTGGTGTTAGTGCTTTCATGATTATTGGGATTTGGGTTCTATCATCTTCTTTTGGCGATGTTGGCTCTGTTGCATCAAGGTAGTAGTTGGTGCAAGTTCTAATTTTGGCATTGGTATGCTTGCTAGCAAAGGTGTTAGCACTGGCTTTTTTTGGCACTAGTTGTGGGTCTAGGGCTAGCTATCAGTCTTCTGCTGGTTTTGGTCTTCTTGTCTCATCCATTGGAGTGATATTTAGAGATATAAAAGGTGTTGACATTAGGGTTTTTTCTATTGATGGTTTTGATTTTTTTCCCTAGGATTAGCACTTGCTTTAGGGCTAGAAAAATTGCTAGCACTAGTGTGTCTAGTGATCCTTAATCTTTTGTTTCTAGGGTTACAATAGGATCTTCAATTCCTTCAAAGGAAAATGATCCCTTTCCTATCTCTAGTCCTCCCTTGATTAGCTTGGAGTAGAATGTATTGAGTGACATTGTCCATACATCCAATGATCTTTTAACTTGTGCTGTAATTTGTCACTTTTAGGGGCTTTGGCCGAGTCTATCAGATTTTCATTTGTAGATAACCAAAGAGTGTGAACCCATTTTATGAGGTAATAACCACATTTTTCCCAAGGGAATGAATACTCTTAGAAAGGATACTATAGATTATTTGAAAACTAAGAAAAACCATTTCACAAAGACAAATAATACCTAGCATGATTTGATTGATCTTAGTTTTAATCGATTCAAACATTTAACAGATGGATATGTGTTCATTTTAAACTACTAAACATGATTGAAAATGTTGAAAATTCAGCATGAGTTGCTAACCCCTTCTATTTTCAATCAAATTTTAACCTTCATTATAGTTTTAAAAATAGAGGGCACTTCAATCTTGTTACTATTCTAAGCTATGGACAAATAAAACCACCATAATCATTACTAGAAAAAACCATTTAATGACTAAAAATATTGTTTTATGAAGATTCTTTTGTTAGATAATTGAGAGGTGGGGGGGGGGGGGAGAGGGGGGGGGGGGGGGAAGGGGTGAATTTTTTTTTTTTTTTTCCAGTTATCCTACAAGCCTTGAAACACTTTTCCAAAAACTTAAAAACTTTAAACTTTCTTATCATTAGCTTGGAAAGCATAGCAAACATTCAACTCAATCTTCCATCAAAATTTTAATTTCATATAGTGAGTATTAGAGTAAACTTTCAATATATACCAAGTTGTAGCAAAAAATAGTAAAATAACATCCACACAATTTGACACAAGTATTTTAACATGGAAACCTTGTTAAGGTAAAAATTACTTGGGACTGACAAGCCAAAAAATTCACTCTTCTGAAGTCAAATCTATAGGAGACAACCTTGTTAAAGGTTTCATACACATTGTTAATGTGACCCTTTTAGAGGATTTACACCAAAGATCATCTAGACCTTATTACTCTTGAATATCTATAGAGTGACATGCTCTAAAGGGCTTAAATAGCATTCAACATAATATCACCATATAATGGATTTACAAATAAGACTTATTAGGTCTAGTTGTTTAAGAGATTTTATACTAAAATGGTTAGAGAGTAAGAGTGAAATTATCTAATTAGAATAGCACTACCTATGCTTATTCAGATCTCCATTTTTCTCCATCTCTTTCCTTTGTTCATCCTCTTTCTTTCTTCTACTCCCTTTTGGATGATTCACTTACTCACACATCAACTAATCAACTCTCTTACTTGATCTTCACAATGCATTTCTACTCAGTTATCCTTTGGCTATCAATCTTCTTCTTAAACTTGATCACAAACGATGAACAATGCATTCATCCCTTATATAAAAAATCTTTTATTTCTTCACAAGATTCTTCCATGATTTTCTTCTTAATCACAATTGTCTAATCTTTTCCCATCTTAGATTCATTAAATCTAGATACTCTGTCATCATTCCTTCACCTTAAACTTTGTGCTTAAATCCAAATCATCAAATCTCCTTCATAAGATATTTGAATTTATTAGTCATTGATATCATAACTAATTCCATCATTGTCTTTGAAACTTCTTAAAAAATATTTATTTTCATCAAATGTGAGCCTCAAATTAATTCTTTTACAAAATTTTCTTCTTTCTATTACTTGGTTAACACTACACTTCGCTCGATCATTACAAAACTATTCTTCCTAGGTTAAATCTACACATCCTTACTTTTTCATTAGGTGCTTAGTGACAACTATAGTAGCTCAGTTAATACTAGTATTTTTTATTCAACAATCAATCTTTCTTGCTTATACATGATCTCAACACTTAATCAAATCATGTAGAATAATAAAACCAATAGTATAATGCCATAGTATAACTCATTCAAGTAACCATTGAATACCATACACTATTCAACACTTACATTTTTTCAAATCCTCTTCATTATTCAAATGATATGAAGCTCTATTGAATTAGCATAATATATCACCTATTAAGGCTTGACATCAATGATATTATAAAAATTGATACGAATCTTCCCCATATATTAACAACATTATCATTTGGGGCTAACAATATCCCCTTTGGCATTGAAGGCAACACATTATTACATATCACATTACATAATAAAATAATATACCATCATATACTAGAACACATCTTCAACTCTCATATTCATTAGGTTCTTTGCCTCACAATATCTTCAAATCATTCTCCCTTTACTTATCTCTCCCCCTTTGGGTTTATTCAATGATTCATTCAAAATAAAATTCCTTTATTACCTTTCATAATATCCCCCTTTGTTTCACCATCTTTATTTTATTAACTCTCCTGCCCCTTTAATTATTCAACACTTCACTACTCATACATCTGCTCCTTCTGCTTCTCTCCCCCTTTGATAGAAATGCCAAAGGTAACTATAAGCTTCAATAAGAGAATTATAAAACCTTGTACCTTTCATGTACTAATTACATTTTCTTCATAAAAAATATTTTCACAACTCTAGGATAGTTCCTGAAGAGTGAACTCTTGCATAAACTCTATAAAGATATTCTAATCATCCATGAATTTATGCAACATGCATCCTAACTTAGTGGTTCTTGGATAGGGGAATGAACCTTAACTTACCTCTTAGATACTCAAAAAATTCCTTAGGCAATGGCTTTATGAATATATCTGCAAGCTGCTCCTTGGACTTCACATACTCCAATTTAACTTGTTTTTCTTGAACTTTCTCTCTCAATTAGTGATACTTGATAGATATGTGCTTTTTTTTTTGCATACATCATACTATTATTTTATATGTTAACAACACTTGTCTAGTCGCAATAGATAGTAACATGTTTAGTAACTTCCTCTTGCATACCTTCTAATAGCTGCATGATCCATACACTATTTGAATAATTAATAGAAACAACAACATACTTGGCTTCAGTAGTAGACTGAGAAATACAATTTTTTCTCTTGCTTATCTAGGTGACCAAACTTTCTCCTAAAAATAATGCTCCTCCACTTGTACCCTTTCTATCATCAACATTTCAATCCTAGTTAGCATCAATATAAACTCTTAACTCAAAATCACCTTCTTCCTTATACCATAACCTTTCAAATATCTAAATACTATTTTTATTGTAGTCATATGTGTCTACTTAAGATTGGCTTAACATATTGAAACTATCCCAAGTACATTTACAATATTAGGTCTACTCTATACTACATATTGCAACTTTCTAATTATTGATATATACTATGTGTCATTTACTTTAGCTGAGTTGTCCTCTTTAGACAATTTACATCTAGTGATTATTGGGGTGCCAACTAGTCTTGAATCATCACTGCCAAATTTTTTCAATATCTTCTTTATGTATTTAGACCGAATCACATATATTCCTCCTATGATTTGATGAAATTTTAAACGAATGAAGAGCTTAATCTCACTAAACATAGACCTTATGTCATCAAATGTTATGTCATCAACAAATATTTTTACAATCAAGAGCTTATCTTCAACTTTACTTTTCAAAATTTCAATCTCTTTTCTCATCAATCAAAAAATGACTTGCACAACAAACCATTAGGTTATAATATAATCAGATCTATAAAAGAGAATTTAAATCTCAAAGGAAAATGTCTAATGAAATTCAAATAAGTAATCCTATGAATGCTAAAGCTACTATAACAAAACAAAAGGATCAGAGACAAAATGTTAAGTGGAGATCTCCACCTATGGGTTGGATTAAAGGTAATTTTGATGGCTTTGCTAAAGGGAAACCAAGAAAAGATGGATGAGGAGGTGTTTTGAGAGACCATTAGAATACGGTTATGGATGCTATTGCTATCCCTATAGTGAAGTCTACTAGTCATAAAGTAGAGGCAATGACTACTCTATTCACTATAAAGATGGCAGTGGAATCTAGCTTTCAAAATCTTTGGTTGGAAGGAGACTCTCTTAACATCATTAACATGTTGAACAACAAGAGTCTGATTACTTGGAATATTGAGGGAAGTATAATGGAAATAGAAGACCTTATGAATAAATTTGATAATGTCTATATTTCTAATATTTCTCAGGAGGGCAACAAAGTTGCTGACTGGATTGCAAATCAAGTAGTCTATTGGGAAACTGAGTTGAGTTGGCAAGATGACCTAAGCAAGGAAGCAGAGCTGATGGAAATTGTTAATTATGATATGACACATGCTAATGAAGGAAAGATCACATAAGATCGAGGAATTTATTAAGGGAAGTGATGAGTTTGTGGCAAATTTTATGAGTATCCCTAGGTGATACTTTTGTATAATTATGGATTATACTTGGTAGGCATGCAAGATTAAAGGTTTCTTGGAAATCATTAACAACTTACTCTCCTTTTTGGTGACCATTTTTTAGTCTAGTTGCAAGTGTAGAGCATAATATGAGATGGGAGGAGAACGAAGCAAGCAAGAGCCGAATAATTGTAAAGAGTGGATGGTGAATTCAAATGTTTGGGAAATACTGAAAAAAGGGAAAGTCACAGCTTATATAGAGAAACTTCAAGGGTATAAGCCACACATTACTGAGTCCTTCTTCAAAAACTGGTTTGAGGATAGGGTAACATTTCATGGGGTCACTATTAAGTTGTCAGAGGAGTTCATAGCTGAGATTATGGGTCTTCTAATGGAGGATCCAAAATTTAGCAAGGAAACTAGTATCTCGAATGCAAACTTCAAAAATTCCCTAAAACTGATGAGGAGGAGAAAAGGTTGGAGAAGAATGGAAATTTTTATGATCTAAGCTAGATTAAGGTAATCTGAAGGGATGTTCTTTTGTTTATGTATGAGTATTTTATCCTTGATGGTAGAGCTAAGAGAGTCCACAAGTTTCATTTTGTGTTCCTAAATAATTTTAGGCATAAAGATATAATTTCTTTCCCATTCTACTTAAAGTAATCTCTAATACAAAGCCTCCAATCACATAGGAAGATAGATTCTCATCCTATACTCCATGAGGGATTAATCCTTCTGATTAAAAAGTATTGTTAAAGTAAGATTGTTAAACCCTCTCTAACTTTGGAGAAAAAAAGGAATTATTTGGTAATGAACCCTCAAAGAAAAAGGTTAAAAGTGAGGAAGGCACTAGTGATAGTAAGAGCAATAAAAAGGTTCACAAGCGAGAGATTAAAAAGAAGAATGTTGAGGAAGTGACAGATTCTGAGAATTCAGTCGAGGATGACAATAAGACCAAAATGGTAGAACTTAGCTTGAACCTAGAAGGTTATTCTAGAAGTAAGGGCATATCAACTAGTAATGACCAAGTGGAGGAAAGTAAAGACAAAAAAACTAAATCAAATGTTGGGTCTAAAGTTTAAAGGATGATGAGGGGAAAGATAAAGTTCTTTGTTTTCCTTCTAATACTAAATCCAGTGAGAAGAACATGGACATTGACATAGAAAAGAACAATGAGGGTAATGTCTTTGTTATGAAAGAGCATAGCCCATGTAAGGAGAAGGATGAGGACTTTAAGGAGAAGTAGGATGCTAAGGCTGACATCCAAGTCAATAACACTACCATTGATGCTACAATTAGGATTGAAGAAGGTAACAGGGATGAAACTCACCATGCGAAGCTCTCTTTTCTTCATACTACAAAACTTAAAGTGGAAGCTTCTCTACAAGTAGATTCGTGGCTATACAATGAAATCATGGTGATCAAGAAAAAAGTCAAAGTCATTCAAAAAGAGTTGGACCATGAATGTGTTATGAGATCCCACTTGGAGAAACTTGTTGGTAACATCCTTGAAAAACTAAAGGATTATGAGCTAGAACTCTATCAACTTATTAAGGAAAGAAAACAGAGAATGGAGTAGGTCACTTCCAGTTTGTGCATCGCAGCAACCAATTTTGTTGTAATGCCCCACCAAGGGATCCAAAGAATTAACCTAGAATGTCACTAAGATTGGTAGCATTTTTTTTAAAAACATGAAAGTAAATACCACATATAACTTATGCATAATAACGGAAGCAATAGCAATGTCCATCTGAAATTAAACATAACATACATAACATATTACATTCTTTAAGATCTCTTAATGTTGAATTACATCTAAACAACTAACATTAATGAATCCATCTAGTACAACATCCACATGAAATAATAATGATAAGTAAAATGTTCATACATTACATTTCAAATGCTCAATCATCCACTCTACATGTCACAGGGTATGAAAAAGCTCAAAAGAATATACATATGTGAAATAAGATACATCATCCTATTCTAATCCATGATACATCAAAGTAAAGATAATCACATGATACACATGATAAATCATCATAGAAGATATACATCCATCATAAAGATCAAACATAATAAACTAAGTGCATGGTTCCTCCCAACCGTAAATAGCATCATTAGAACATCGTGGATCCTAGCTATCCCTCTGTGCGTAACATTCCAAATCACCGAAGAGATCATCGATATTAACATAGTAGGAATGTCACTCCTAACATATACTATATCATATGCCAAAAGTAATCTAAGATGCAAATAAAAGCATAAGATAAAATCATCTAACATATGCTAATCATCAATGAAAGGTTACATATCCACCATCATGAAGGACACATCAACCACGATGTCTCAATGAATCTCAAATGATAAGAGTGGAAAAACACTACCACCCGATCGCGTGGTACCTAAGTGGTCCACTCCCACCGTGCTGAGGAGATAATCTCAAGTCCCAAACAGGCTATCCAAAATACATAGCATAAATCTCTGTAAGTCTAGGAATCCTATAAGTATACTAACTCAAAGGTTCCAGACACAAAATTTGACATCTAATCCTAGAGGCACACAATGACATGTAGGAACCTACTATGCAAGAAGGAAAGTGTCATCGCATTTATCACGTACAAGTTACCCTGGCAGTTAGCTAAACTCCACGGGTCCATACTGATCTCATGCGGCCACTAGTATCCTCTCATACTGACAAGGCATACTATGGAATGCAAGGTCGCAACCATGCGTTCTCACTACTCCCATCCTAGTCTATACAAGCACTCAAGGCATGGGCGAGAACCAAAAAACTTATCTTTTTAGGCTCATTTAGTAAGTATTAGGTGTGAATGTTATCACTTATTAATCCAACTTACAATGAGTTACCCTGGCAGCCTCTTAGGGCCCCGACCCCCATTGCAAGCCACTTCCCGACACTACATGTAGATATCCTACCCTAAGCTCATGGAATCATAAATCTCAAAATCACAAAAGATAATCCACAATAAAATCATCAAATATGCATAAAAGCATCAAATCTCCATAAGCAAGCATCCATAGAAAATCATGATCACAATAGCTCTCTATTGGCAACTGAAGTATCACTGATAATCAAAAAGTATCTATTGGTTCTCAATAACCAAAATATATCTCAATCATACTGATCGAAGACTCCAAAATGGTTGAGCCAAGCATGTCACAACATGATATCATCAAGAATAAATCCACATTTCAGTCCCATCATTGCGACTAAAAAATAACCAAGGATAACTGATCGATGACCGGAAATGGTTAAGTCAAGTGTCTCATACATAAGAATCTCAACTATAACAATCAGTAATTACAACCAATACATAGAGCATTCCATCACATAACCATTGTTGGGTTTATAAAGATCAAGATTAAAACATCATCATGACATCACAATCACATAACCCCCCAAGCCTCTGGTAGACATCCTATAACTGGTCAACACTAGTCAACCTAAAAACCCAAAACTATAGTATAAAGAATACACAATGAAAACACATGTTTTGGTTTTGCTAAATTTACAAACTTGAATTTAAATGTAAAGGTCTCAGTTTACGTTTTGCAATTTAAATATCAAGTGAAGAAGTTTCACGTTTTACTTAACCCATGTATTGTATTGACAGATAAAAGTTTCTCCCCAAAAATCGTTAGACTCAATTTTCTAAATGTTCTAAATATCTTTTGTATACACATTTTGTTGATAATGACTCCCATCATTTTCAAAATAATAATTGAAATTCTTTTCATATTCCTCTTTCCAAATTAAAAGATTAAATTGATCCTATATTGCTCAACATTATAAAATAATTTGTTATTAAAGAATTACTCTTTAAATTCCAATCATCTATCAATATATTAATTATTTATTATTAATAATGTATATACATATATATACTTACATATATATATATATATATATATATATTTATACATATATATATATATATATATTTATACATATATATATATATATATATATATATATATATATAAATATATATATATATATATATATATATATATATAAATACATATACATATATAATTATTAATTTACAAAACAAATTATATAAAAAAAATGAAATTAATAAAACATATGATAACTGCACATTACACACGACGAGTTTAATAACTGCTAGTCACAACATATATATATATATATATATATATATATGACCTGCAGATCGCAGGGTACACTGCAGACTGCAAGTACTCTGTGGTACCGCAGTCCGCATAGGCATTGCCATCGACGGGGGTGGGGAAATAAGTCCCTCCTACCCATTCCAAAATTTACTTATTATTTTTTTATATTACTTTTTTTTAAAAAACCGCTTCCCTCCAATGTAAATCGCGGTGCATTTTTTTTAACATTTGCTCATTGCGAAATATATGTCATTCAACTTTTAATTAAATATATATGTATATATACATATGTATGTATATATATATACATATGTATGTATATATATATATATGTGTGTGTGTGTGTATGTGTGTGTGTGTGTGTGTGTGTGTGTGTGTATAGAGTTTAATCAACTATCATAGCATATAGACACACACACACACACACACACACACACACACACACACACATATATATGCATATATGTATTCAGATTTAAAATATAAACATATATATACACAATATATAAATTCCAATTCTCAGAATTTTCCTATAAACTTTTGATCTCAAAATTTACTCAATAGTTTATCTAATGGCTTGGTTACAATTTAATCCCTAGCTCCGTGTTCTTTTCTATGCATATAAGATTTTCAAATAAATTTAACTACCCATATTGAGAATGCATACAATAAAAATAAGAAAATCCTCAGAAGACATATGGAAGACATGAAGAAGACAGGGAATGCAAGATGCGGAAATAGCATAAGTAAAATCACAAGAATCTACCTGGATTTTGATGCTAATTCGCTCTTCTTCAGAAAACCCACAGAGCAAGCTCCTCCCTCCTCTAGAGTTCTCGAGTCCTCCAATGCTCCAATTGCTCTCCAACACTATGTCTAAGCTTCTAGGAATGCCTGAATATAAAGAGCTATCAGGAAACCTCTAGAATGCTTCTAGAAATAGCTAGAAGGTGTCATCAACTAAACATGGGTCTATTCCAACCTTCTAGATGAGCCATAGGGTTGTAGACACCATGTGCTTAATTGATGCACTAACCCCCGTGTTGTTGACATATAAGAAATGAAAAGGTGCGTTAATTCCCATGCAAGCTTATAACTCCAATTTACTTTTTTATATAATTTTTATTTAAATATTTATAACTTTCATTTTAATTTTTTATAACTTTTATTATCATTATTTATTTATTACTTTATTATTATTTTATAATTATTATTAATTTTAATTTCTAATTTTCTTTTATTTAATTCCTTTTTCCTTAATTAATCCTCATTTAATTAATTATAAACAAAATATCAAATATCATGATATTTTATATTAATTTTCTCAAATAATTAATTAATTAAATCTATTTATTAAGACTTAATTAATAGAAAATTCACCATAGACCTCCAAGATAAAATATGAAAACCCAGCATAGAGCAATTCACACAAAATCAGTCTAAAGGGTTAAAAATCATGAATTATGTCATCCGACACATTCGGTAGGTAAAATATCCAGATACTTGTCCTACCTCACTAGGACAATTGGCTTAAGGGTTTGGGATTTGGACTTGAGAATTTATCTCCCTTCTCTTATCATTGAGATAGTATAATAGGGTACGCTCATCCTAACAATTCAGGGAAGTCGATACCTGGTACCTGCAACCTGCAGAAAAACCATGCATGTACATACAATATATATAATGCTAAGCTAAATAGACAATGGCAGGAAGTGGTGCATCATGTAGATCCCAACTAAGCAGGTGACTACGAATCCCTTCCTTAACCATATCAGAAATGCCATACAATATGAAAACACGCACACCATACACATGCAAGTATGGGGTAAGTATCCATAATAAAACACATGAGATAATAAACCATCTAACTAATCATCAACAATAACTGAAAGCAATATAATGATCATCATACATACATGAAATGTAAAGTCTAAATGATCTCATCATATAACCACTAAATCCATAACATAATGTCTGATAGTCTCAAAACAATACTACTAATCCATCAACATAAAACTAGTCCAATATAGTCTGATAATAATAGCAACAATGTCCAAAAAAGATGTGAACGAGGGCAGGAACTACATTTGTCAAGAAAAGCAACAAGGAGATCATGTCTTTAGACACTAATGTGTTGAGGAGTCTAGGAGGGCCTAGCAAGACAATGAGGTAGAGTATGAGGAAAAAGCTTGTTGATGCTCTTGAGGTTCCTATTTCTACTACGATTGATATTATCTAGGTTACTACTAAAGCTAGAAAGGAGGTGGAGAAGAGCATCAAGGAACTATTGTAGGTGATGCTCGTGGTTGTTGGTGTGCTGGTTGATGGTCTGGGTGGTGTTGCTGGTTTTGTTTTTTATTTTCCTACTTTCTGTTTAAAACTGTAGGTTCCAGGTCCTTGTAAAACCTAGGTGTGTTTGGTTTAAACTTGCAATTTTAGGTCCTTGTAAAACTTAGTTTTTGTGTTTTTTGCTTTACTCTAGGTTTCAGGTCCTTGTAAAACTTGGCTAGTTCTTAATGCTAATCTTTTTCTTTTGTTAAAGGGTTTCAGGTCCCTTCAAAGCCTATTTTTACCTTAATCTAAAATAAATATATTTGCAATCAAGACCTTATCTTCAACTTAACTTTTCAATATCTTCTTTATATATTTAGACTAGGTCACACATATTACTCCTTTGGTTTGATGAACTTTTAAACCAATGAAGAGCTTAATCTCACCAAACATAGACATTTCAAACTCTTTTCTCATTGATCAAAAAATGGTTTGCACAACAAATCATTACCACCAAATTTTATATCATCAAAAAATATTTTTGCAATCAAGACCTTATCTTCAACTTCACTTTTCAAGTTTTCAAACTCTTTTCTCATCGATCAAAAAATGACTTGCACAACAAACCAATACCACCAAATGTTATATCATGAACAAATATTTTTGCAATCAAGACCTTATCTTCAACTTCACTTTTCAATATCTTCTTTATGTATTTAGACTGAGTCACATATATTCCTCCTTTGGTTTGATGAACTTTTAAACTAATGAAGAGCTTAATCTCACCAAACATAGACATTTCAAACTCTTTTCTCATCGATCAAAAAATGACTTGCACAAAAAATCATTACCACCAAATGTTATATCATCGACAAATATTTCTTCAATCAAGACATTATCACTTCATTTTTCAAGCACATGTTACTATTATTGTTTCTTCTAAGAAATCCAATTCTAATAAAATATGAACAAAATACCTCATACCATGCTCTCAGTGCTTGCTTCAATCCACACAAGGATTTTTTCAATTTACATAATAGGTGCTCTTGAATAGGTTCCTCAAATCCTTTAGGTTGTTCAATGTGGACCTCTTCCTCTAAAATTCTATTTAGAAAATAAGACAATACATCCATTTGATAGACTTTTAATCTCTTGTAATTCACATATGCCAATAATGTTCTAAATCATTCCAATCTTGCAACAAGTGAAAGGGTTTCTCCATAGTCAATTCCTTCTTCTTATACATAACCTTTAAAAATAAGTCTAGCCATGTTCCTCACAAATTCACCTTTCTCATTCAACTTGTTTGTGAATATCCATTTAGTTCCAATCAATTTTTTGTCTTTGGGTCTTGGTACTGATTTCCATGTATTATTATTTTAAATATGATCTATCTCTTCATTCATAGTATTGATTCAATCATCATTCTCAAGTGCATCTTTTACATTTCTAGTCTCAAATTCAACAATCAAGCATGTATTGTCTCTCAACTTACTTCTTGTTGTGACTTCAACACTCTCACCTCCAATGATTGGATCTTTTGAATTGTACCTTCTTACATACTTTGCTAAAATAGACTCAATTTTTTATTCTCCATAATTATCATCACTCAGTTGGGGTTTAACATTCTACTCAGGGTGCTCTATCCGTGGCTTGGGTAATTTATGGGGAGGAACTATCCAATCCAATATTTGTCCTGGATAAACCTACTACAAAATCCATGCTTAGAAATTTCCATGGTCTATTAGGAGTAGGTAGAGGTTGATAAAAATCAGTATTAGTAGTAGTGCCTTTATCTTTTTTACACACTCCACATTGCTCCACATACCTTCTAACATCCT
Organism: Cupressus sempervirens; assembly: GCA_028749045.1. Classification (NCBI taxonomy): domain Eukaryota; kingdom Viridiplantae; phylum Streptophyta; class Pinopsida; order Cupressales; family Cupressaceae; genus Cupressus; species Cupressus sempervirens. Next base: position 481,835,574 of record CM053787.1, on the reverse strand, counting down.
TTTGCATCTTAGGCTAGTAGTAAAACATTTACACCAATTCCAAGGTCTTCTTCAAACCAAAGTTTCTTTAGGTCCACAATAGGCTTTCTTTTTCATAGCTTCTTAGGGTCTCTATCTTCATCCTAACCCAAGGGATAAATACTCTACTATACCTCTTACTCTCTAGATCCTCACCAATCAACTTAACTCCATATTCTACCCTTGCAACTACACCATGTATTGTAGGTGTCCAACTTTCTATTCCAAGAAATCATGACCCTCTTTGACTAAGTGAACATTCTAGGCTTCAACCCTACCCCTTTCCAAGGTTCTTGAGATTTTATTGATGGCCATATACTCCTACCCATTATCAATCTCTCCAAATGCACTATTTAGCCTTGTAGCCCTTTTGCCCCAATTAGGCCTCCTAATAGGGAAATCAAGTCTTATCTCCCAAAAATCCTTAACAAGACCTTAAAATAGTTTAGGATCCTAATACCCTTTTGGAAAACCTCCAAGATTCAATTGGTTTAGGATTCTCAACTCATTTGTACACCATTATGCAAAAATGACCTTATTTTTAAGGGTTTTAAGGGGTTTTTATAGTGAGTTTTATTTTAGTGGTTTGAATTGACCAAATGGATTCAACCCTTTCCCACATTTAGCACTAGGTTCCTTCACCCTATGGACTACATGAATCACCAATTTATTGGCATAAACCAATCCACCTTGTCCATCTTTTTTCTCTAGCAATCACCAAGTCACCTTGCCAGACACACCAGGGCTCACCTAGGGCTGGGTGGAAAAATTAGCTGTCCAAATCCACAAAGCAAAAAATTGCATATTTACAATATATACATAGTGGTCTACTTGATTCAAAGTTTCCATGAAGATTCAATCATTGGAAGCCAAGTTAGAGCCATTTTTCCATAGCTAACTCTGTACAAACTGGTAGAATGAACCAAACTAAAATAATTTCTAACTCCTATCAAAACCAACCAAATTGCATAAAAAAAAAAGGGTTTAGAAAGAAAAAATAAATGCTAACTATCCATACAACACAAACCACCAATTCAATCCCTAGAATCTATAGGAGTATTTTTCAACCGTATTGTGGTAAAATTACTTGTTTATTTGCTTCAAACACACTATGCCTCCATATAATATCAATGTCAACCATTTCCTTGGGTATGGCATGGTCTTATATAAGCCTTCTACATGTGTGGAATTTGTGAGAGCACCATGGTGACTAATGATGAGTTGGTTAAAGAGGTCATAGAGCAGAAGGAAAGAAATAGACTTCTTGAGGAAGCTTTAGAAGAAATGAAAAACAAATTGGATGAAGTTGTAGAGACAAATGATAAGGTGACAGAAAAGTAGGATCTAGATGAGGATAAAGAGAAGGATAAGGGAAAGGTAGTAGATGAAGATGATTTCATACCAGATCTAGACCCTCCAGTAAAAGAAGAACCATTTTTTAAGGTCATCAAAGCCTTAAGTGGAAAATCCTTAGGAGTGACTCTTTTCAGTGGCAAGATGGATGTAGAGTTGGTCATGGAAGATAGAAGGTATGGATAATCATTTTGAATGTGAGGAGATCACAGAGGTACAAAAGGTAAAAGTGGAAAAGTCTAGGTTGAGAGGACCAACCTTGACATGGTGGAAGTTCCTTCAAGAGAAAAGGGAGAGAGTAAATAAGAAGCCAATAGCTAACTAGAAGGCTATGGTGACAAAGATCAAATTACATTTCCTACCAAAGGATTGTGAAATTCAGTTATACAAGAAGAGGTAGAGCTTAAAGAAAAAAGATATGGATGTGGCATCTTATATAGAGGAGTTCCACAAGTTGTGCCTAAGATCTAAGGTACAAGTAGAGGAGAGCATCAGAGTGGCTAGATATTTGGGAGGACTAAGGTGGAGCACCCAAGAAGAAATCAACTGGTGGACACCCACCATAGTTCATAAGTGCTATCAATTGGCACTGAAGGTATAGGAAAAGAATATTCTAAGTCAACTATGGAACAAAAGAAAATTCTTTTAAATCATTCTAAATCTCCATGATTGATTTGTCTTGCAAGAAATATAAAAGGCTAAAGAGAGAAATTTTCCTATTATGCATTGATGAATCTTTCCTTTGAAATGATAAGTATTTGGAAAGTTCAAGAGTTTCAACAAATTGTTTTGGGAGAATGAAAGCTCACTGTTTCATACAATTTAAAATGGTGAAACATCTATCGAATTTTTTAGACAATGATATAAATGAACAACTCTAGTAGTGGTGGAAGAGGTAAGTTTAGTAGCTTTGGAAGAGGATCTCATTTCTCTAATATGAAGTGTTATAGTTGTGGACAATTAGGTCACCCTACCTATAGATGCCTTGATAAAGCTTCTTTATCACAAGGTGAGAAAAAATAGCCTATGTACAAGAGGAATTAGGCAACCTCAAGCCACAAGAGGTTAATCCTGATTTTGAGAGTGGAGAAAGCCTAATGTTCAAAAGGGTGTTAATCAAAGAACCTAGTGAAGGGGAAACAAAACAAAGAAGGGATCTCTTTAGAGTAAAGTGTAAGATACTTGGAAAGGTGTACAAGGTTATCATTGAATAATGTTCTACTGATAAAATCATCTAAAAAGAGGCAATGATGAAGCTCAAACCGAACAAGTTGCTACACTCTAACTTATATAGGGTTACTTGGTTGAATAAGGGACAAAATGTGTTGGTTAATGAACAAGAATGGGTGGAATATAAGATAAAGTCTTGTATGATGTGGTACCAATTGATGCACTCCATTTTCTAGTAGGTAGACTATGGAAGTATGATAGAGATGCAGTGCATCATGGTATTAAAAACATGTATTCTTTCAAGAAGGATGGGGATACTTGTGAGCTGTAGTCATTGGTGGAAGAAGAATCTGATAAGGCAATAGAGTCCAATGTGTTGCTGATGAGTGGCAAGGAGTTCTTGAATGAAATCAAACAAGACAAGGAAATGGGGTTTGCTATCATAGTGAAACCTAAGGAGGAACTAGACTCTCAACAAGTTGCTATGCAAGAGGAGGTCAAACAACTGTTGGAGTAGTATAAGGATATCTTATGTGATGAGACACTTGCCACTCTACCACCACAAAGAATCATAATTCATCAAATAGACTTCATACCAGGAGCATCTTTACCCAACAAAGATGCCTACAAAATGACACCTTGTTAGGATTAAACCACAAACATAAATAACAATTACATGCAAATATAACCAATATCAAAAAATAATAGATCACATAGAAAAGAACACAAGACACCAAGATTTAACGTGGTTCACCCAATCCCTAGACTATGTCCACCAAATAGCAAGTCCAATATTATTACAATCCAGTGATTACAACCTGATTACAATTCGTAATCCCTTACAACTCAATACTGCCACTAGAAGCAATTTCATATCACAACTATAAAACAATCCCTAATCCTAAGCCCTTTTATACAAGTATTTTTACCACTTTAGGGTTACAATTAATAATTACATGTCGGCCCAAAATAAAAATAAAATAGGGCCAATTTTTTTTTTCAAGGGTGATGCCCCGAGCCCTAAAGAATTTATGAAGTATGTACAGTACTTTCTTGATCAGTCACCACAATCTAACAATCTCCCACTTGGGGACTGATCAGGCTCCACATTTAACAACAATCTCCCACTTGGAGATTGATCCTATAGCTATCCAGCTACTCCATGAGGCTCCTACTGGATCAAACCACCCTGAACTCTCTTGTTCTTTTATTCATGTTCAGTCTAGAAGACCAACCAAAGCCAAAGAGTTTAGCTTCTCCCTTGTTACTACTTTTGTAAACATATCTGTTGGATTTTCATCTATATGTATCTTGTCCACCTTTAGTTTTCCATCCTCCAAAATTGACCAAATGAAATGGTACTGCAACTATATGTGTTTTTTTTTTGAATGCAGAGCTGAATTCTTTGCAAGATGAATGACACCCTGACTATCTGTAAAAAAATAATTATCTTTCTGAGGGTGTCCCAACTCTTCCAAGAAGAACTATAGCCATATCATCTCCTTGGCTGGCTTTGTAGAAACAACATACTTTGCCTCTATAGTGGATAAAACATTAACCTTCTGTAACCTAGAAACCCAGCTCACAGCTACCCCACCAACAATAAAGACATAACCTATAGTACTCTACCTAGTATCAATATCCCCTACCAAATCTAAGTCAACATAGCTCTATAAATTAGTAGTAGAGCCCCCAAAGTGTAAACACTTATTGGATGTTTCTCTCAGATATCTGAGAATCCATTTAACTGCATTCCAATGCTCAATTCCTATATGACTCATATACCTACTAACAACTCCCACTACATGTGCAATATTTGGCTTGGTACATACCATAGCATACATCAAGCTTCCTATAGTTGAAGCATAAGGCACCTTGGATATCTTATCCTCCTCTTCTTGTGTCTTGGGACACATCTCCTTAGTCAACTTCAAATGACCAAGTAAAGGTGTGCTGACAACTTTAGCATTCTCCATAGAGAAACATTGCAACACCTTCTCAACATAATCAGCCTGAGATAGCATCAATTTTCTATTCTTCCTATCTTTGCAAATCCTCATACCAAGGATTTTTTTTTCTCCCCCAAATCTTTCATAGAAAATGCATGTGCTAACTGGCATTTTAGCCCCTTAATATGATCCATGTTAGACCTAGCTACAAGCATATCATCAACATATAAACATAAAATAATGTAACTGTCATCATCCAACATCTTAAAATAAACACAATGATCTAAATGACACCTATTGTATCCATGCTCATGCATAAAAATGCCAAATTTTAGATACCATTGCCGAGGTGCTTGCTTCAAGCCATATAAACTTTTCTTCAATTTGCACACTAAATTCTCCTTACCTTTGACATTAAAACCCTATGACTGAGCCATATATATCTCTTCATCCAAATAACCATGAAGGAAGGCTATTTTAACATCAAGTTGCTCTAAATGCAAATCTTTAGTAGCTACAAGACTTAAAACAGTACGGATAAAAGTTATCTTAACAACAAAAGAAAATATCTCATCAAAATAAATGCCCTTTTTTTATGAAAATCCTTTCACAACTAACTTGGCTTTAAATCTTTTCTTACCTCCATCCTCTTCTTTTAACCTGTAAACCCACTTATTCTATAAAGCTCTTTTACTTGCAGGCAACTTGCATAAATTCCATGTCTTATTCTTCAACAAAGAGTCCATTTCATCTTTCATTGCAGACTCCCACTGAATCTTAGTATCCACCTACACAACTTCATCATAACATTTAGGTTTACCAGCATTAATAAGTAAAATAGAATACAAAGAGGGAGAAAATCTTTCTGGAGGTCTAATCTACCTTGTTGACCATCTAACATTCATTGGTGTGTCCGGTATTTTTTGTTGTGATTGTTGCACATTGTGAGGAATAGCTGGAATATCATCTTTTGAAGTATCATCCAACACTACATAATCATCTTCTTTCTTCTCATGTTGCTGCAATAGATATTTGTACAACAATTTCTCTTTGAATATGACATCCCTGCTTCTTACAATTTTATGATTTTCAAAGTCCCAAAGCCTATAGCCAAATTCATTAATGCCATATCCAAAAAGTACACATTTCTTTGACTTAGCTTCTAGCTTGGTTCTATTTTCAAAATCTATATGAGCAAAAGATTCACAACGGAAGGTCTTGAGAAGAGAATAACTCACCTTCCTACCAATCCATGCTTCCTCTACAATACTACAACCCAAAGGAGTAGAGGGACCTCTATTAATCAAATATATAATAGTATTGATAGCCTCCACCCACATGTGTAAGGGTAACCCAACATGCAACCTCATGCTCCTTGCACACTCCATTATAGTCCTTTTCATGTGTTTAGCCACTCCATTTTACTGTGAAGTCTTTGGAATAGTTTTCTGTCTACAAATACCATTAGTGGAGCAATAATCTTCAAATTCATGACTGCAATACTCACCACCATTATCAGATCTAAGACATTTTAATTTTTTACTAGTCTCATTTTCAACCAAGCATTTCCATATCTTAAAAAGTTTGAAATACACAAGATTTCTATCTAAGGAAATAAACCCATACTTTTCTAGTAGTGTCATCAATGAATGTAACATAGTAATGAAAGCCACCAAGGCAAGATACTTGAGCCAGTCCCCATACATCTATATGCACAAGCTCTAATTTTTCCTTTTTATTTTCCTTCCCAATCTTTACAAAACTCACTCTTTTTTTTTTTTTCCATACACGCAACTTTCATAGAAATCCATATTAACACATTTCAAACCTAGTAAAACATTATTTGAATGAAGTTTCTCACTCATGTGCCCAAGTCTATTGTGCCACCATGCTGTATCAGAATTTACAATAGCTATTTGTTCTCCCTACTCAATTGTAGAACCTCTTCCTGAACATTCATTTCTCTCTAAAACAATTCAAGTAGAAAGAACAATATGACTTGTACAAAGATATAAGGTGCCTATTTTCACACCTTTTGCTACTACAAGGGAACCTTTTGAAACTTTCCAATTTTTATCATTAAAAGTGACTACACAACCCTCATCACTGAGTTGCCCTATTGAAATTAAATTCCTACTCAGCCTTGGAACATGTCTTACCTCATGTAGTAGCCAATGATTCCCATTCTGCAACTTAATATTAACTTTTCCCTTTGCAACAATTTGACAGGGTTCATTATCCCCCAAATAAACAAGTCCAAAACCCCCTTGGACATAATCAATGAATTAACCTCTATGAGGTGTAGCATGATATGAAGCACCAAAATCTAAAACCCATGAATCATCAACAGTTCTAAAGATAGAAGCAAAGCATCCTTTTCAAATTTTTTACTTACCACATTTGCCTCCTTGTCTCCATCTAGTTTATCTCCTTCATTTTTCTTTTGATTCCAACAATCTTTCTTTTTATGCCCTAGTTTCCCACAATACCAGTGGTCATTTGGTCCTCTCGATTGAGACCTACTCCCCTTTGACTTTCCTCTTGATTTCCCATGATTTTTGGAATTACTTCCTCTCTTAGTCGTTCTATCTCTGCTTTGTGCATTCAAAGTACTTCTTGATGTAGATCCACCTGGGGTTTTCCTACGAGTTTCCTCACTCAAAATAACACTAATCACATCATCATATTTTAGGCTACTAGATCCAGGAACATAATTAGTCACAACCATTACCAAACTATTCCAACTTTTAGGCAAAGAACACAAGATCAAGAGAGCCCTAATTTATTCATCAAAATTGATACCCACAGAAGATAACTGACTAGTAATAGTATTAAACTAATTTAAATGATCTACAATAGATCCACCTTCTTCTATTTTCATATTAAATAAATGCTTCATGAGAAATACATTGTTTGAAGCGGAGGGCTTTTCATACAATTTCGCTAGGGTTTGCATCAACTCTTATGTTGTCTTCACTTTTGTAATATTAAATGCCACTAATGATGCCATGCATAATTGAATGCTTCCAAGTGCCTTTCTATCCAAAAGATTCCATTTGTCATTTGATATAGATCCCTGATTCTTGCTTTTACCTTCCAATGGCTTCAATAATTGGAAGTTATGCTCATTAAACTTGTCAACCCCTAGCTTACCCTCACTTTCCATTGCTCCCACTCAACTATGAGACTCCCACTCAATCGTGAGACTTTCCATTAGAGGATAACTGAAAAACAACTAGGCTCTAATACCACTTGTTAGGATTAAACCACAGATAGAAGTAACAATTACATGCAAATATAACCAGTATCAAAAAATAATAGATCACACAAAAAATAACATAAGAGACCAAGATTTAATGTGGTTCACCCAATCCCTGGGCTATGTCCACTAAACATCAAGTTTGATATTATTACAATCTAGTGATTACAACCTGATTACAATTCGTAATCCCTTACAACTCAATACCACGGCAAGAAGTAATTTCACATCAAAACTAGAAAACAATCCCTAACCCTAAGCCCCAAAGAGTTTATGAAGTATGTACAATACTTTCTTGATCAATCACCACAATCTAATACACTTGATCAACACAAGGAGATTTTTAGGCAAATGCAAGAGTTTTTAAACCAAGGCTTGATTAGAAAGAGCATAAACCCATGTGTAGTACCAATTTTATTGGCTCCTAAAAAGGGAGGTAAGTGGAGAATGTGCACTGATTCTAGGTCCATAAATATGATTACTATTAGATATAGATTTCCTATACCTAGAATAGAAGATTTGATGGATTGTTTAGAGGGTGCTAAGTATTTCTCCAAAATAGATCTTAAGAGTGGTTATCCCTTGGACTAGGGTGAATATAGAGACCCTAAGAAGATAGGAGAGAGAGAGAGCCTTGTGTGGACCTAAAGAAAAGTGTGTTTAGTTATTGGTGGTTTGATCCTCTCCATCAGTAATGTAGGTAGTTTCTCAGTAGCTCTTTGTTCTTTCTTAGTTTCTCTTTGCTATTTCTTGGTGTACCACTATAGTGACTTGGTTAGGTGCATGTGTATAATATCAGGTGCATCATCTTGTACATAGAAAAATCTATTGTAATCTTTAGGCTCTTTCTTGGTCTCCTCATCATTCTTCTTTGAAAAATAATTAATTCTTACATTTTCACTTTGAACCATTATGTTAGTCAATTCATCCAAACTCTTGTATGTCTTGCTCCTAGTAGAGTAACCTAAGAGTATACCTTCATCTCCTTTTGAATCAAAATTTCCATTTCTTTCATCTTTATGCATATAACACCCACTTCCAAAGATTTTGAAATAACTTACATTTGGTGTATAACCATACTAGAGTTCATATGGTATCTTTTTTGTTCCTTTCTTCAACTAAACTTTTTTGAGGGTGTAAACTATAGTGCTTATAGCTTCTCTCTAGAATATTTGTGCAACTCCTTTTTCAATCAACAATGTTCTAGCACAATCAACGATTGATCTATTCCTCATATCTGCAATACCATTTTGTTGTGGTGTTCTAGGTGTAGAAAATTTCCTTTTAATTATATTCTTAATACAATAGTTAGTAAAATCATCAAACATTAACTCACCACCTCTATTAGATCTCAAACTTTTCAACTATTTATCAATTTCCTTCTCCATTATAGCCTTGCACCACTTGAACATTTGAAATGCATCAGATTTAACTTTTAGAAATATCACAATCATCATCCTTGAATAATTAATAACAAATATAATAAAGTATCTATCACCATAATAAATTTTTACTTTCATTGGACCATAAAGATCATCATAAATGAACTCCAAAATATCATTAGATGAATGCCACTTTCTTGATAAACTAGACTTAGTCATCTTATCGAGTTGACATTCTTTACACATAGAATTATTAGGTTTATGCAAGTTGATAAGCCTCTTACTTTCTTCTTTCTATTCAGTTTAATCATATTATTAAAGTTCACATGACAAAGTCTCTTATGCCACAACTATACATCTTCAACTTTAGAAAATAAGCATGTACTTACAATAGGATCCATGTAAAAAAGCCGACCTCTTGTTTATTCTCTAATTCCAATCAATCTTCCATTAACATCAAATATTTTCACCTTTCTATTTAAAAACCCCAATTGGTGACTTGTGTTATGTAGTTGTACAACACTTAACAAATTGTATTTCAAAACTTGAACCCAACTTAAGAATCATCACACCTAATCTTGTCCTTCAACATCAATTATCCTCTACTTTTCATAGGACATGGAACATCATTTCCAAGCTTAATAGACCCACCATCAAATTCTTCTAACTTATAAAACTTATCAATATCGCCAGTCATGTGATGTGAACAACCACTATCAATAATCCTTGTATCATTTTTGATAACATGAGATATACAAGATTTTTAATTTTTTATACCTTTCCTCCTCTGAATCTTCTTTCATAGCAACATAGAAAACTTTCTCACCTTAATTCTCATCACAAGAATCTAACTCAGTATGCTCTTCCTCTATAATATAGAATAACTTCTTTCCTCAATGTTTGTAATCCTTGTTCCTTTAGTATTTGTTCTCCTACTTGTCATTCCTATTATTGTGGACGTCTAGTAGTAATATGAATAACTTCATTACATTTGAAACATATTAGAGGTAGTTTACCTTTGAATCCTCCTTTAGCTCTTGATAGCCTCCTAGCCAACAACACTTCAAGCTCATCCATCTCTTTGTCACCTGAATCAGAATCACTAAACTTATCTTTCTTTGAACTTCCAATAGTAAGTGATGTCTTGAAAATTTATCAACTTTAATTACACTATTATCAAAGTTACTGAACTCAAACATAGTCAATCTACCAACCAAATCATCAAGAGTAAGAACATTTCTAGGCATAGCTATGAATTTCTAAATAGTAGATACTTTAATAGCATAAATAGGAAATAAATCTCTCAATGATTTAATTACAATTTTTTTATCACTTATGACTCCTCTAGAAACTTTTATGGCACTAACCAATTCTTGGATTCAATTACTATAATGAACAATGCTTTTTCCTTCTTGCATCCTCATGTCATCATACATTCCTCTTAGGATTTTAGCTTTAGCTCTCAACACATTCTGATCTCCTCTATTAACTAGTATTATCTTGTCCAAAATATCTTTATTAATAGCACAATTTTTGACATCATCAAATTTAGTATCATTCATATAAGAAACAAACTCTATTGTTAAGTTATTTTGTTATTGCTTTTGTTTTATTTTCACAACTATGATAGGAGGGTTTGGAGGTTTGTACTAGTTGTCCAGATAATGTAATGCATAGCATCCAATTCCTTATAGATGAAATATCATCCTTCTTTTCCATGAAGAAAATTTGTCCTTATTCAACTTAGGTACCTCTTTCTTATACATCTTCAGTTCTTTAGCTTAAGTCCCTTCAAAATTTCTCCTTCAAGCACTCAACTCTAATAACAATTGTTAAATAACTAGGGGGAGGGGGGTGAATCAATTATATCTAGTTATTGTACAGTCCTTGAAACAATTTTCCACAAACTTAAACACTTTAAACTTTAGATCTTTATCTTAGTAAACATATCAGATATTCAACTTAATCTTCTAGTGACCTGTTAGCTTCATATACCGAGTATCTGGGTAAAATTTATGTATATCCTGAGTTGCAACAAAAATAGAAAACATGAAAATAACATGAAAAAAAAATAACATCCACACATTTGAAACAAGTATTTTAACATGGAAACCCTATCAAGGGAAAAACCACCTAGGATTGGCAACACCCAAATTTCACTCTCTTGAAGTAAGCTTTGTTGAGAGCCAACATTGTTAAAGGTTACAAACACATTGTTAATGTGACCTTGTTAGAGGATTTACACCAAAGATCATCTAGAACTTATTATTCCTAAATATCTATATTGTGATCTACTCTAAATGAATTACAAAATATTCAATAGAATGTCACTATATAATGGATTTTTAAATAAGACATTTTAGGTTCATGATTAAGAGATTTTCTACAACAATGGTTAGAGAGTAACAATGTAATGATTTATTTAGAATAGCACTATCTTTTCTTGTTCAAATATCTATTTCTCTCTATATCTTTCCTTTGTTCATCCTCTTTCTTCCTTCTACCTCCTTTTGGCTGATCCACTCATGCACACATCAACTTAGTACTTCTCTTGCTTGATCTTCACAATGTAGTTCAACTCGATTAACCTCTAGCTATCAATATTATTCTTTGAATTGATTAGTAACAATGAACAATAAGTTCATCCCTTAAATAGATTTTTTTTTTCTATTTCACCAATTTCTTCCATGTTTTTTTCTTAATTACAATCGTTTAATCTTCATCCAGCTCATATTGATTAAATCTAGGCACTCAAGTATCATGCCTTCACCATGACCTTTGTGCCATAGTTCAAATAATCAAATTTCCTTCATTAGATCTTCTCTGAATTTATTTAGCCATTGATCTCATAAATAATTCCATCATTATCTTCTAAACTTCTCAAACAATCTTCATTTTCATCAAATATCAACCTCATATTAATCTTTTCCAAACTACTCTTCTTTCCATTGTTTGTTTAATGCTACACTTCAATCAATCAATAGTAAGTTTGGTTAAAACTATTCTATCTTGATTAATACTACACATCTTTTTCTTCTTCATTAGGTTCTTAGTGACAACTATAGTAGCTTGATTAATACTAACATTCTTCATTCACTGACCAAACTTTCTTGCTTATGCATGATCTCAACACTTAATCAAATCATGTAAAATAATCAAACCAACATCATATTTTCAAATTCCAACCCTATTAGGAGTTTTTATTAAATTATAAAAAGATATGCAAGATGATTCCACAACCCAAACATGCAATTACAATGATAGATGTTGTACGCAAAAGGTATAGATACAAAAGCCTTTTCACAATGCTGATGTTTGCAATATCTAATTTGTCCTTTACATCTCTTTGTTCACAAATTTTCATATTCTACCTTTTAGTTTTCTCTAGCATAAAGTTCACATCATAAAATAATAGCATTTTAATGTCTAAGAAATCACACAACTTCACACACACACACACACACACACACAAGTCTTTCCTTTATACTAAGTAATTATATCCTATCGGCCTTCATGTCTTCACACGTGTCCCAAAAAATAAAAACAAACTCTTTCCCACTTAGAGTTAACATCTGGGACGTCATCCCTAAATATTCAAGAAATTATTTTGGTAAAAAAATATAATTCCTTAACACAAATTACCACTTCCTTCACTCTGTCTAGTTATGCTTGTACACAATTGCAACTAGTAAAACCTTAATAACTTCATTCACACAACACATAATGACTTGCACTCTAAGATGTAGGATGATCATACCCTATTCTAGCTTCCATCAAGTGTGCACAAGCCAATTCAATGTCTATGAACTTTGCAAACCAAAAAGGTACCTTTGTTGGTAGTTATCCTTTACAACACTTAGATAATTTTTTAAGTCTTCAAACCAAAACCGTGTCTCCACAATATGATGGCTTGATATGGGTGACATGTTTCCATAAATGAAAACTGCAATAAATTTTCATACTCACCTATTAGCCAAAATTTGAACAATCTCCCCCTTTGGCATTGATGGCAACATATGAGAAAATTGTGTAAGTCCCAAAAATTACAAAATTTAAAAATTGTGGAGTTCTTCATACAAAATTTTCAAAATGTAGATCATTTTTATTATATACCATCTTTACATTATACATACTCCTCCTTAGTATATACTCTACCTTATACCTTTTCATGTATAATTTTCATACAATATACCCTGCCTTTGACATCAATGAAAAAGATGAATATAAAACTATATACAAGTCAAAATTTTGATTTTACATTCACTATGCTAATGAACTATCTACCAAGGTGATACAATAAACAAAACCACTCTTCAAGATGATCAAAACTTTATTCCATGCACATTTACCTGAATCTAATATAGTGATAAGTGCACACAAACCATAAGATGCCAATTATGTAGCTTGGAAATCTAGATAACAAAAATGTTCATATGATACTTTGGCCTTCAAAGAATCATCAAGCTATTATTGTAATGGATCTATCTTCATTGATGAAAATTTTCTTAATTAAAAAAATATTTGCAATATTTGCTCCTTGGTTTCCTCCAATAATTTTCACTCAACACAAATCTTACTGATTCTCTAATTCAAGTAAATGACTTGAACATTTGCATTCCTTATCTCACTTATAACATTCTTCAATTCATCTTCTTTCTCTCAGATCTTGAATGTAATTATGCAACAAATTACATTTCTCATATAATTATTTTCCTTCATGAATACACCTTCTCAACTCTTTGATGCACATTTCTAAGTTTTTCAAATCATCTTTATCTTGCATACTTTGCTAAAAAGATTTTCAATATGTTCAACTTGGGCCTTTGCTATACCAACTTCTACCAAAGTTTTGAAATGATGATCAAATTCTTCTAATAATTTGGTAGCCATCTTTAGAGGATTACTCTCACTAATTTGACCATTTATCAAACCTTGCATTTTATCTATCACTTTCTCAAGAATTTATTAAGTAATTATGATTCCCTTACTCTTTTGAATAATTATGTTCATGGAAAATAATGATAACTAGCTAAACATTTCAATTTTAGGGCCTTCTATTGTTTCCAATGGTATACTACTCATTATACTTACTATCAATGTTTTCAATGAAGATTTTTGTGAACTAGGAGTTTCTTTACTTATATGCTTGATTGGTGTTATCAACTGATCTCACATTCTTTGACTATCATCTTTCTCTATATTTTTGCAGGGTTCAAGCTGTTAACCTATCATTTGTATTGACCTCTTACTGATCTAACTTGTTTGGCTACTAACTATCCATAATTTCATTTTTAGTCTCAACATGTCTTAGAAAATGTGTGAAATGAGATATTTCTTGCACTATTATCCTCCAACCAGTTTATAGTGTTTGGTCTACATTCTTTCAAGAACTTTAGCCAATGTGGTTAGATCTTCTTCATCCTTCTTTTTCTCTCCTTTTATTTCTACATCCCCTTCATCCTAAGATCTAGGATAAATAACTAAGCTCTCAATGGCCAAATTATTAACAATATTTTATTGATCCTTGAATGGGTCCTCTATCTCATCAACATAAATATGTGTACAATCAATGTTCATAATGTCATCATAAATTATGATCTAGGGTGGCTCAGTGAATCATTCTTCAAAATTTTCTTCTCCTTCCTTGCCAATACTTTCTTCTACATTTATCACAATGAATTTCTTTGTCTCTGTCTTTGTGGAAATGGGAGATGAAGTTTTTTTTTCTCCCCCTATCATCATATTCCCTTGTTCTTGTGTAGACTTAGATAAATTCAACATTATTTTATCTTCTGAAGTCTTCATTTCTACCATAGGAATGCCCATCACTAATGTGTTAGGTGGTTCTACTATAGGTGAAGATGTAATCTCTTCATTTCCAACTTCATCTATGTAGGATCTGTTGATAGGTTCACTAAGAATCTAATTTACAATTTTTTTAGCGTCTCTTATAATCCCATCTTTTAATTATCCCATAATTCTTATCACTCTAATCTTGTCATGCACAAGTGGATTGAGTAAATGCACTTTTCTTTCCATGTGTGTATCATTCTTCACATTGTATCATTTTGTTACAACTTATCTCAAAGTTTCTTTCTTTATGCTCAACCTCTCCTCATTCGATCTTTTAGATCTAATTCTTTGGGTAATTCACCATGGATTATGAGAAAGGTGTTTCTTAAATTTGATCATGTATTGAATTACTGTCACATCAAAATTTCTTTGCTCATATATAGAGTATCTTTCATAAAATTTCTTGAGCTTGTTAAGTTTCCCTTCATTTAATATAAAATCATTTATATTCTTAATTCTCAGTTTCCATGAAGCTTTCTTCTTACTACTTCACTTTTTTTTTCTTGTTTCTATTGTGGTTGAGCTTCAAGAGTAGAAACTTGACTTCTCATTTTTCATACCTCATATGATGTTATTTCTTTTGGTCTCTTCCCTGGTTCTGTAGCCATTTCTTTGATTATTTTAGGCTTAGGGGCTTCAACTTGTTCTTGTTTTACTTCTACTAACCTCACTAATCTTCTTGTGCTGAAAGGTATAGATAATTGAAGATGTGCCACACTAACCTCCTCTTCTTCCATAGGCTGATCCAAAAAAACTATTGGTGTTGAAACAAATTGAGGTGCAGGTGTAGGTGTAGAGCTTGGGCCTTCAATTGATAAAAGTGGAACAAATAGAATGTCTTATTAATAAATTTGTTTCATTTCAAACATAGTTTTCTTAACATCAAAAAACCCTTGTGATGTCATGCCTGCCTCCTTCAAGATCTTTTTCATCTCACTTTCAACTCTCTTCCTTGAAAAAATTTTCAAGCTTAACTTAATATGCCAATTGGATATTCTCTTCATAGGTTCAAAAGTTTTCACTATTAGGATTTTATTTATATTTAAGGATTGTTTGTGCATATTTTCAATAATTTCTTCTATAACCTCATAACCAAGAGGGTCAACATATAATACTTTAGGTGCAACTACCTCCATATATGTCAAGTCAATGTCTACCATAAAATATATCTCATCCTTATACTTCTCAACTATAGATTTTGGAATTCTTGATATTGATTCATCTCTGATTGAAATGATGTCATAATATATGTTGTACTAATTTCAATCTTGTCAATAGGGTGCCTCCTATACAATTCTATGATCTTGTCCATTGTACACTTGTCATCGTTCCAATCAGCTACATGCATGAATGGAAATATCTTCAAAAATGGAAAACACATGTATGTGATCAATGATTGAAATCTAAACTATCCATTCCTCATTCTACTTATCCTCTCCAAGTTGTCTATCAATTGAATTCTCATAATTTTACATAAATTAACTTGAGTTTTCTCAATATGTAACTTGTATACTACATGCATAAATCCTATTGCCAATTCATCATCTCTTGAACTAGAACATAGTTCAGTTGCAATAATGCTATTCACAAACCTTAAATCATCTTTTTTAATTTGAATTATGATTATTCCTCTCCCATTGTAGGTTGACTTGGTATTTTCAATGACAATATTCTTAACATTCTTCTCATTAAGTGGGATAGATCCTTGATTATATAATCTAGTTACCTCATGAATCAGATCTGCTAAAATATTAACTACATTATCACATATCCAAAAAAAAATCATCATGTATTATGCTTAAGATGATTTTATTCCAATTCTCATCATCAAACACATGGTAAAACATGTACTTTACTACATCATTCTGACCTAAGTGTTCAAATCCATCCTTAAATGACATGTCTTGCTTGTATATCTTTTCAAATTCACTTGAAATATTGTTTTCTCCTATTGTCTCAAATTTACAGCTAGAATAACTTCAAATATCCTCCAAATATAAGGTTTCACTGGGAATTTGGGAAAATTCCATCATGGGGTCATCTTCCATAGGTGGAATAAGGTTCAACTTCAATTTGAGTCTTGAAACTTCCTCAACACTATGCAACATAGATTCTTCCATTTCTACAACTCAAAATTTCTCAAATTTATCTTTTCTAGAGATATAAATACCTTTGAATTGTGAATTAGGGCTTACTACATGAAAACAATTGAATGCTTTGACGAATTCTCCAAACTGCTAGTAATTCACTCTCAATTTTCTTCTTTGTTATCCTTAACTCTCTCAGTCAAATAGTCCTTAATTCATTAATTTCAAGCATGAAATCCAATTCTATTTACTTTTGCATTAAATGTGCAAGTACACAAGGCTGAAAAAGATATTTTCTTTCACCATAGAACTCTTTCTTGTTCATGATCTCACATATGAAATCATAATTACATGCCCACTTAACCATAGATTCCTCATATCCATATAAAACTTTTTCTTAACTTTGTAAGTTTTAAATCAACTTCTGAAGGGCTAAATGATTTTCTAATGCTTTTTCCTTTTTACTAATCAATGAATGAATTCCTTAAATTGATAAGGGTTTGTTTATGACTATTACTAACTTCAACTCAATTAGGTGTATCACTTATCTTCTTCTCTACCCAAATTTGTGTTCTTGCTGGTGTCTTAGCTTTAATAAATGTTTCATTGAAGTACTCTACATGTTCTTTCACATCCTCTTTATGCCTACCATTGGTATTCCCATTCCATTCGACATTTGTTATTTGTATTCCTTCTAAAGCTAGGTGTCATTGGATTCTATGATATCATGTCGTTTGACATTCTCATGATGTTCATCCTACAAAATCTTGTTGTATCTCCCATGTTATTCCAAATCTACCATGCTATCACATTGTTTCCATATCTAGGTCCTGATTGACTAACTTTTAATATGAAATCTCTTGCAATATGTCCAAAGTTGTTGCACTTATAAAACATAACTCCATTTTTAGTTTCTCCAATAGGTCTATTAGGTATAGGGTTAGTACCTTGATACATATTATTATTAAATCTAGGTTTTCTACATTCACTAGCTCTATGTCCAAAAGCATAACAATTATAACAATAACCAGAAATAGGGTTAGTATACTTACTTGTACAATCTTTCTTCATGTGACCAATTTCATTACATGCAAAATATATTTCAGTAAATTGTGTTCTCAATTTTTAAGGTAGTTCACATTGTTTAGGTATTTCTTCACATTGATTAGGTTCTTTCTTGTTCAGATCTTCTTATGGTTCTCTAGACTATTGGATTAAAAGACCTAGTTCCTGAGTTTTTTCAGATCTCTTAGATGAAGAACCTTCATAGTAACCAATACCAATCCTATCATAATTAGATCTTTGTACCATGATCTGCTCATCAAGATTCTCAGTGCTTGACTCTAATTTCTCAAGATAATGATTTGGTTGTGTAAGATCTCCTTTGACAATCACATTATACATCTCAAAGGTCTGCATATTCCAACTCTATAGTCTCAAGTTTAGTTGTCACCTTGGTAAGTTTGGATTTCAGATTTTCATTGTTAGATCTCAAATTTGATTGAATTTTCTTCTTATATTTTATCAAGCTCATCTTAATATTGGTAATCTCAAGTTCATGCTCCAAGATCTCATTTTCCTTCTTTATCTTAGACATTGCATCACTATCTCTGATCTATTTATTTGACTCATTTTCCTTGTAATTAGCAAATTCAATCTCCTTTTTCAACTTCTAGATGTAAGCTTTTGTCTCTTTTTACATGCTCTTCAAACTATCTCTTTCTTCAATGATCACATCAAGTTCCTCAAGAGCTTCTTGTAGATTCTTCTACAATTGATCTACATCCATAGTGATCTTACTCAAGTTGTTAGGCCTTCTCTAAGTAACTATGATCTAATACCAATTGTACAACCGTAAAATATGCACATATGAATTTATTGAAAAACAAAAATAGCAATAACACAATGCAACTCATAACACCATTATTTGTTAGCTAGGGAAAACCTGACCAAGGGAAAACCCCAATGGGGATGTTACCCACAAAATGGTCCAGTAATCAAAAGTATCTTGTGAAAGATATTGATCCTATTAGGACTCTATTACATCCATATAGTTTCTTGGTCCTTGTTAGAGGACCAAGCCTTGTTAGAAGCCTCAACCCTGTTAGGAGTTTCTATATGATAAAAAAAGGGTATACAAGATGAGCCCACTACCCAAACATTCAATTACAATGATATATGTTGTACACAGAAGGTATAAATACAAAAACCTTTTGACAATGTTGATATCTACAATATCTGATTTGTTCTTTGTAACTCTCTGTCCACAAATTCACATACTCTTCCTTTTACTCTTCTCTATCATAAAGTTTTCATCATAATACAATAGTATTTTTATGTCTAAGACATCACACAAATTCACATATACATGTCTTTCCTTTATACCAAGTAATTTTTTCCTCTTAGCCTTCATGTCTTCATACATGTCCCAAAAATCAAAACTAACTCTTTCCTACTTAGGGTTAACATGTAGGATGTCATCCCTAAATAGTCAAGCAATTATTTTGGTAAACAAAGTAACTCCTTAACACAAATCATCATTTTCTTTACTCTATTTTGTTATGCCTTTACATGACTAAAACTAATAAATCCTTAATAGCTCCATTCGTACAACACATAATGACTTGCACTATGAGATGTAGGATCATCATACTGTGTTTCAGCTTTGTTCAAGTGCATGTGTGCAAATTCACTGTCTATGAACTTCACAAGCTAGAAAAAGTTCCTTTGGTGACAGTTATCCTTTACAACACATAGACAAATTTCTAAGTCTTTAAACCAAAATTGTGTCTCCACAATATGTTGACTCGATATGGATGATATGTTTCCATAAATGATAACCTAAATACATTTCCATACTCACTCTTAGTCAAATTTCCAACACATACTTTCTTCAAATCCTCTTCATCAATCAAATGATATGACACTCTACTGAATTAGCATAATGTCTCACCAATTAAGGCTTGTTATCAATGAAAATATAAAAACTGAAATGAATATTTCACATACATTAACATCATTATTAATAAGCAATAAAAATTCCAAATGAATATTGAGTGCTTGAAGTTTAAAATAAATCCCTTATTTCTTCTTCTTAGAGCATATGCTGCATTTATGAAGGAAAAAAAGCCCTATACACCCTTTTTAAGAAGCTACACTTTTTTTTAAAGAGTGTGGGGAATTGAAGAATGAACTAGGTCCACTTTAATATGTTCAAGGGATTTTCCTTTTGTGTTATAAAACATTTCTCACTACTTTTAATCAGATTGCATTCTTGTACAAGGTTGTATATTTAATAAAAATTTTAAACCTTAGTCTCACGATGTCTAAGAACATGCTTATCCTCTTGATGTAACTTTTTTATAAATTAAAAATTGTTTTCTTTCTATGGATGGACATGAATTCATTGAGTGAATGTACAAGAAAGTAAAAATATATGTTACCCCTCAAATACTTTATGTGTGGCTATGTTGGTCCAAAGAAGGGTCCTAGATAAAATTTTAAAAGATTCTTTCAAAAGGCTTATTATAAGAATTAGAATGCTAGTATTTTGGATGATGATTCATATGGTGAAGATTCTCTATTTTATGTTGAAGAAGATAAGGAAGATACTAATTGAGATTGGTTTTTATGATATTTGTGCCAAGGTTGATGATGCTGAAATTTCTTAACACGTTAGAAGGAATAAGAATGAATGAACAATTTTTTATAGTGGTTTTTCTCATGATATGAATAGAGATTAAAGAAAAGTTTATACATTTCAAAAATATGATAGAGGTCATGTTAGATTTGGTGATGATAAAGAAACTTATATTGTCAGAAGAGGTTCAATTGCTTTTTATGGAAATAATTACATTGGAAATTTCTATGTTGTGAAAGGTTTTTATTATAATTTTTTGATTGTTGCATAAATGTGTGAAAATGGTTATGATGTCATTTTCAAGAATGGAGGTTGTGAGATCAACATTATATCTAGTGAGTTGATCACAATTGGTAAGAGGAAAGGAAAGAACATGTGTCAATTAGAAGAAGCTAATGGAGGATGCTTGATATCCCATATTGATGATACTCAATTTGGAATAGAAGAATATGTTATGTTAACTTTAAAAAATTGGAAAGGATCCATTCTTCACAAGTCAAGAAGGAAAGAAGAGGAGACAAAATTTCAAGGAAAAAGATTATTCATCTACCATAGTGTTGGATCTTGTGCATATCGACATATGTGCTCCCACAAGACTAGAGAATTTCTTTGTAAATTGTATTTCATGGTATTAATTATTTAATTTTTCTAGATTCACTTGGGTTTCTTTTCTAAGAGAAACATTTGAGGCTTTTGATATAAAGTTCATGGTTTTCAAGGCTAGAGTGGAAAATGAATTGTGTATAAGATTAGTTGTTTGAGATTTGATAGAGGTGGATAATTAAGTTATGATGAGTTTGAAAGGCACTATACAAGTATGGAATGAAGAGACAATTATTGACATCTAGAACACCACAATAGAAAGGTGTTGCAGAAATGATGAACAAAATAATTCCATAAGAAACAAGAAAATGATAAATGAGGCTATTTCTTGGATATTTATTGGAAGGAAGATATGCACATTGGTTTGTACACCTTAAAAAAATTCTTGTATAGAACAGTATATTGCAAAACATCTTATGAAATTTGGCATGGGCAAGCATCAAGTATTAAATGCTTCAAGAAATTTGGAAGAAAATGTTATATCCAAAAAGATGAAGAAAAATTGGGTAAGTTGGGCAACATATATAATGAAGGAATATTTTTTAGATATTCCTTTACAATTAACGCATATGAATGTTACAAAAAAGGCTAAACAAAATTGTTAAGTGTGCGACTATGAGAGTGAATTTCAAGTAGAATATGAGAAGTTTATTAATTATAAATTGGATAAAAAGGAAAGAACCATAGATAAGAAGGAAGTAGAGTGAAGATCGACACCTTTTTCAATTGGTATGACACCAAAATAAGTATATTGACATCTTTTTGGTAAACAAATTATTAGTAATAAGAGAAATGCAGTTGTTTCTAGTAGGAAGGAAACAAATAACAAGCATTGTACTATTTCCTTCTTAAATTCAGCCAAAATTAGTGGAAGAAGATTACAATGATCAAGATTAGTTTGGAGCAATGAAATAAGAGAAAAATCAGATTAAGAAGAATAAAACTTGGGAACTTGTTTTTTGATTGAAAGAAAAAAGTGATTCAGAAGAAATGGGTCTCCAGAAATATGTTAGATGAGAATGGAAAAGTGGTACAAAAAAAAAGATAGAACTGAATGCAAAAACTATACCTAGATTAAAGGAATTGATTTTGGTGAGACTTATGCACATGTTTCACAAATGGAAGCCATTAGAATGCTTGAAATTTGTAGCTTTTATAAACTTAAAAGTCTATCAAATCGATGTTAAATTGATATTTCTAAATAGTTAGCTAAAGAAAGAGGTTTACATTAAACAACCTAAAGGTTTTTAGATTAGAGACAAGTGAAAATGTAGTTTGCATATTGAAGAAGACACTTAATGGATTTAAGAAGGCACCAATAATCTAGTATGGAAAAATATATAGATATTTGATCAATCAAGGATTTAGAAAAGGTTGGGATGACAACAAAATGTACTTCAAAGTTAACACTGACATAATTATGATTATGATTGTGTATGTTGATGATATTATCTTTGGAAGCAAAGATGCTATGTGGAAAGAAAACATTGCTGATATGCACAAATAGTTTTAGATGTCTATGTTTGGTGAGTTGATCTTATTTCTTGGATTGCAAATGAACTAGAATAACAAAGGTGTATTATCTCTCAAACCAAGCATGTGAAGAAGTTTTTGAAGAAGTTTGGGTTAAAGAACCCAAAACTAGTTAGTATACCTATTGTTATTGGTTGTAAGTTGACAAAGGAAGATAATTCATCGATGGATGATGCAAGTAAGTATAAATCAATGATTGGAGGTCTTTTATATTTAACAACATCTAGACTTGATATCATGTATGCAATTTTTTGGCAATAAGATTTTATTAAGAGCCAAAAGAATCACATGTTATGGTTGTGAAAAGGTTTTTCAGATGCTTGAAAGGACTCGAGGATTATGGTTTATGGTATTCAAAATGTTCAGATTCCACTTTGACAACATAAATTAGGCAATATCATTGGATTACTAGAAGAGTGCTAGTGGGGGAGCGTTCTTTCTTGGTTCTTGGCTAGTTTCTTGGGCTGGCAAAAAGTAGATTTTTGTAACACTACTGAATCATAATATATTGCAATATCCTCATGTTGTACACAAGCATTGTGGATGGGGGAGACATTGAATAATATTAGGGTATCTTTAGGGGAAGTTGGGCATTCTACCCATTCCTGGTGCTCACTAATTAGCATAGATTATACATCAATCTAGTATTTTTCACTTAAAATATTTCCAAATCACTATTGGGGAGATTCCTTGCATGAGAGTTCAGTGTAGTATTTGTATGCCTAAAATGTGAGCACACTTCTATGATTCATTATATCCAAGATTGCTCAAGAATGAGGTCTCGAATGGTAGCTCATAGCTCTCTATTCATGGAGTGCAAGGGCTTGTGATGGAGGCCCTTGTTGGAAATATTCAAGATATGACAAGTTACTGAGAGGGGAGGGGTGAATCAGTAACTTTTAAAATATCAAACAATAAAATTGCATACTGATATATTCACCATTCATCCAAGTAACCTACTATAAGCATGAAACAAAATCATTTGCAACACTTGAACACACAGATTTGGTGACCCAGAAACCTTCCAAATAGAAAGTAAAACTGGGGTGGGGATGAAACCCACAAAGCTTCGTTACTGCAGTATGAAGTTGGCCGATTAAGGCTTACAATGACCACTTCTGGTGATCTGCCCTCTTAGGAGCACAAAGGATTGCTAGATCCACCTTGTTAGAGGATTTACAAACATACAATAAAGTATGCACTCTGTTAGGAGATTTACAAAAGACTGTTAATTCTACCTTGTTAAAGGATTTACAAAAAATGATTCACCTGTTAGAATGAAATAGTGGATCTGATTACAACTGATTGCTGATAAGATCCGCTATGCTCTGATTCACCTTGATGTGATAGATAAAACTTTTTTGCTCCAAAACTTGACCTAGCTGAATACCTTCACAACTCAGCACACATACTTTCGCTCACATGTATTTCTTTCACACTTTCACATTTTCATTCATTACCATTACATTTGAATGATACAATACATTGCATATATATACCATCCAAATAAACAATACATGCAAGGTCGGCCAAAACAACAAGTGCAAATCTCTATACAAAGTCGGCCCAAGGTAAAAACTCGAGTTCACTGAACTGACTCGGTGTCCTTCTGATACTCGACGTCCACTGCGTTACTCGGCATCGTCATGCACTCGGTAGAAGTGAAGGCATGGTCCATACTAAACACTTCGAGTAGTTCTGAACTCGGTAACCACTGGAGACTCGGTAGAAGAGATGTCACTCGGTGAACACTTCTATCTGAACTGTAGCTCGGTGATCAAAGGAAACACTCGATAGAACCTTGTGACTCAGTGATAGTTAGTTTCCTTGATAACCGTCTGAGCTCGGTAAAATTAATTTCCTTGATAACCTCAAGAGCTTAGTTATCATGAAGTTCTCGGTCAATACTAAGTACATCTTCACTCAGTCAAAATTGATTCCTTTCTTTACCTTGAACACTCGGTAAACACTGGCTGCTTTGTTCACCTCGATCACTCGGTAAACACTGACTTCTTTGTTCACCTTGATCACTCGGTAAACACTGAGAACTAGGTAAAGCTTGGCTTACAAAGGAATGTCCGATGAGAGCTCGATAAGCATTCAGAATCCAATAAGTGTTGTAACTAATGACAAAAATGTATCATAATGCGAACAATCTCCCCCTTTGGCATTAGTGACAAAAAAACTTATGAGACAAAATTTATCTGACATGTTGATGACTGATTCTGAATATACATAGCTTCGTTATATACAACTCCCCCATAGAATGTACATACAATATTTACATGAGCTGTATGTCTCTTCCTTTGTACAATTTCTCCAAAAACACTTATTCACCCATAGTATACATATCCAACAATAATCTCCCCCTTTTTGACAATAATGCCAAAGAATAAAAGAATATATATACTTATATAGAAACACCAAAATGAGAGATGAACTCTGAATGTACCTGAAGAATAAGCTGGAGAGTCTTATCCCAATTCTCTTGCAAAATTTTGCAGGTGGAAAGAGCTACTTGAACTTCAGCCGAAAGTTCAATCACATAGTCTGCAATGGAGAAGTTATTATCATGGATTTAATATCTTTGAATGTGCAATGTGCTTTTGCATTGAATCCATGATGGGAAGGATCATGTTTTGGATATCTATCAATGTAGATCGGATCCTTGCCTCTTCTCTCAATAGCTCTGCCTGCTTCTCTGACAAAAATTTGATCCTGAGGTGATGAGATGAGCTTGAACTGGGGTCAAGCTTCAAGTTCTGTGCACTCATCTTCAGATCCTCATCAATTTTATTTAGTTTCTCTCTTATTCCCTTAGTGACCTCGGTAACATCACAAAGCTTAGCAAAAAGAGATGTTACATTATTAAAAGAATTTTCCATATCTGCCAAAATTGAGGTTAATGCAACCTGATTTATTGCAATGTTCTAGGCAATGTGCCCCAACACCTTATTATCAAATTTCTTTGCTGCACGCTCAATTAGCTTTTCTTGTCCGGAGGCATCTTCATTGAATTTATTAACTGCCTCTTCCAATTGAATCAAAATGTGTTGAGAAGTATCAACATCAACACCTATAGCCTCAGTAATTATGTTCCCGGCATCCTCAATTATCCTGTATTCCTTATCCCTTTCCGATCTTAACTGCATCTGAGTAGCCTTTTTCTCAATAAGTTGACTAGCATACCTCATTTCTTCAATGGTAGCATTATCAAAGTCAATCTTTGGAATTACTATCTCTGTGTCCAAGTCAATGTCTTCAAGAATTTCCTTTCCAGTGATCATAAGTCTTAATGGTTTCTTTTGTTTGACTTCTGAGATGACTGGTTTGACCTTTTGGAATAGACACAACAGTAGAGATAGAAGGACTAGCAGTAAAAACTGGGATGCTTGAGGGTTGAGTGCCAATAGGAGTATGTACAGGGTCAAAAATTTGAGTACTGGCCAAAAATGGTGATACACTCGGTAATATAGTATCTAAGCTCACTGTGCTTGAAGTAGATGGCGACAAAATTGTAGAACAAATTGGAGTAGTCAAAATTGGAGAACTCGCAACAATACCAACTGATGATGATGGAGTCGAGGAGGCCAACTCAGTAGATGAAGAGGGGTGCAGCTCGGTAGATGAAGTGGTAGTCACTTCCACTAATGATACCTGGAGCTGAGATATGGCAGGTGTAGATGGTAAATCTGGTGTAGATGAACCTGCTGAAGCTGACTCCAACCTTGATGATGTCACAGGTTTAGCTGGGGAGTGAGGAAGGGATGCAATAACTACTGCTGCAATTTTTACCGGATCATCCTCCTTATCTTCCTCTTCAGCTTCTTCCTCTTTTTCTTCTTCCTCTTTCTCTTCCATCATTGCATGCAACTCTCCTGGTGTAACTGTGATGGATGGAGCGCTATCTGATTCATCACTGCTGCTGCTGCTGTCATCATCCTTTATTTCTACTGGGTCTACACTGGGCTTATGTAGATGATAGATGTTTTTCCACATGTTTGTAGCATCATTTACAACATGCTCTATATCTTTGATCAAAATCAAACAAGTGTGGAATCTGATCATCATTTTACCTTTATAGGTTTTCAATTTAGATTTTACCTCTGCTCCAGTGAGACTAGGCCAAAGATTCTTCAGGGATTGCTCATATATATCTTTTACCGTCTTGGTGGCTAACTCCCATCTTGACTGTACTCTCTCCAGTAGTTCTTTAGAGATATGAGGAGCAATCTGGTCCGGGGAGTATTTCCATTTTCCCATTTTATTAAGTACCAGTTCCTCAATCTGCATTTTCTCTGCATCAGTCCTTGTCTCAAATTTCAATGCCTTGAAATTTGTGATGCCAGCTCCTTCTTCCAATGATTTGAGCCTTTGCTCGAATGTAGGTGCAGGCTTGACCAATACAGGTTCCTGAATACCTTTTCTTGTCCTCCGAGTAAATACTGCAGTAGGCTGCTTCTTGGGCTTGGTAATGATTACCTCGCCTTTCTTCTTTGCCGGTTGCTCTTCTTCTAATTCTTCTTCTCCTTCTTCTTCTTCTTCACTTTCTTTATCTTCACCTTTTCCCTTGGTGAGCATAAGAGGACCCATTGCAGTTTTCAGTTTGGCCACTTTCCTCTTACCTTTGCTGATGGCCTGTGAAATTTTGATTTCCAGTTCAATTCTGGCCTTTGCTTCATCATAAGTACCAAAAATCCGTTGCCTTGGGTCTACTGGCTCATTTACCAGTGCTTCAATGATATCCCTTGTTTCATCAATATTTACCTCATATGGAAGAGGTTTCAACCATGCAACTCGGGGTCTAACTGCCTATATGTACACCTTGTCACAGTCAACCATAAAACATACGTCATCTTTATATTCTTCAACAAGCCTAGGAGGAATTCTGAATCAGTTATTCATCCTCTCCTTAAAGTCTTCAAAATAGTTATCCATGATACTATCAAAATTTTCTCCCATCTCTGCTATAAACTCTTTAATCTGATACAAAATTGGGACATCTTTTCTCCATTCTATGGTTCCCTTTGATGGAAAGAATTTTTGTACATAAAATAGTAAACATATTAACAGAGATCCAAATTTACAGGGGTTATTCTTCGATGTCCTTATACTGTCCATGTTCTTGTTTAACTGCTTCAACATTACTTCTGACAGATCAAACTCAAGATTCTTCTTTACAATTTTCAGGGCCAAATCCACAGCTTCACACGGTACACTATTTAACCTGCTGGAACTATATAACTTATATGCAATAATATGTATGCCAAATCTTAGTTCCAGATCTGTTACAGTGTTAACCTTCAAACCTCTATCGTCCCACTCGGCTAGGGTTTGCCTCTGTAACTCATCCCATCCTAGGGTTTTGGTGGTTTTGGCTTTGCTGAGCATCGGAAGACCCATGATTTTGTGAATCATCTTCTTGGTTATCAAAACGGGTTGTTCCAACCACAACTGACCATTATGCACTTGACTCAAGATATACCTAATCCATTTGGTTTGGAAGTTTCTAGGCATATGCGCGACGTGAGTCAAACCTTTAGTTTCCAAATGCTTGTGCTCGATTTTGAGAGAACCATTTACACATAACTCCGATAGGGCATTATCCATGTCCAATGTCCCTATTTATTGAATAGCACACTTAAAATGAGTGCGAATGTCATTCATGAGGAGTACCTTGGGTGGAATCTGTGATTGAGCTCCATTGGGATCGAGCGATTCAGCGATGGCAGGAACGAGCTTGAACATAGGTGCCTTCCATTCTGTTCCCTTCACAAGCATTTCGGAACCCTTCTTCACCTTGCTGCTGGTGGTGCTTGCGGATGCCATTGCTGCTTGGTGAGTGAAAAGGTTTCGTAAAAATACTTCGCTGGAAAATCTCTTCAAATCGCTTGAACTCACTTGAAAGCCTTTTTTTTTCTGTGTAAATCTCAAATTTGCGATGAAAAATGAGGTCAAAATCTTCCCTTTTGATGAAAAATTTGCCATTAATGTTCAGTACGGAGGTAGCTGCGATCGACAGACTGTCATCCACTAGCTCGGCTTAAACTTCGCAACTCGGTGACCAAAAGAAAATAGGTTAAACCGACCTTAACTCGGTAAGAGAAGAACCAACCATGCTCGGTAAGTGCAACTTGGTGAAAGAAGCCTTATTGCACCCGACTGAGCTCGGTAAGGTCATGTACCGACCATGATCCTGATGTATCTGAAATACTGATTTGATCATATTTTCATTCTAGGACTGCTTAGGATATTGCTTTGTAGATACAGTCCTGGTCTTATCCTGATGAGTCTTAATTGGAAATGGTAGAGTCACTCACTTCTTGAGTGACCATTCCATCACTTGAATTATCTGGCTCGGTAGACTTAGGAATCCATTGCTGCTTCATTTGCTTCCGAATACTATCTACTTTGATTTTCTTCTCATCCTTGACTTTCTTTATGTTCATGCAGTTTTTAGATATATGACCAAGTTTTGTACATGTATAACATCTTACAGTGGTATCCCTTTTTCTTAGGTGATGCCTTGCACAGTTTATGCTAGTATGACCATATTCTCCACAATAATGACATCTGCACCAAGTGTTGTAGTCCCAACCAAATATTGCTTTGACAAGTTGTTCAGCTAGATTAATGATTTGGATTCGCATTGTGATGCCTTATGACCTTGCTTTTGGAATTTGTGACATTTACCTTCGAATTTCGGTTTCTCTTTGCATTCATTGGCTTTATGTCCATGCTGATTGCAATTGTAGCACTTTCCATTAAATTTGCCTTTTCCATTGCTCCAACATCTGTTAGATGTATGACCTAACTTACCACAGTGGCTGCAAGTAGGTCTTTGATTCTTTTGAGTACCCTATTTGGAGGATTCACCTTCTTCCTTGTATCCAAGGCCTGCTTTACCATTTTGTTTATGAAAGTTTTCTTCATTTTGCAGATTCAATTGATCCATGTCCTTTTGAGATTTTACCATTCTCTCATTGACTTGTTTTTCAGAGATTAGATCACTTTGTAAGCTTGCATTGATTTGCCTTTCAGTAATTAATTCATTTCTCAAATTCTCATTCTCAGATCTTAGATTCATAATTTCTTCATTTGCATTAGATAATTGAGTTACAAGATTTTCAAGCTGAGAGGATTGATTATTCCTTACCTCTAAGTCTTCAGCTGCCTTGTTCCTTTGCTCCAAGATTTCATATAGCCTAATGGACTGGATTTCTTGTTCCCTTTTGAGCTTTCTTACTTCTTCCTGCAGAGATCCATTCTTTTCTAAAAGTTCTTTGATTGCTTTGTCAGCTTCATCTGAACTACTTGATGGTGAGAGATCTTCAATCTTTTCTTCAACATACTGATGGTCATTCATTTGCCTTGCAAGTTCTTTTCTTCTTTTCAAGGATTGTGAAAGATGCTCTTTTGCTTCATTGAGTTGAGCCATGGCCATTTTCAGATCTAGCTTTTCATTCTCAATAGTTTTGTCAAGTCTGAATATCTCCATTGTCCTTGATCTTTGCTCAAGCTGTGAAACTTTTATCTTGAGAACCTTATTGCTCTGATACCAATTGTTGGAAATATTCAAGATATGACAAGTTACTGAGACGGGAGGGGTGAATCAGTAACTTTTAAAATCTCAAACAATAAAACTGCATATTGATATATTCACCATTCATCCAAGTAACCTACTGTAAGCATGAAACAAAATCATTTGCAACACTTGAACACACAGATTTGGTGACCCAGAAACCTTCCAAATAGAAAGTAAAACTGGGGTGGGGATGAAACCCACAAAGCTTCGTTACTGCAGTATAAAGTTGGCCGGTTAAGGCTTACAATGACCACTTCTGGTGATCTGCCCTCTTAGGAGCACAAAGGATTGCTAGATCCACCTTGTTAGAGGATTTACAAACATACAATAAAGTATGCACTCTGTTAGGAGATTTACAAAAGACTGTTAAGTCTACCTTGTTAAAGGATTTACAAAAAATGATTCACCTGTTAGAATGAAATAGTGGATCTGATTACAACTGATTGCTGATAAGATCCGCTATGCTCTGATTCACCTTGATGTGATAGATAAAACTTTTCTGCTCCAAAACTTGACCTTGCTGAATATCTTCACAACTCAGCACCCATACTTTCACTCACATGTATTTCTTTCACACTTTCACATTTTCATTCATTACCATTACATTTGAATGATACAATACATTGAATATATATACCATCCAAATAAACAATACATGCAAGGTCGGCCAAAACAACAAGTGCAAATCTCTATACAAAGTCGGCCCAAGGTAAAAACTCGGGTTCACTGAACTGACTCGGTGTCCTTCTGATACTCGGCATCCACTGCGTTACTCGGCATCGTCATGCACTCGGTAGAAGTGAAGGCATGGTCCATACTAAACACTTTGAGTAGTTCTGAACTCGGCAACCACTGGAGACTCGGTAGAAGAGATGTCACTCGGTGAACACTTCTATCTGAACTGTAGCTCGATGATCAAAGAAAACACTCGATAGAACCTTGTGACTCGGTGATAGTTAGTTTTCTTGATAACCGTCTGAGCTCGGTAAAATTAATTTCCTTGATAACCTCAGGAGCTCGGTTATCATGAAGTTCTCGATCAATACTAAGTACATCTTCACTCGGTCAAAACTGATTCCTTTCTTTACCTCGAACACTCGGTAAACACTGGCTGCTTTGTTCACCTCGATCACTCGGTAAACATTGACTTCTTTGTTCACCTCGATCACTTGGTAAACACTGAGAACTAGGTAAAGCTTGGCTTACAAAGGAATGTCCGGTGAGAGCTCGGTAAGCATTCAGAATCCAATAAGTGTTGTAACTAATGACAAAAATGTATCATAATGCCAACAGCCCTCACTTTGACCTAGTTTGTGCCCATGCAAGTACACCATAAAATGAGAGATTCAAAGACCAAAATATGAATGAAAATAAAGATGAAAGCTAATCTAAATGATAAAAATGCAAAGCAATGCAAGAAAGGAAATCTAATCTATGAAAGGAAATAACAATGCAAATTTGATCTATGAAGAAAAATATGATTCTAAGATAATATGAAAATGCAAGGATGAAACCTCATGATGAAATCCATGGATGCAATAGAGAATAAGACAAGAAGAGAGAAGTTGCAATGAAGTTCCAATGTCCAAACCCTAAAGCTTAAACTCCTTCTCCAAAATTGCTCTCTAAACCTGTAGCATAACAATACTATAGCAATGAGCTATTTTCTCTACATATCTCTCTATTACTCTCTATTTTTCTATATTTCTCTATATTTCTCTATATTGCTCTATATCTTTCTCTACACTCTCTCTATCTCTTTCACTATGTCTCTTTATCTTTCTATATCTCTATATCTTGTTTGTGTCTCGGAGACAACTCTAAAAGCTCAAAGATCAACATTTGAGCAGGGTTTCTTTGCAATTGATCAACAAGATTATAATTTGACCTAGGATTGACCACTAGTTTTGAAGGAACATACTTGGATTGCACTTGTTTTGGATTACTTGGTTGGTTTGAACTATGTCCTTTGATGACAAGGGGACCTTGACTTCGTATAACAAAATTGAGACTTTGGGAAGACACTTAGGTTTACTTGACTGGTTTGAATTGGGTCCTCTAATGACAAAGGGACCTTGAGATGACTCTCTAGAGTGAGCACCCCTTAGCACCAAAACAAGTTTTTCACCAAGTATAGGAGAGTTTGAATTTAAATCATAACCACTAGGATCTTTATCTTCCATCATGTTAACACTTTATTCTACAACCTCAAGCATATTAACAACATTTTTTGCATTTGCATAAGTGTAATTGATTCCATCCTTGCCATTCTTAGGTTGGGAAGCTTCCCTTTTCTCATACTTGGGAAAAGTCTCTTTGAATGCTATGTGATCAACATTGGTATTTAATCCATCTATTTCAAGTTTTCCATTCTCAATAAGATCTTGAACAATATGCTTAAATCTCCCACAGTTTTGAATATCGTGTCTAATGCCATTGTGAAACTTGCAATAGGCCTTCTCATCCCACCACCATGACTTAACTTTAGGTATGTGGAACTTTGCGACATCATAAGGGCACGCAAGATTATGAACAAGGAGCTTCTTGAATATCCCTTCATATGACTCACCCAATTGTGTAAAGTTACATTTCTCACCTTTAGGCCTTTCTTGATATCTTGGCTTGTTACTTTGTTGGTTAGCACTAGCCAATTAGAGAATAGCTTGGTCTTTAGGCTTAGAGAAATCCAAAACTCCATCATTAATCACTTGTTTGTTCTTATTCCAATATGTGTTCTTTCCTTTATCCTTATTATTGTTGTTATTATGACCATTGTTGTTGTTGTTTCCATTTTTTGTCAAAATACCTTTCTCTCTCAAAACATCCTCAATTCTAAATGCAACGTCAACCATGGTATCAAAGGACTCAAAAACCATCTTCTTAACTTCATACTCATCTAAAGAACTATGTCACTAATGAGGATTTCAATCTTTTCTTTCTCAAGAATAGTCCTAGAATAGTGAGAGCACTATCGTCTCCATCTTTGCAAGAAAGTAACAAAGGATTCTCCTTGATTTTGATTTGTGTGACATAAGTCCAATAGCGAGACAGATCGTGAAAGATTGTATGCAAAGTGTTGAACAAATCTCTTAATTAACTTAGGGAACATCTTAACAGGAGGAGTTATATTGGTAAACCATTCCATTTCTTGAACCTATAGACTCCTTGGAAATAATCTCATAAGATATGAGTCCTCATGATGAAACTCAAAACTCATAGTATAGAACTGATGCACATGATCATTTGGATCCCCATTTCCATCATATTTGTCATATTGGGGGATCTCAATTTTTCTAGGAAAATCTTTCATGTCAACACTCTTATCAAAAGGATTAGGAAAAGTTGAATCAAATGAAAAAGAACTCTTGGCTGCTGATATTTTCTTTAGTTGTTTCTTCAATTGGTCAATTTCTTCTTTCACATAGGCATCCTGCTTTTGAATCTTTTTGTCTACATCAAAGTTGTAAGAGACCTTAGCACCCTTGTTGATTAAATGTTGAAAGCATGCATCTTTTTTTTGGTCCATATATGCATCCATACATTGCTGAAAATGTGGATCTAGTTGCATAGCCAGGAAATCATAAGTATTATAGTCAAAGTTTGAGTGACCACCTCCATATCGTGAACCATGATGAGCTTGTTGTGAAGGTTGTCTTGAAACTCTAGGAGGTGTTGGTCTCCTATAATAATCATGTCTTGAAGCTCTCCTTCCTCTAGGGCTGGGAGATAAAGAAGATGTTCTTGAGTATCTTCCACTTCATGGAGTCTTAGGATGGGTAGATGGAGGAGAGTTGTTCCCACCACCAATGTGCACCTTGTTGAATTGATTATTAAGTTGAAAAGCCATGAGAAGGTCTTGTGCTTCTTGACGGGATTTCCTTTCCATCTTAATAATAACTTGCCTTTCTTCCTCTAGTCATCTAAATTGTTCTTCCTTCTTAGCTTGTTCTTCTAGAAGGGATTTTCTCTCATGCTCAAGTACTTTGAGTCTACCACTCACATAACCTAAAGGTGTCATGAGTGATGTACACAATCTTGACTATCTAAATTGGTTACCATAAATGTTGCATTCACACGAGCGCTAGAAGGTGTTGGTCTTAGATGGTTTTGAAATTTGAGTGTCAATACACTTAACCACTTTCTACATTAAAGCTGAGTACACTATATATACCGAGCCACAGTGTGTGTTGAGTCAGATTTTCAATAGGTGCCAAGTGACTTCAAGTGTCGAGTAGTATATAAGTGTTGAGTGATATATAGGTGCCGAGTCATAGTTGATGTCGAGCAAGCTAGAATGTTTCATATGCCGAGTGACTCAGAATCATATATGTGCCAAGTGAGACAGAGTGTAATTGGTGCTGAGCAAGCCAGGATAGTATATGTGCCAAGCACTAGTAGTCCAATATGTGCCGAGTAACACAGAATCAACATATGAGTTTGTGCCCTCACAAACTCAGATGTAAATCATTTTTGGAGCTGACATAGAAGGTTTTCAAAGGAGAAAAAGGATAAGGACAAATCTTTTACATTTCCTATGTAATCAGCATGCAACCAATCAGAAAAATGGAGAAGGCATGCAACCAATGAGGAAAATGCAAGGAATTAGTGGGAACTTAAAGATTCAATATGGATTGTAGATCCATACCTAACTCTAAGCCTTCACAATCTTTAAAAGGAGGTCAAAAAACCCCATTGCATGTGTGGAAGAGAATAGTGTATGGGAAAACTATAGCAAAATTCAATGTGAAGGAAGAAAGACTTAGAGGAATAGAGCAACAATTACATATCCGATTGATCAGAATAGTACAAGGGATAAGGGACACGATCAAATATCAAATCTTAGAGGATCAAGACTAGAAGGAGCAGATCAAGTGCTTGAAATCAACAATTAAAGATTGTAAGTAATCAGGTCAAAGATTCCTAATACTTTTTAGCCATTGTATTAGATAAGTGAAAATCCTATGTTGATAGGTTAGCTTAACAACTACTTTGTAGATCCTTTGAAGAGGTGACTAAATCCTTTAACAGGGTAACACTTGATGTAAAGTGTTTGTAAATCCTCTAACCAGGTCACTATTGACACAATGTAAAGCCTTTAACAGGGCAAGCCTTTCATAGGGCAAACCATCAGAAGTGGTCAAACATTTATTGCTACAGTGATTTTTGTGGGTATCATCCCCACCTTAGTTTTACCTTCTTATTTTTGGAGGGTTTTTGGGTTACCAAATCTGGTGTTATGTGTTATTACATGTGTTTACTTTATGTTAATTTATATGTTTATATGCATGCAGTTTACTTTTCAGTTATTTTATTTAAAGGATTTGAAAAGGTTAAAAGTGTGATACTTATTATTCACCACACACCCCCCCCCCCCTTCTCATAAATACTCTCCCCATTTTGAATATTCCAACAATTGGTATCAGAGCGAAGGTTCTCACAAGGAGAAGCCTAACAACTTAGAGAAAAGGTATGAAGATGGAAGTCTTCAAACTTGGAAAGATAATAGACAATTAGGTGATTGATGTGCACCTTGCTCTACACAAATTGGAAGAAGCGAGAGAAGAATTGAGAAAATCCTTAAAAAGAAGGAAGGATATAGCCATAGCTGAAAATGACATACACTACAAGGAGATTGATACCACACAAGTGTTCTCAAATGGAGATTCCAAGGAATTTGATGTAGCAATAGTAGAATTGATGGAGAAAAATAGAGCACAAGCTGAAGAAATTAGATTACTCAAACTTGAACAAGGATCACAAGCCATAATGCTTTGTGAAGTGACTGAACAAAAGAAGAGAGCCATTGAAGACAAGGTCATGATAGAAGATGACAAGAGAAATCTTACCAATAGACTGGAGGAGAAGACAATAGAGTTTGAAAGGATCTCAAACATGCAGCTAGACAGCTTAAGTCAGATGATGAATGCTCATCATGAGCTAAACATGAAGGATATTGAGATTTCCACTCTAAGAATGCAAAATGAATTGAAGAGAGAAAAGGAGGTAGCAGAAAGCTTCAACAAAACCAATGAGGCTATCAAGTACTTTGAGCAACTACTGAAATCACCAAGGGCTAGTAATGATACTTCAGGACTTGGTTACACCAGCACTAAATAAGGAGAATCATCCAAAATTGCAAAAGAAAGGAGTAACAAAGGTAAGAACACTAAACCTACTTGTCATTTCTGTGGTAAAAAGGGACATACCTCTAATGTGTGTAGGAGCAAGAACAGTCATAAGCATGATAAGCCTACAAATGAAAGCTTTTGTCACAAGTGCAAAAAGCAAGGACATCAAGCAAATGAGTGTAGAACCAAGACTATGAGGACACCAAGATTTGAAGGTCACTGCTACAACTACAAAAAGTATGGACATAGAGCATTTGAGTGTAGATCAAAGCCTATATGAACACCTAATCAGCCTACAAGAGGAAACAACCATGGTCATCACCACAACTAGGATTAAAATACTAGGTATAGTTGTCACTATTATCAGAAGTATGGACACATTCCTAAAAATTGCATAGGGACACATTTTAGAGGGAATTACAGTAGATGGTTGAGCCAAACCTCATGTTTTAGTTGCTTGAAAATTGGTCATATCAACAAGAATTTCCCAACAAAGTCAAAAGCACCCAAGAAAAAAGTCATCAAAGGAAAAGAGAAGGTTGATGTTGAACAAATAAGAGGGCAAATGAATAAAACTTGAAAAAAGAAAGATGAGTGCAGCACATCAAATGGAGAGATCACTTCACCCAAGAGGTCAAGTGATCACACTTCATCTAACTAAAAAAAAGAAAGGTGTATGGAATTGATATACAAAGTTATATCATACATCAGTTCCAAGACAAAGAAGTATTGCAAGGAAGAAATTTGCATGAGCAAAGATGCCAGGTCAAAATCTAAAGTTTTTGCAAATACTGCTAAACTATCCTTAGATGCTAAGTAAAGCTCTAATGGATGCCGAGTTGATAGTTGAAGCTAAGTGAAGAGGAGAACTAGTGGAAGCTGAGTAAATGAAATACAATCGGCACTGAGTTAGAGTGAAACCTTCAAGTGTCGAGTTTACAGCTGTATGCACAAAGCATTTAATGCTAGGTTTTGATAGGTATAAGGTTGAATTTTGCTCATTTTCACACCATTCGAACATAGAGAAAAGACAAGAAGAGTGAAGAAGTGATCAAGTAGCAACCTAATAGCCATTTGTATGGATTTCAACAGCAAATCATCACAAATTCATCGATTCAAAGGTATTTATCAAGTGTCGAGCTATGCAGAAGTTAAAGTTTTTCGATATAACTTAAACCTTAGTTCAGTAAAATGGCCTCTAGTTCAAGAAACCCCAAAGAAAAGGAAGATCATGAGATTCAATTAGTTAGCAATGAGGTCAAATAGCTTGAGTTTAGGCCAATCCTTGAGGTTGCCTACAAAAATGACCCACCTTGTGCATTATCCATCATTCCACCTAAACTTGTCATGGTTCAAGATGTGAGAAAATGTTATAACTGCAAAATTGTTTCCATAGGTGATATTGAAATCTTCCATGCCTATGATAAGTTATATGATAACATGATATTGAAAGATGAATTCTAGATTGTTGAGAAGAAGGGTCTGACAAAAACCCTAGTTTTTCCTATAGTGTTTAAGACTGAATGGATTCACATTGTTTTGAGTCGAATTCATGATGGCTGCCTATGGCTAGAGATAGGACCTATAAAGATTAAAAAAAGGATAGTGCATATGGTTATAGGACTCCCAACCCTAGATAGGCAAAATACCTTGAGAAGCAATAGAAAGGAGGTCATTGAGAAGAATAGAGGAGCCAAATGAAACAATAGGGGAATGACCATAAATACTATAACTAAACCCATTCTTGACTTTGGTGTGAGAATAATTTCACACAAATTCTACCAATCAAGCAGACTAAATAGTGTTCCATGTATATCTATTGATGTAGCTTACAAGTTGGTGAATAAAGATCATACCTATGATATGGCAGAACCAATTCTTTAGCAAATAAATGAAAATTTGGGAGCTATAAGAAGATCCAAGGGAGCACAATGCAAATTTGGATCAGTATTAGTTTGTATATTCTTTTATGGGATGGAAGAATTCCCTTCAATTGGGAAGGTAAATTGGAATTCCAACAAGTCTGCAATCACACAAATCAATGAGTTCATTGATCAAATGTGTGATAATTTTGAGGCTTAGATGACTAGTTATTTTGAAGACTTTAAGAAGTCCATGAAGTAGAGAACAAGAATACCAATTTCATTGGTAGAAAAACATGTCAATGACATATGCTTCTTGGTTGACATTGACTACACCTACATCCAAGCAACAATACTAAGAGTGAGATGGATAAGGCCATTAGGATATGAGCTTGATGTAGATGAAGCTTTAGCATCAATCACAACATTGCTAGCAGAAGAGATAGACAAGAAGGCTCCTCACTTTGGAACATATGATTTTTTCAAGTCCAAAGTTGAAACTAAATTGAAGACAACTTCTATTATAAAAAAAAAAAGATAAAATAGTGAAAAAGATAAAGAAGCAATTTGGAGCAAGCATTGAAGGTGAAATAGGTGAAGGAAGAAGAAGAAGAAGAAGTAGGAGATAGTGAAGAAGAAGAGCAACGGAAAGGTCTAGTAGAGTTGACACAAGGCTTAGGAGAAGACAAGGAGGAAGGTGTCGAGGGAGAAGAAGCCAAGGAAGCACCTACATCTATCGAGCAAAAGAAGAGAAAGGCAAAAAATCTGCCTATAGCTTAGCCCAAGCCCAAGAAGGTTACCAAGCCAGCTCAAACTAAGTCAGCTCCAGTTACAAGGGCTACTACAAGAACATCCACTCAAAAGGCTAAAGAGGCATCAAAGGAGAAGAAGAAATCCATTGAACAACCTGCTAAAGAGCCAAAGAAGAGAAGAAGGTATGTAGCACAACTAGATATAGATGATGAAGAAAGAATAGAATTAGAGGATATTAGCCAATTTAAAGTGGTAAGCCATCCTCCTAAGACTACAATTGATAAACTTTGTGATAAGGTTAAAAATGTAGATTTGAATGATTTAAAGTCTCTTAATTTCAATAAGCTTAGTAGGGAAGAATAGAATAAAGTAGAGGAATCTGTGTATACCATGATGTCAGAATTTAAAAACACACCTCTAGAACTTGACAATACCATGCCCAAGGAACTGTATGAAATAATTGAGAATAAGTGACATTATTGTCTTAAAATGGAAAGGGAGATTAGAGAATTCACCTTGGTTCAAGCAAAGCCTGACATAATAAAGGATCAAATAACAAAGGAAAACAAGAAACATGGTGGCGAGTTTGCACCTAAGTATAGAGCCTTCAACATCCTTCAAAATAAGATTGAGGATGTTGTGAATAAATCCACACAATTGTGGAAAACAATTTATAAAATAATTGATGACAAGGTAGAGGAAGAAAATAAGGTAGAAACAAGTGCCAAAGAAAAGATAGAGGAAAATAAAATAGAGGAGAAGAAAGGAGAAGAAGAGAAGCAAGAGGAGGAAAAGGAAGCAACAAAAAGAACTGAAGAAGAAAAGAAGAAAGAAGAGGAAGATAAGAAAGTTGAGGAGGATAAAGAAAAAGGTGAAGAGGAAGAAACATAGGAGGAAGAAACTATGGCAACAATTGATCAACAACAAGAAGAAGAATAGAGTGTGCAAGACACATAAATGCTAGCTCCTAGTACACCTCATGTAACCATTACACCTGTAGAGACAATAATTATAAGGGATGTTCCTGACAATTCAACTCAGAACATCAATCCACTAATTGCAGAAGATCTCTCCAAGATCCTTCACCAATCTGCTCTATAGGCACAATTATGCACAAGCTCTATATTGGTGAGTGTTGATGAGTTACAAAAGATAGTAGCAGCTCCACGAAAAGAAAAGGTGAAACCAAAGGAACCACCTTTCACATATACAGCTACTTGCACTAAGATTTTGATGCTTCCACCACCACCACCACCAAGTGCAACAAGTGATATTGTTCGGATGTCAAGTACAATAGAAGGGAAATCAGATGAGAAGGAGGATACCTCAAAAGAAAAGGAGCAGGCTTCCATACAAACATTGGTAGAACTACCAAAGACTGGCACTCCTACAAAGACCATTCAGAAGCTGACCATTGAAGCCATTCCTTTGCAATTTTCAACTCGAGCTCGAGTTCAACTATAGTGGAAAGGGTACTTCACTATGGAGACCCTAAATTAGATGAAGATATTGTGATACCTTCCTATGATTCCAAGACCATCACAATGACACAAATCAATGAAATGCAAACTACATTAGATAGAAGGATGAGGCAGGAAATACTGAGGAAGGAGTTCAAACAAAAGCAAGCACTACATGACATTAAGGACATCTTTATGGATGCCTTTAGCTTGCAGTCACTAGATGAAGCAAAGCCAATAATAGAGCAACTATCAGATATAGTTGACCAGGTGACTAATGAAGACCAAGATACTAATGTTAAACTCACAGAATGGTTAGAGAGAAAATTTTGAGGAAAAGTAAATGAGAAGATATTATGTGGAATAGCACTTGAACAAGTAGAGTTGGCCAAGAAAATAGACAAGGTCAAAGTTGTACTTGAGAGCATTTTCTCATTGTACAGGAAGCTGTGTGATTTTTTCCAATTTTACATGAGAAACAAATCAGAGAATAATGAGCTTGGAAAGAAATTTGAAAATTTCTAGAATGCAACTGCCAAAAGATCCAGCTCAAAGTGAGAAGCATTTTGTACAATCGCTTCACACTCAAAGGGAGTTAGCTGTACTTATAGTAGAGGAAGCCAATATTAAGGCTAAATTGATGCAAATCCAATCCTCCATAAACCCACATTTAGAAGTCCTCCACAAGGAGCAAGTGTATTCTGAAACAATTTTAAAGAAAGATCCAAATGTTTCTACACTTGATGGACTTGTACACCTTTTTGTAGAGACTGCTATCTAGCACAAGTCACTTGACATTGCTTTGGAGAATTGGGATGTAGCTCTGAAAACAATAATGGAGGTAAATAGTAATTTTTTGGCTAAGTATGGTATTAGTCCTTAGAACCCTTTGACATAAGTGTCAAAAAGGGGGAGATATATGTTTTAGGGAAGATATAAGGGAGATATAATAGTTCGATATAACAAAGGGGGAGAATACTATAAATTTTTGATAGCAAAAAGGGGGAGATACAAAATTTTGGTAATCATATGGAAGATACAGAACACAGGTACAAAATAAAGAAATAGGGCAAAAGACAAAGAGTATCAGGCACATCAACATAGAATTTTGGTTTCAAGAATATCAAGGCACAATCAGCTCAGGGGGAGTTACAAGGTATTTTGAACAAATTTTGAAATTTTGTGGATAACATACTCATAAGGAAAGATTAGTGATGTTTAGTTAAATGGTTTTGACACTCATGTCAAAGGGGAGATTGTTGGTCTTAGATGGTTTTGACATTTGAGTGTCAATACACTTAACCACTTTCTACATTGAAGCTGAGTACACTATGTATGCTGAGTCATAGTGTGTGTCGAGTTAGATTTTCAATAGGTGTCGAGTGACTTCAGGTGCTGAGTAGTATATAAGTGCCAAGTGATATATATGTGTCGAGTCACAGTTGATGCCGAGCAAGTTAGAATGCTTCATATTCTAAGTGAGTTAGAATCATATATGTGCCGAGTGAGACAGAGTGTAATTGGTGTTGAGCAAGCCAAGATAGTATATGTGTCGAGCACCAGTAGTCCAGTATGTGTTGAGTAACACATAATCAACATATGAGTTTGTGCCCTCACAAAATCAGATGTAAATCATTTTTGGAGCCAACATAGAAGGTTTTCAAAGGAGAAAAAGGATAAGGATGAATCTTTTACATTTCCTATGCAATCAACATGCAACCAATCAAAAAAATGGAGAAGGCATGCAACCAATGAGGAAAATGCAAGGAATGAGTGAGAACTTAAAGATTCAATATGGATAATAGATCCATACCTAACTCTAAGCCTTCATAATCTTTAAAAGGAGGTAAAAAAACCCCATTGCATGTGTGGAATAGAACAGTGTATGGGAAAACTATAGCGAAATTCAGTGTGAAGGAAGAAAGACTTAGAGGAACAGAGCAACAATTACATATGCAATTGATCAGAATAGTACAAGGGACAAGGGACACAATCAGATATCAAATCTCATAGGATCAAGACCAAAAGGAGTAGATCAAGTTCCTGAAATTAGCAATTGAACATTCTAAGAAATCAGGTCAAATATTCCTAATACTTTATAGCCATTGTATTAGATAAGTGAAAACCCTATGTTGATAGATTAGCTTAACAACTACTTTGTAGATCCTTTGAAGAGGTGATTAAATCCTTTAACAGGGTAACAGTTTATGTAAAGTGTTTGTAAATCCTTTAACCAGGTCATTATTGACACAGTGTAAAGCCTTTAACAGGGTAGGCCTTTTACAGGGCAGACCATCAAAAGTGGTCAAACATTTATTACTGAAGTGATTTTTGTGGGTATCATCCCCACCCTAGTTTTACCTTCTTATTTCTGGAGGGTTTTTGGGTTACCAAATATGGTGTTATGTGTTACTTCATGTGTTTACTTTATGTTAATTTATATGTGTATATGCATGCAGTTTACTTTTCAATTATTTGATTTAAAGGATTTGAAAAGGTTAAAAATGTAATACTTTTGATTCACCACCACCACCCCCCCCCCGCCCCCCCCCCCCCGCCTCCCGCCTCTCGAAAGTACTCTTCCCATTTTGAATATTCCAATAGAAGGCTCACTAATTCAATCATCATATTGGGATTTCTCTTCTTGATATGCATAATGCTTACCTTTCTCAATCCTTTGGTATGCATCCAAATATCTATCCTTAATATGGGGTGAGGTTGGTCTATTTTCACAAGCAGGACCACCACTCAAGAGGTCAACATAGTATTCACCACTTTGATTCTTCTTTTGTGGAGCCATTGTAAAATCCATATCCATATCCAAGTGAGGTGATGCTAAGGGTGTACTCAACTCAATAAGGTCACTACTAGGGTCAAACAAAGCTTTTGGAATATTCTTAGGCGATTGAACAAACACAAGTTCTTTTCCCTTACGTCTCTAATGAGTTTGAACTAAAGGTAATTGTTTAAAGATGACTTGAGGTTGCTTTCCTTGATCTACTTGATATCTTTTTGTAACTAGCATGAAGGAAAAGGTACTAGGTGATAGGATAACCCTAAGAAACATTGGTACCAAACTAGGATACTAAAAGCACTCACTTGTTCAAAAGAGATATGATGAGATAGAATTTTGCAATAAGCATAAACCAATACTGCTATAGAGGTGCCCACAACTTTGGGTGAATACCCTAGCACATATGGACTAGGAGGATGATTTACCCAAATTATAAATAATTAAAATTGAATTTTTATGAAAGTGGATGGACAAGAAATTACTAAGACTCTCCAAGCATGATATCAAAGAATCCAAAGGTATATCTTCCTCAACAAGGATGGTCTCTAACTCACCGACTCCAAACAAGGTCACTTGTGAAATTAAAGATTACTAATTCAAGGGGTCAAAGCACAATAACCCAAGGTGCAAATAAGTTTCTAAGAATGGGGTAAATAGCCTAATTTGAACCAAATCAACCTAGGGAGACTAGAAATAATAGGATAGAAAAGTAGTTTAAACATAAAGTTTCAATTCAGGAACTTAGATTTTATTTGTTTTAAATATCCAACTAGGTGTGATAAATTTTGAATCATAAACTAAGCATGCAAGATAACAATCACGGATTTCAAGCAA
This sequence comes from Cupressus sempervirens, assembly GCA_028749045.1. Classification (NCBI taxonomy): domain Eukaryota; kingdom Viridiplantae; phylum Streptophyta; class Pinopsida; order Cupressales; family Cupressaceae; genus Cupressus; species Cupressus sempervirens. Next base: position 481,791,311 of record CM053787.1, on the reverse strand, counting down.
ACATCTTCAAACAAGAGCAAGGAGTAAAGTAAACTTGCACATAAACAAGAATAATGTTGTAGTATCAGTCTGATCTCTAAAACCACCACTATTTATGTTCTCAAAATGTTTTCCAATCATGTACATAGTCCTAGAAAAGAAAATTTGGCAGCACTATGATTTTTAGTAATGTTCAACTCTCGAGCTTTTGCAATCTAGAGTGGGCGGAATTAAATCCCAGTGCACCAGTGTTTTGAAATATTCTGAAAATTTAATCAATCAGAGATAGAAAGGAGATCTGACAACCCAAAAAAAGACTACACCCATGAGGATTTCTCCGACAAGGACATTTATATAGCGGTTGCTACTACCACATCAAAAATGACTATCACCACTTGAGGTTTCATCCATGTGGTTGACCCAATAAAGGGAATGTCCACTATAGTTAACCTTCTCTAATCAAGGAAGACTCACAAAGTTGTACCACACGGGGACTTGGTTTGGATTCAAGGGTTCCAAGTTTCTGATGTGCCCAAAAGAGAACAGAGCATACTCCTCTAGCCTTTTCACCTTACCCAAACATAGTAAACAAGATTCTTTGACATGCTAATTCAAAATCACCTCACCAAATTTTAAAAAAATCTAACAACAAACACCACCAATCTCAAAAGAGAAAGTACTAAAGGATGTTGAGGACAAATCCAAGCAAAATAGTAAGATAATAACAAATATCCTTCCCTATCTACAAAGGGATCTATCATCGAGAAGAGCTTCGCATGTAAGGCAAGCGAATGAAACACATTCCCTTGAGAACTCTAAAAATAGTGTTCATAGGGCCTAATTACTAAGTGAAACACATATGCATGAAAGTAATTCTAGATCCAATTTTAGAGCATCAAATGAAGTGTGAATCTATGAAAGCATGTAAAAACACTCAAGCCAAACACATGAGAGGGTTCATTTTACTTCCAAATCCAAATGTTATAGAGATCTGAAAAAAATACCTTGTAATCCTTGCAATACATCTTTTCTCTTTTGTACCTCTCATTTACACTTGAATGCTTTCTCGCAACGAACAAAGCAACAAGTAAAACAAGCAAACACAAGATATGCAATATATACCCAATTTATGCAAAACTAGGGTTAGATCTAAAAATTTGATTTTTAAGAGTGATAATAATAAGAAGATAACTCAAATGAAAGCTCACATCATGCATTGATCCATATGAAAATTAAATGCAAACTATTCATTAAATGCCTTTTTTTGAATATTGATTTTGGACCTAGTTAACAAGATTGGACCTATATGATATGAATTTGGATCCAAAACCTTAAATGCAAAAAAGGGACCCCTATAAAAAATCAGAGAGCTTTCCAAAAATGTTAGAATTTTAAAATAATCTTTTCATTTGTGCCCCAGAGAGCCATTTTGTCAAAATAGACCCATTTTTGTAAATCGAATTATTGAGCCCTAATATGATCTCTAAAATCAAAATACAAAGAACCAACTCTATTTAGAATTCAAAGAGCTTTTAAAAAATGCAAACTTTTCCAAAAAATTTGTTAATTTGTGCCCTAAAATTTTTTTTCATGAAAAATCAAGGAAAAATTATAAAAATTGAAAATACCTTAGAAAAATATGAAAATTGGATTAAAGCTTGTCTGATATGTCAGCACTCTGAAAAAATAAAATTAGAACAAAAAACCAAGCCGTTTGGGAGATATGATCAAATCTTTCAAATCTAGGGTTTTTTTTGTCTTCAAACAAATCTGCACAAGGGGGTTAACTTCAAAAATATCTAAAATCAACAAGTAAAGGTGGGTTACCCCATGGTGGGTGTAAAAAATGTATGCTTAAAATATGAGCACACTTCTATGAGTCATTATATCCAAGATTGCTCAAGAATGAGGTCTCGAATGGTGGCTCATAGCTCTCTATTCATGGAGTGCAAAGGTTTGTGATGGAGGCCCTCAGTTTGACCTAGTTTGTGCCCATGCAAATACACCATAAAATGAGAGATTCAAAGATCAAAATATAAATGAAAATGAAGATGCAAGCTAATCTAAATGATAACAGTGAAAAGCAATGCAAGAAAAGAAATCTAATCTATGAAAGGAAATAACAATGCAAATTTGATCTATGAAAACAAATATGACTCTAAGATAATATGAAAATGCAAAGATGAAATCTCATAATGGAAGCCATGGATGGACGATCGAATAAGACAAGAAGAGAGAAGTTGCAATGAAGCCCCAATATCCAAACCCTAAGGCTCAAACTCCTTCTCCAAAATTGCTCTCTAAACCTATAGCATAACAATATTATAGCAACGAGCTATTTTCTCTATATCTCTCTCTATTGCTCTCTATTTCTCTATATTTCTCTATATAAAAATGAGAAAGAGAGGGCTCCTTATAAAGGAAAATGTGGAGGTGGGAGGCTTCTCACAACCAATATGAGATAATAGAGTTTGATTCATATGAGACAAAATTCCACCAATGAAAAAAGAAGCATGTTTGACAAGAAAGTGGAAAGAGGAAAAAGAGGAATCCCACTTAGAGATATGCGCATTTAAGTATAGAGATTTTTTTTAAAAAAAAATTATTTAATTTATTTTTTCAAGTGGATTTAATTTTTATTTATTTAATTTTATTTTTTTTTCACGTGGGATTTTATTTAATTAAAAGAGAGAAAGTTCTTTTAATTAAATAGGAAATATTTAATTAAATTAAAAGAGGGGTTTTTATCTTAATTAATTAAATGTGGATTAATTATTTAATTAAAAGAAAGATTTTCTTTTAATTAAATAAGACTTAGGATGAAATGATCAAACCCCAGCAAATATTGAAATAATTAAATTAATTACAATTTGATCAAAGAAATAAATTTGAATTGATTTAATAAAATATTGCAAACCATTGATTCAAGAAATTTGATAAATTGAATAATGGGGGCCCATAGTCTAGGCGACCATTTTAGGGTGCATACAGTAGTAAGGGGGCATATTTTTTTATTTTTTTGTTCCCTTTTTCATTATTGTCAAAGGGTGAGTGTTTCAAAAGTATAGTTGCAGAGCTTCAAATGTAGTTGTTCCAACAATTTTTTTTCTATTGAATTTACACACACACACACACACACACACACACACACACACACACAACTAATATGAGGTGTTTGATTGTGTGTAGCTTCTCTTTTCTTTGTTCTATCTTATCTTTTCCATTTGTGTGTGTTTTGATTCTTTTTTTTATGTCCCCACTTTTTTGTTTTGTTTCTTTTCTTCTTATTTATATATAATTTATTTAGTTTATTTATTTTAGTATAGTTTATTTATATATAGTTTATTAAAAAATAAATAATGAGTATATTGGTTTTATATTGTTAATGTTTTAGTGTCAGTAGAAGTAAAACATTGATTATTCGATATACTAATTTTTGTTTATGTTTTTGAGATAAATTTTTATTGGTGATTCTTATATATATAATATATATTATATATGTAATACACTATATATTATATATTATGCATTATATATATCTCATATATATAATATATATATGATATATGTAATATAATATGTATTGTATATATTATGCATTATATATTATTATATAATAATATAATAATATAATATTATATTACATATATGGTTAATATTAATATTATATATATAAGATGAGTTATGCATATAGTTATTTATAAACTAAATTGTGATTAACTATAGAGACATGTCTCTTGAAGAGACATGTCTCCTCCTCTCATATAATACACATATGAGATCCAAATCTGCATTTGGAAATCATAAGTTACAATGGCAATGAAAGTACATTTGTAGAAAAGATCCACGTTTCTTACATGGTATAAGAGCTAACTGCAAATGTAAGAAATCCCCTCCTATTATTAGATAAGTGAGAGCCCATTTTTATAACTGTGGAAGTCTTTTCTACTACAAGAAAATGACAGGAACTAGTTCAACGTAGGTTGAATGATTGGTTCTTATAATGTCCATACTGATCTTCTTCCCCTATGTGAAGGACGACGAGAGAAGTCGCCTGAAAAATTATAAAGAATCTCTCAACAACATTCACATGGCATGACTGAAGTCTTTGTTATGAATTACAGGGACGTTTCTTTCATGTTGGATGGACTTGAAAAATTCCAACGTAAGAAGAATGATTAAATTCTATAGTCTACATTTCCCTCTCACCATGGCCAAATGGTGAAGATGCAGACTGGGCTTAGCTGACTTACAAAAAAGAAATGCCACTGCTCGATGACTTAGTCTCTTTAATCACACATCCAATGGAAAACTCTCCAATCAAATCGTCGAAGTAGAGTTTGATACAGTCAAGAATTCTCCTTTCGATATGAATGACTACTACATGGCGATAGATGCAAACAACATTGTTTCAAAGGTGAATGTCTCTGTTAGCAATGGTCATCTCAACAATGGTGAGGTATGGGATGCATCGAGTGTACATGCTTTATCGACGCTCCCACATTTTATGTGCATTTACCCTATGAAGGTCACAACATCGAAGGGAGATAGAAAACCTTCATCTTTGCATAAATTGAACCAATAAGCTTTGTAAATAGAGAGTCAAAATACGTAGATGAAATTTGTTATGAGATCCTACACTTGTGTAAAGAAACAAGCTTTGCATTTATTGAGAACAAAATAAGAGTTTGTTGGTTGATCAACATATGGGCTTGCGTAACTTGTTTAAAATAGCTCATTGATGGAATGAAAGAGGGTTCCATTCATGATAATTTCCACATATTCCAACAAATAAAGAGTATTCTCTGCATATTGAGCATAATAGAGGAATGTGGAAAGAGGAGACAACTGAGCATCTGCACCATCATGCTACAGGAAATTAGATCAAATAATTAGGCCCCATGTCAGTAGCTACAAGGTGCCAACATAAATAAAGGTAAGAAGGAAGTTTCATACACATGAAGTTATGGTTCCTGGTAATGTGACTAGAAGTTTTCCCTTTTTATATTTGTGTATCCTAATGATAAAGACAAATACCACATAAACTAAATACAAAGGGAAGAATATACGGAACATAGATTCACCCTTGTGTGCAAAGCAATAGTGATGGCACTGATGGATCAATGGGTGAATAGGGGTCATTAGACTTTGTGTCAAGGGAAGAATGTATACAAACCAATATCTTATGTGGTTTAATAAGGAAAGAATTATTACAGTTTATAAATAATAGAAATACAATCACACCCTTTCCGATTATCAGTCCACACACCTGCAAACAACTAGGTGAGCTCTACATTAAAGGTAAGTATAATATATCATTATTTTTTATGCAAATGTAAATAGTATGACACTTCTCCAAGGCAATGTTGGAGCTTAGAAGATTGATACTTAGAGGGAGTCTAGAAATCCATGTGGGTGATTGCATGATGTTGATGGGCCTACTCCTACATATATCATGAGGGAGTGATGATTTTGACAAGCATCCTTGGGAAAATAAAGTTTTTGAGGAAGTAACAAGAGGACCTAACATCTCAGGATCAATTTTTAAAGGGAGAAATATTGAGATGCAATCCCTTGTGGATGATGCCTTCTCTATGAGGAGAAGTTCTAAAGGGAAATGTTAAATTGAAATATTTCAAAGGTAAAGCTCGATATGGAGAATATTTAATTTCGATCTATATCTAGTTATATAATTGTTGTTTCAGATATGTAATGAAAGGTGACGATCTTTCATTGGCATATATAAACAGAAGGTAATCATTATAAGGTGACGATCTTACATATGATAGGCTTGTTATCATGGTTCTTTGGGCTAGAATCTATCAGACACCATGATAACAAACATAAGGTAATCTTTGTAAGGTGACGATCTTACAAATGATAGTCCTGTTATCATGGACATCTCTGGATATTGTTTTCAGACAATTAGAGATCATGGGTAACAAATCTATTATGTCATCATGGACATCTCTAGACATTGCTTAAGTGCAAGTAGAGATCATGTGTGTATCATGGGTATCTCTAGACATTGCTTAAGTGCAAGTAGAGATCATGTGTTTATCATGAACATCTCTAGACATTGCTTAAGTGCAAGTAGAGATCATGAGTGTGTCATGAACATCTCTAGACATTGCTTAAGTGCAAGTAGATATCATGTGTGTATCATGGACATTTCTAGACATTGCTTAAGTGCAAGTAGAGATCATGAGTGTGTTATGGGCATCTCTAGACATTGCTTAAGTGCAAGTAGAGATCATGAACTACAAATGTCTCATGGACATCTCTAGACATTGCTTAAGTGCAAGTAGAGATCATGAAAATTTTAACCACTATGGACATCTCTAGACATTGCTTAAGTGCAAGTAGAGATCATAGGAAATACTTTATGTTGCTAAGAGATTTTAATATACATTGTGTTGATTACATAATGATTCTGATTCTAATCTAATGATGTTTTACTTCTCCCTTGCTAAAGAGGGAGTGTTAATGTTTTAGCGTTAGTAGAAGTAAAACATTGATTATTTGATTTACTAATCTGTGTTTATGTTTTTGAGATAAATTGTTATTGGTGATTCTTATATATAAAATATATATTATATATGTAATATACTATATATTATATATTATGCATTATATATATCTCATATATATAATATATATATGATATATGTAATATCATATGTATTATATATATAATAATATAATAATATAATATTATATTACATGTATGGTTAATATTAATATTATATATATAAGATGAGTTATGCATATAGTTATTTATAAACTAAATTGTGATTAACTATATAGAGACATGTCTCCTCCTCTCATATTATACATATATGAGATCCAAATCTACATTTGAAAATCATAAATTACAATGGCAATGAAAGAACATTTGCAGAAAAGATCCATGTTTCTTAACATATATGTCCCTTTCTTTTTTTTATTGGTTTTATTACTTATATTTGTTGTTGCTTGGCGTTTGTAGCTTCTTTTTAATCCTTATTTTTCGAGTTGGTTTCTTTCTTATTCTTTTAAACTTATTTCTTCATTTCTTTACTTCTTATTCATTTTTTTCTTTAGTTGTTTACTTCTTGTATTTATAGATATATTTTAATATTATAAGTGTTTTGTTCTTAGGTTTATTTTATTTTATTTATTAGCTTTTTTCTTTCTCATGCCATTGTCGGGATCTTTTACGAGGTTGCTCCTTTTTTTGTATAGTTTTTGATTACTAGTTTATATATATTTATATATTCCATTTTTGTGTGTCTTGTTCTTAGGTTCTTTATATCATTTATAGATTTTTGTTTTCTCATGCCATTATCGAGTTCTTTTATGAGGTTTCTCCTTTGTTATTAATTTACACTTTCTTTAGATGTTTTAAATTCATTTTTTCTCAATTCTCTATTGGTTTGATTTGATGGGTCTTGTCTTCTCTCTCTCTCTTGTTTTGTGTGCACCCTACATAAATAAATTCTTATATCTTTTGAGTGAGCTCCAATTGATGATAAAAAAATTGCATGGAATCAAATTCTACAAAATTATGCACATATTATGATGGATTGTGGAAATCTGATTACTTTAGTTTTATTTCTCTATTTTTTAATTAATGAATATTGCCATCAATGAACAATGGGAAAACTATTGGAATGCAAGGTTAATTTGTTCTCATTTAGTTTTCATTGATGTCACCATGATTGACATTAGCATTAACATCCTTATTCTAACCACTAGTCATTAGTTAGTGCATCAATGGTTGTAAATCAATTAGTTTCTAGTAGTTGTGGTTTATCAATTGGCTATTTATCCTTCTCACTAATAACATGTGTTTCATATATTGTTTATGAGTGTTGGCTAATCATTAATTGTTCTACCATTTCATGGCTTAGTAGTTGCTTGGATCTTCTTGGTGATTGCATTGAGCTTATGTTTTGGGTAGATTCTTTGTGAAGCATATGGATGCTTTTTGTCCTAATAGTTTTTCCTAGAATGATTATCATATATTTTGGCACAAAAAATAGTGGTAGCATGTTGGTATTCTTAAGGATCATTATGTTTCTCAAGGTGGCATGTCTCATCTTAAATCTACATTTTTGCTGACAAGTTCATGGCGAGATTTTGGTATATATGCAAAAGCATTTCAAGATGTATGTATACCTATAAGCATGTAAGCTTTCAAGTGTGTTAATATCTATAATAAAAGTGTGAACTACTCAAAAAAATTGATCAAACTGGTGAATGCAGTTCTTAACTAGAGTTTATCTAGGCTTGGCATTATACTTTATTTTGATTTCACTTTTTATTCTTTTAGGAAGTAGGCCTTTGTATTAAGAGTGATCCTTTCTATATTCTAGGTGTGGTTATTCAAGCAATTATCCTACTTGTAGTACCCTTTGTTTAAGAAGTTAACCATTTTGTTGAAATCACCTATTTAGTGTCATCTTAACTGTAGTTATCTATTTTATGAGAATTATCTTCTTCATAGTTTTTCCCATATTGAGTTTTCCACATATAGATTTGGTGCTCATTGTGCTAGTGCACTTTTTGCTTTTAATGCTTGTTTTTATTATTATTATTATTATTTAATTATAAGATCTTAAGTAGTAGTGGATTTATGATAAGTGTTTACCAATAGTTTGAAAATTTTCATTGGTTGTACAGGATAGCTAATTCTCCCCCTCTCAGTTGTTTGACTTGTTTAACAACATCACTTATATGTTTAGTGTTTAATTATCATTACGTCCCTATCTTTGCATTTATTATTTGTCTCATTTTGAGGGACTCACTATTTTTAGTAGGTTAAGGGCTCTTGGACATCTAGCATTTACAGTTTATATCTCGATCTATGGTTTGATTATTTGGAAGAGATTTCATAGCTTGTGTTCATGATTATTTTACTATTAATGAAGCTATACTTTATTTAATAATATTACAAAAGCTTGTCATACATTTATTAAGTAGTGGAGCTAACTCATTATTAATGAGTCTTAAACATGTTCTGAAAGTTGGTGCCCAAGGTCAAGGGTGATATAAATCGTTATTCTAAATCAATTATGGAACAAAAGAAAATTTTATCTCCATGATCGATTTGTCTCGCAAGAAATATAAATGGTCAAAGAGAGAAATTGTCCTATTATGCATTAATGAATCTTTCCTTTGAAATGAGACGTATTTGGAAAGTGTAAGCGTTTCAAAAAATTGTTTTGGGAGAATGAAACCTCTTGGTTTCATAAAATTTAAAATGGTGAAACATCTATTGAATTTTGGAGACAATGATGACTTCAGATTGAAGTTCTAAATGTTCTTAAGTCCATAGTTTTATAGAAAAGTTTGAATTAATTTTAGAATAATGTAGACAGATTGTTAAATGCAGCCCGTATTATGAAGTTATAGTTCTTATGATAGTTTGTGTGGAGTTTATGAAGTAGTTTCCCTTGATATACAACCATGTCACCCTTTTAAGCAAGGTGCCTAGCCTCCACCTGATCGCATAGCGATTTGGGGTTCCCTATCATCTCAAAGATAACTGTCTAGAGGAATCATGTTGGAAAATACATAAAAATTGTGTCTACATACCTGGTTTGTCAAATAGTTGCAATTTCATAGCAATAATTTGCTTGTATGCATTGTTATCATCTAATAAGACAAATAAGAGAATCTATGTCAGTGGTATAGCGAGAGATTTTATTTTATGCATTGTTCGTATCTTCAAAAACACAAGAAAAGAACAAAATTTCAAAACACAAAAAACACAAATTCTTCAGAAAGACAAATTGGCAGGCTCATCCCAATGGTACCACAATTGTTTCCTACCATCTTGCGATGTTGGGTATTATATGCAGCCACATATATTTGTTCTACACGGGCATTACACTTGCAGATGAACAAAACCATAAGTTAAACAAGGATAGGATAAAATTTTGGACACCCTCGGTGATTGGGGAGGTCGTAGCTTGTTAAAAAATATAGGCAAAAATGAATATAGCAAATCCATGGATATTTTAGAGGCCTAGTTGTAGGATAAGAAGATGTTAGTAATGTTTTTTAATAGCTTACCACAAACATCACTACCTAGGGGAAATAATAAATAGGAAGAGCATGACAATGTAGTTGGGTCATGCAGAGCATGTGCAGTGTCTACAAGGATTTATGAGAGACCCGCACATATCACATTCCTCACAAAAGATTTAGAGGAAGGTATTGTTGAGGAGGAAGATGGCTTAATTTTTACAGAAAATATCATCGCAATGTAATACTTCAACAAGTTAAGGAGCATCTAAACATTGATAGGTTTATGTCTCAAGAGAGGGTCTACAAGATAAATACCTTCTTAACATTACATCCCATGGATGAAGAAGATATCATTAAGAGTCTTTTGGTGAGCGGAATAGGAATATGTATTCTGGAGAACGTATTTCGGAATATGTATTCTGGAATAGAACGTATTCCTATTTTCTATTTGGTTCAGCGAATATTTGATAGAAATTCGCGGACTCGAAAATTTATGTTTCCTAAAATTGAAAAAAATAGAATAGGAATACATATTCCAATACCACCTATTTGGATGTCCTATTTTACCTCGTATTTCAATCCCGTTTTGGTGCATCCAAACAAGGAATTCAAAATTTTTGGAGTACGTATTCCAGAATATGTATTCCTATTCCGCTCACCAAACGGGCCCTAAATTTTTTGTTTTATGCTTGGATGATTTAGCCCATGGCTATGTTAGAAAGTAAAGTCCACCAAGTTAATTGAAGGGGGGTGAATCAGTTAAGTAATTACAACAAATCTCAATAACTTTATTAATTATGAAACATGTAAACAATAGATGCAACCATAGAAAGATAATCATGCATAATAACACCAAATATGTTACCTTGATCAAAGGGAAAACCTCGGTGGGGATGGAACCCACAAGATGATGTACTAATATAAAGTTCCTTGTGAAATGATGAACTTTGTTAAAAACCAATGAAATATAATTAGTACATATGAGTCCCTATTAGGAGATTCTAATTCTATTAAGAGCTATGCCAACCTTGTTAGGAGTTGGAAGGAGGACAACTAAACCCACTGTCCAAATAACCTCAAAAGCAGTATTCACTAGACAATCCTCCAAATAAGAATATCCAAGATTGAATTTGAACTAACTAAACAAAAAATCTTTTTCCAACACAGTTCCTTTGAAGCTCACAGTACATCCTCAACATCAATCTTTGCTTTTACATTAGCCAAGGTCGCACAATGATCTTACTGATCTATACCACACTTTACCACAAGGAAATGACCTTTCCTTTATACCAAGTCCTAAAAGAAGTATTGAGTGGACCTTGAGGCTTTTCCAATTTACAACAATAATATAGGACAACATTAAGATGTTACAATACATGTTACATTACAATTATACTCTTTCTTCAAAGATATTTGCTGTAGTCAACTCATAGATAACATCTCCTAAACAGTCTTTGCCAAACCTCACAGAATGAACATATGTTTTCACCATTTGGAACATAGCATCTTCAACATGTCTCTGATCGTCTTCTAAGCTCGCTTAACCAGATTACATCTCTGTTAAAAAATATAATCAATTTACCAGTGACCACATTCTACAAACTCTCTTTGAAAGTTACCTTCAAAAAGCATTACATAACTCTATCATATTTCCATATTTCTTTATGCACTATTAATTGTAGTATCCACAAACATTATTGAATATGTTCCCAACCATGCATAACCAAACTCATTGACCGTTGATAGCACCAAATGATTCTTCCTCCACAACTCTTGTAAACTTCACAAAATAAGGTGGATGTTGACATCAATGAAAAACATTGTCACGAAAGTAACACATAAGCTCTAAATCATGCCTCTAGCAATGCTATGATACTCCCCCATAGAAATACCATCAACATTCATGCTAGCAAGCTAGTGATGTCATGGGATGGTCACTTTGCAACATGACATCATCATCACACATTAGAAGATTGTGGATATATTAGTTGAGCACTTTGACATGAGGGATCTTGAATTATACTTTAGAGACTTAGCTCAATTGAAACAAAGTGATAGTTTAGAGGTTTACATAAGTGAGTTTCAAAAAAATCTCATTTCTTGTCACAAGAATTTTAGAGAGGAGACTTGTTGTATTATTTGTTGATGAGTTGTATGAGCCTTTGAAATGATGGATACAAACATTTGATCCTCAAACTTTGCATGAGGTTATAAAGAAAAAAACACAATATGAAAATGCCAATTTCTCACAACAACTATGTTTCCAAAACTTCCACTTCAACTAATGATAGTAAATCAGCTCCTAAGAAGATTGATAATTATGATCCAAAAATGTCATTTGCAGCCTTCATGGACCAAGAAACACCCAATGATCAATGATCACTATAGAAAGAAATTATGTTTCTACTAAAAGGGTCCTTATGATGAAAAACATGATTCTCCTCTAAGGCCTATGGGAAAAATAGGTAGATGAAATAGTTTTATGATGAAGAAAATCAATTTGATATAGAAGAGAAGCAAGCTTCCTAAGAAGACTCAGGGGCTGAAAGTGAAGGAAGGGAAGGGAAGGCGAGGAGGTAGGTAAACAAGTCTCAAAGAAGTATAGCTCTCTTACATAAAGAAGGAAGGTTCTTTCAGGATGTGTGGCCTCTTGGTAGGTCGAAGAGTGATCTCCCTACTTGATACAAGCATGGCACATAAGTTCATAGATGCATGCTTAGTGTCAAGCATGAGATCCAAACTCAAGAGTTTGAGGGCCCAAGGTTGAAAGTAGAAAATGGATATATTGTCAAGTTTGATAGAATTATTTTTAATCTTCCCATGTGCTTGAACAACCATGACTTCAAGGGAGAGTTTTATGTCATTAATATGGGAGAAATAGATGTCCTCAGACAATTTGATGACATTAGAGTGTTCACCCTTAAACTTAGGGGCATGGAGATGAGATTTGAAGTAGATGATAGGACTCATGTTTTAAAAACCAGGGTTATTCTAGGTTTATTACATCCAAGTGAATGAAGAGACTCATTAGAAATGACATGGTTGAGTGGGCAAGATAGTGCAGATTGATGCCTGCGCATGATGAATAGGAAGAATCACCTTACCATCTATATGTACAAGAGCTTAGGAGTAAACACTCTAAAGTGTTTAGTGGAATTCGACCTGGAAGGCCTCTAAATAGAGGTACAAAGCACATTATTTAGTTGGAGGAGAGCTCTATGCCCACCATGATCACTCCTTGTTAGCATCAAAGCCACTAAAATTAAAATAAAAAAGACTACTAGAGATTTGTTAGCTATGGGACATATTGAGCCGAGTAAATCTCCTTTTCTTCATCATTTTTTTTGGTAAAGAAAATAGATGATAAACTCAAGATGTGTATTGACTACCGCATCTTGAACAAGAAAATGATTAAGGACATGCATCCCATCCCACATATTGATGATCTTATAGATGATCTTGATGGAGATTATTTTCATTCTTCTACATAGATTTGAGGAAAAACTACCATAAGATCAAAGTTAGAGAGGAAGATATAGTGAAGACTTCTTTCAAGTATCATTGTGGGAATTTCAATTTTTGGTTAATCCATTTGATATAACCAATGCACTAGCTACTTTTAAGTCCACTATGAATAGGGTCTTCCAATCTTCGTGTAGGAGATTTGTCCTTGTGTTCTTTGATTACATATTGTTGTACAATAAAACTTGGGAGAAACACTTAGCTCATCTAGATAGTGTTATGACTATACTTGATAGGGATTCCTTGTATGTTAAGGAGTTTAAATGTATATTGGGTAAGACTAAGTAGTTGTATTTGGGTCACATTGTTGATATAGAGGGTGTGTACATGAACCTTGAAAATGTTTGTGCTATTATGAATGGCCTACTCTTGAGAACTTGACTCATCTCAAAGGATTTGTTGTATTGTATGCCTTGAATCATTAGTTTTTTAGTGGTTTCTCACAACATGCTACACCACTTACTAATATGACACATAAGGGGGATTTTGTGTGGACTACTTAGGCACAAGAGTGCTTTAAGAAGTTCAAATAGTTGATGACGACATGTACAATTTTAGCCTTACAAAAATTTTCCATGCTTTTTGAGATCATTGTGATGCCCCAAGAAAATGTATTAGTGTTGTGAGAAGGATTGTCATCCAACTATTTTTCAGAGCACAAAACTAAGAGGTCTTGAGAGGGTTTACAATATTTATGCCAAAAAAATGTTGCACATTATGCATGTTTTGACTAAGTTTTGTAGTATTTAGTTGACATTGAATTGTATTAAAATTGATCATAATAACATGGTGCATTTCTTTGGACAAAAAGCTCTAAATGAATGTTGACAAAAAATGGTCAATATGTTTCATTCATATGATTTTGACATATCCTATGTTAGAGGTGCTTAGAATGTTGTTGTTGATGCCTTATCTAGATGCTCCCATTAGAGCTCTATGAGATTGCAAAGGATTGGAGGCATTTGATTATTGTTGAGTATGCCAAGAACTAGTGTGCTTATGACATAATTGATGGGACTCTTTGGGATAGTAGGTACTCTCCTATAAATGAGCTCATCATTTACAAAGGGAGGATTTTTTTTTCCTAGGATCACATGCGAAGAACATGGTATTGAGGACCTTTGAAAATTCACCTTTAGCTGGTCATCTTAGATAATTTAAGACATACATGAAAGTTCAAGAGATATTTACATGGAAGGGTCTATAGGTGAATGTTCTTTAGAATGCTAGATAGTTCTTTTCTTGTTAGCAGAATAAACAATAGCATACATATCCTATCGGATTAGTGCAATTACTTCCTATTGCTAAGAGGAAGTGAAAGTGTATATGTACAGACTTTATTGTGGGCTTGTTGAAATCTTAAGGTAGAGATTGTATATATGTATTGATTGATTAGTTGACAAAATATACACACATCTTCTTGATTACAATCACATATTCAAGTTACATGGCTAGCCTCAGAGCATTGTCAGTGACAAAGACGATTAGTTCATGAATCATTTTTTGCAAGAGCTCTTCAAATTGCATGAGACAAGGTTGACTTCAAGTGTATGCTAGCCCCCTTAGACATATGGAGATAGTCAACAAATGGGTGGAAGGTTACATACATAATTATGTTGCAAGGTAGCACTTGGTTTGAGTGAAGTGGAATCATTTATGTGAATACTATTATAATTCCACTCATCGTATGAACATTCAAATGATGCCATTCAAAGAGTTATATAGTTATGATGCAATAATTAATTATATAGTTACGATGAAATTATATAGTTATGATGCACCTAACTCCCTTGATTTGTTTCTTAATGATAGAAAGGTGCCCAATCTGAGTAATCTTTTGCAGAAAAATCAAGATATTATGAGGATTTTATGAGATAATATACAAAGTGTACAAAATCAACAAAAGCATTATGTTGATTGGAGGAGGGTTGGGAGATAATTTGAGATAGCCTGAATATAGTTTATCTCAAGTTGTAGCCCTAAAGGTAGTACACTCTTTAGGAGAGCGAAGCAAGAAGCTTAAGCCATGCTATTATGGACCATTTAGGCTTATTTGACGAGTTGGTAAGGTGACTTATGAACTTGATCTACCAAGAAACAATAAAGTGCACAATGTCTTTAATGTGTCGTGCTTCAAGATGTTAGGATGACTTGTTGTTCCCTATTCTACTTTACCACACTTAGATGATGAGAAAAAGTTGGAGTTAGTACCTATGGCCACTCTTGATTCCAGGGGGAGGCATCTTCAGAGACGAGTCATTAAGGAATGTTTTATAAAATAGAGGGACTTGTTGGTGAAGGGCGCTACTTGGGAGTTAGAGGATATTTGACAACATCTAACTTTATGATTACTTAAGAAGTATTTTTTTAATTTTTTTAATTTTTGGACTATAATGTCCTCTTTCTAGTCAACACTAATGGTTGAGGGGTTAACTTGTCATTTCGACTATTGTGGGCTAATGTTCTTGGTTTAGGGATCCTTGGAAAGATGTTACTTAAGCAGTGGTTACATCACTTCTCTTCAATGCTTAATAGGGGTTGGGTCCTCGCCTTTGCATTTATTGTATGACTTATTTTAAAAGACATTAGTTTTAGTAAGTCAATTTTGCCTAGCTACTACTTTGGTTAGGGTACTTGGAGATCTGGCATTTGCAATGTTTATCTAGATTTATAGTCGATTCTTTGGAGGAGATTTTATAGCTTGTGTTCACAATTATTTTACTATAAATAAAGTTATACTTCATTGATACTATGTTATTATTGGCATGAATGCTGATGATATTCCTATGGGGGACTATATTAGCATTGTTGGAGACATGATTCAAAGCTCATGTGTTGCATTCATGACAATGTTTGTCATTGATGTCAATATACAAGCTATATTGTGAAGACTGATAGAGTAATTATCATTTGACACGGTTCAAGGATTGAAGATCAACTTATGCACAGTTGAGGATATGTTTTATAGTATGTCTAGATTCTACGTTAGAGTGTGTATGAAAATATGGAGACTAGACAAAGTTATGAATATTTTATTGAAGGTAGCTTTCAGACAACATTTGGGGAAAGTGAGTACTAATGTTTTGACTCTATATTCTCACAAAGATGGAATTGGCTTGAGTGGACTGAGACAGAGGTTGAAGACATATTAGAGATGCTTTGGTTCATAGACCATAATTTGAAGATCATCGAGTGAAAAGTTATGGTGATTGTGAACTGACAGTTTGTGTGTAATCTTGGATAGAGTGTAAAATTATAATGTAACATGTATTATAATATCTTTAGGTGGTCCTATACTATTATTGTAAATTGGAAAGCCTTAGGGCCAACTCAATAACTTGTTTTAGGATTTGGTATAAAGGAAAGATCATTTCCTTGTGATAGAGTGTGGCTTTTGATAAGTGAGATCATTTGTATGTTATGCGGTCATATCTTTGTAATATCTATTGTGCGAACTTGGTATGTGAACTTGTGAAGTTTAGAGCAAAGTTTGGTGTAGTTAAGGCATGATGAGCTTACAAGTAAATGTATCTGTCAAGACAAGTTGCTAGATGGATAGTTGTTGTTTCACATTGTAATATTCGGAAGGAATAATACAAAGGCTATTAGGACAACAGGTTCAATGGTCTTCCTTTCAACTCCGAACAGGGTTGGAATCTCATAACAAGTTTCAAAGTCTCTTAATAGGAACTCATATGTACTAATTAAGCCGATAGGCTTATATGTGGGAGCTTTGCTCCCGGATTCTACAAATTTTCGCCAGAAAATTGTCAGCCCACTACTGCAAAAATATATTTTCAGTTATTTTGAATTGTTTCCGGTTATTTTAATTTCCTTTCATTTTTCTTTTTCTTTTTAAAATTGGCAAGTTTCTAATTGTGGGGACCACTTTATAAGATTTTAATTTAATCTTAGAATTTGCATGTTTCTAATTGTGACAACTAGTTTTTTATTCTCTTTAGGACTTTTTCTATAAAATAAAAATCTATGAGTAGAATTCACTAAAGGCATTTTTTCTAAACAACTTGAAGAACCATTATTTTTCACTTTTATCCTTGAAATACATTTGTTGAGGTAGTGAATCTTTTGCTTGTTTTTGCATTTTCATTTGTGTTTGTATTTCTCTATGCAGACATTTCTTGATATGTATGTCTCCTTTCTCTTCTTATTTTCATCATTGAAATATTCTCTATATAAGCAAATTTTTTCCATGAAATTATTTATACGTGCAAAATCTTGATAAAAATGTGGGTCAAGTGAAGGATTTGCAATGAAGTGGTGGTTGAAGAAAAGGAGAGGGAATCATGTATAGTAAGAGTAATGCCTTCAGCATTGTAATCAATTTAAAAACACTTTAAGAAAATCAGGTTAGTGTGTATGAAAAATGTAAAGGATAAATTTGTACTGGCAATTATAATAAAATGGTGACTTGGGATTGAAATAGAATGGTGATTTTGCCTTTGCAATTTCCCAATCTAAATTGTACTCTTATTTAAAATTTGTTGCTTTGTTGTGAAAAAGTTGTTGAGAATCTCATAGAAAATGCTTGCAATATCAAGAAAATAGGAATGCCAAACTTTCATTTTAAGTTCATCAATCTTGAATATTTTTAATGTAATATTTTTATGTTTGATTATTGGAATAAAATTGTGAAATTTGTGAGCACATTTTTTGGACAAATCTTTATTATTTACTTTTAACGTAGTCTAGAATAATTTTATCTTAGATTGATGAAAAATATTGTAAAAGTTTTCTATTTTGAATTGAAAATGTTTAAATTAATTTTCAAGAAAAAATAACAAAAAAAATTGATAGAGAGCACTAGTACAAACAAATAAAAATACAAAAAAATAAAATGAAAAAATTTCAAGAAAGATGTACATGTGAAGAAAAATCTCAAAAAATCTCAAGGAAGATGTACATGTAAAGAAATATTATATTTCAGAACAAAGCATTGTGAATAATTTCATGAGGACAAAGAAATCTTTAAATAAAATAAGTTTCCTTCTATTTTGTTGCAAAAAGAGATTCTAATGTTTTACAAAATTGTTTCTCTATGGAATGCTTCTATGTTTGAATAGGGAAAAGATTATATTTTATCAATTGCTTGTCTACATGCAATGGGCCCTTAGTAATTGTCACTAAAGTGAGGAGAGTAAGAAATCTATATAAACTTTTTTAAAGTTTAATTTAACTAATTTAATAAATATTAATTAATGTAGATTAAAAATAATAATTTTATATCAATAGTTTACAAAATAAAATGTTGAATTGTACAATTAAATATATGTATTTAGTTCTATGATTAAAATATTATTAGTTTTTGTGACAATTTTAAATATTAATTATATATGTATTATAAATATAATATTTTAAAATTTATTTTGAATGTATATCTCATTTGACATCAAATTTTTAAAGATTAGATTTTTGCATTATAAAAGTGAAATAAATATTGTAAATACAACATCCCATTTAATAAAATGTGTACTCAATCACTATACTAGGGTTGGTGTATGAATATTTGTATAATTATTTCAATAATATGCAATTATATTACAATATTGTAAGGTCCAGTTTTCTTTTGTGAAAGGAAGCTTTTGATCACGAAATAAATTTGTGGATCTTCTCTAAAGACTAAAATGTCTATTTTTTGATCAAAACTTCATTATTATTATTTTCACTTTTCTTTATTATCATACATACCACTCTTATGGATATCACTCCTATCAACTTATTGTTGTATGTACAAAAACAGACAACTGCCAATTGTATTTCATTGGCTCCTAATAGGGTCTATCCTCTAACAAGGAACTTTTATATTAGTACATCATTTTGTAAGTACCATCCCCATCAGGGTTTTCTCTTTGATCAAGGTTTCCCTAGTTAACATATATCTAGTGTTATTGTGCATGGCTATCTTTCTGTGTTTGCATCTATTGTCTACATGTTTCAGAATTAATAAAGATATCGAGAGTTGTTTTAAATGCATAACTTGTTCAACCCCCTAGTTATTTTGGTGGACTTTGCTTTCTAACAATTATAAAGGGTTATTAGGTAATGGGGCCAAGTCATTATTAATCAGTAATAATAATTTTTTTGAAAGTTGACACCCAAGGTCAATAAGGATGATATAAATTAATATTATAAGCTAGCTATGAAACAAAAGTAAATATTTTTTAATCATTAATCAAACTCACAAGGGAAGCTTCATGGTCGATTTGTATGGAGGAAATCTAAAAGGCCAAAAAGAGAAATTGACCTATTATGCATTGATGAAATTTGCCTTTGATATGAGAAGTATTTCAAGAGTGCAAAGGGTTTAAACAAATTCATTTGGGAGAATAAGATTCTTCTTCATTTCAAGCAATTTGAAATGGTAAAATATCAATTGAATTTCGCAGACAATGATGGCTATATCTTGAAGTCATAAATTTTCTTATATTCATAGTTTTCTAGAGAAGTTTCAAATAGTTTCGGAATAAATACAGAGAGATTGTTAAATTGCAACTCTTACGACAGCTTTTATGAGTTTATGAAGTAATCATCCGTGATATAAAACCACATAAGCTTTCTAGGCAAGGGGTCTAGCCTCTAGACCTGACGACATAGCAATTTGGGGTCCCCTATCATCTCAGAGATGGGTATCTACAGGAATCAATAGCATTGTATGGAGTCTGAATTTTGACAAATACATAAAGTGTGTGTTTGCATACCAGGTTCCTCAAATAGTTGCAATTTCATTTCCTATAGTAAAAAATCACATTGTTTATCATCTAATAATACAAGTAAGAGAATCTCTCGATATTTTTGTAAGAGTTGCATGTTATTTATGCATTGTTCTTATTTTTAAATAGACAATAAAAAATACAAATTCTTCAAAAAGACAAATAAGCCAATTGTCTGTTGGACAGAGGTCGAGCTTGTAGGGCTCATCCCAAGCATTAAGTGATATTTTCATTTTAACCTTGTATTCACATCTTTACATAGGCATAAATCCTAAAATTTGTCACTTTGTAATACTTCAGTGAAATTTACATTTCTCTAATCCGTGCTTGCTCCGATGCGTGGGAAAGCTCCTTTAATTGGCCCTACAAAAACATTTACTAAAGATGACAAAAATGACATAACCATGAAAAAGTATGACACATAATCAATGAATGACAACATTTGGTTGAAACTTAACACAATATGAAAATTTTCAGTTGGGTACAATAGAGAGCGGCATCTTTTATTGCCTTCGAGTATTCCCGTTAGTTGTGAGCACCTCTCCCCTCATGATCACATACAACCAGCTCCTCTAAATTCAGCTGTCGAATTCATGGAAAATAGAGTAGATAGATTGAAATCAATTAATAAAATGGGCCCTCCAAGTTCTTCCTTGGTGCAAGAGCTAGACAGTAGATTTGGGCTCGCGAAAGTAGCATCTAGATGAAAAACAAAACTTTCCCAAAGGAACCCTACTGTATCTATGCTGAGTTTATCCTAATGAGAAGAAACTAGTGAACATGATATCAATCCTAAGAACTAAAATCCTAAAGATGTGGTTCTCTATAATTAAATTGTCTTTTGCTAAACTTGAGTAATTCTCAAAATTGAACCAATTTTGTGATCTTGACCTTTTTCCATATAAATTTTTCAGAAATGACTTATTTTTAAATCATAGGTAACTATCGCAACACAAAAGGAGAGCTCCAACTGTTGGAAGATGACCAAAACAATTAACGAAGTGAAGAATTTGGTTGTTTTCTTCTTCTGGCCAATATTCATGATTAGTGCTAAAAAAGAAGTTATCAAGTCATTTAGCAGCAATAAATGCACTCTCATAGATTAATGGCTGCCAGTGAAATCTCTAGCCTTAGTAACTAGATATATTATGACCCTCTTTCAACAGTAGTTTTGAGAGGTCAAACAAAACTTTCACATCAATTCTCCAAGACTTCGCAATCTTAAAGGAATGATAGAAGAATGAATCTTGAACAAAAAGATAAATTAATGCCTTGTCAAGCTTGCATACGAATCTTGAACTATTAATTAGTTTGTGGATATTATATTATCGAGCTGCTCCAAGTTAAGTAACTTATATTTCTAATTTCTAGCTACTCATTTATGTGCATTCTTGGCACCTAACAGCACGCCAGTCTCAGGGTTGCATTTTTTAAGGATTGCATAGTGGAAATTGCTTCAGAAAGAAAGACATTGAACATCTGGAATAAGGCACTATGAACAAATCACAGCTCAAGTTGCCATACGACGAGATTCACTTATATTGCATTTGTAGACATAATATAAATACATGGTGAGATATTCCTTGTCAGATGGGAACCAGAACTTAAGAGAAATGAACTAAGATCATAAATGTTGCATCATAAACTTTGTGTCAGAAGAAGTGAAAGGTATCCATCTAAATAAACAGTCCAAATATTGCATTGCAATTACATAGAAGAATACGAATAGTGTTAAGCTTTAGCTTTTTTTTTATCTCATAACTCCTAAACCATGTAAATGAAACTAAATGAAGCAAGTTTGCTCATTCAATTGTCAATTCATTCCACGACCAATAGATTATTTGACATTGGCCCTTCCCCAACATTCTGAAATTCTGGAGAGACTTGCCATTCTCCATCCACTAGAAACTTGATTTCATACCTTTGCATAGAAACATATTTGTCAGAAACTATAGAAACTAAAGGAACATAAAAAATTTCCAGGTTTCTATCATGATGATACCTAAAATTTCATTGGCAAGTAAGTAGTCAAAAGGGACAAATATCAGAGGTCAACATTGACATACCGTCCAGGACGGAGTTTTAATGTTGTTGAAAATTTCGTAAAGCTTGCACCACTCTCTGGAGACATCTGTTCCCCATATGTCCAGCCATCAAAAGAACCCATCACTTTCACATCCTGACATTTCAGCAACAGAAGATAGTCTACTTAATGCCAATAACTTTAGTCTACTTAATGCCAGTAACTTTTCTTTTAGCACATAATCTCAGTCAAACAATATAGTGAGCAAGGTAAACTACTTCTTGGTTACTAATTGCTTTAGAAAGACTAAAAAACAAAATTCTTGTTCGTTGCATTTGCCAATCCATTCTCATGGTAAACAATCCCTATAGAAGATTAAAGATTATAAGCAATTCAAAAATTAGAACTTATATCTAGGGCTAGCATTTGCAGAATGCTGGCTGTCTCTAGTAATTAAAAGTTAAAACCATCAACTCTCTGGTCAAACATATAGAAATCTAAGGTATTCCAGAGAAGAAATACATGAAAGTTTGAAACTTTAGAAAAAGATAAATAATACATATCTTACACTAAGACCAGTAATTATGGTTGTTGAAAAAAGCATTGAAAAGGTAAAGAAATTTATTGTTTAGGTTCTGTGTACGCAGCATAATGCGAAGTGCCATGCAATATCTCCAAATTTTGGTGCTGATTTAAGTATTTTTCAGCTCAATGTCATTTTATTTGTGGTGCACCTTGCAAAGATCATTTAGGACACTGAATCACACTATTATCTTTTGTAAGTCATTTGGATGTTTCGTTCATTGCCACTATTTATAGTGTGTCACTGGGGTAATCAGTTGGCACCATATCTATATTTGGAAAATGGATGGATTATTCTCATGAGTTGATATTGGCAAATATCAAGGGTTTAATGATTTCAGCTAGGTCATTAATGTTAAAACAAGTTTAATAATATTAATTATATTAAATGACTTTGTGATATGACACAATAAAAGGGGTTAAAGTGCATTTAGGGTCTGTTTGATTCCTAGAAGATGACAGGAATTGGCTTTTTTCAAAATCCGGATTTGAAATTTTTTGCATTTGTTTCAAAATTGGCAAAATGGAATTAGTATACCAGACTTCCAATTTTGCCTCAAAACCAGGTTTTCCAACTTCCTACTAGCAAGTAGGAATTGGAAATCAAAACCTGGTTATGTTTTTAAGGAGTGTAAAAACAATAGATTGGACTACTTTTTGAAATTTGCCTTCAACTCCAAGCTTACACATAAAAATGTGTCTTCACATGCATCTTCCGAGTGAAACAAACGGTTCAAGTAAAATCCCAAAAATCAGAATGAAGATTTGCAAAACCAAGGTTTGTAGAAATCCCAGTTTTTTAAATTCCACGAACCAAACGGACCCTTAAGTAATTCTCATAAAGGACATTATTTTGGCACTTAGGGAGTTATAAGGTTATAAATAATCTAATAAAGTGTTTTAGGGAGATAGATGCCATTATTAGGAGATATAAGGTGAATATACAATCAACTCATAAATGACTTTAAGTTAATTAAAAGTATATATAAGGGTTCACTTTATAATTATTCTCAATTGCAAGTCAATCTGAATGTTACATGGGAATTTGAAATAAAAGGTTATTGAAAACTTCATAAGAGGATTATAAGAGGGAATTTGAAGAAGCCATTTGATACATTTGGTTTTTTAAAGTTTTCTCTAGGAAATTTGAGATCAGTGACTTTCATTTATAGGAAATTTGAGGGCTGAAACCCTTGGAGTTTCTCAGTCGTGTGGACACAAACTAATCCACCCTATTAGGTGGGTTCTGTTGGGTGGATATTTTGCAACCGACAATTTTGGGTAAAATCAAGTTGCAAAATAGGATGACCAGCCACAACATGTAAGACAAAGTCTCTCCTACCTTAAAGGGAAGGCTCCCCCTTCTCACCATTTCTTGGATCAACTCAAGGTAAGCAAAAAGTTGAGAGATTTTGTAAGGGGTATTACCAATATTCTTTCCTCTTAGCTTTCATGAAAGAATCCACTTACTCGCGGAGCAAGTAATGGGCAAGATGAAACCTCAAACTAGACTTCTACCTAAAGTTGTAAACGGTGATAGCGATAAAATAACACTAATTCAAAGGTTAGTTGAAAACATACTAGTTTGGCTCTAAGTCCTCTTTTAACCAATTCTATAAGAATAACCTCTATCATTGGAGCAGAAAGACTTCCAAAAGTAGGGAATTCTCACTATTTTTCGTGAATTTGAGATGGTAATACAAGCTACAGTCAAAGCTCCTAGTCTATGTATTGCCACAACCGCTCCTAGTCAAAGCTTTAGGTCCGATTGCTTCTTAAATCACTATGTTGTATTATTGAACACACAATAATAACATGAATCAAAGACAATAGGCACAAAGTACAGTCAAAGCTTTTAACTAGCTCTATCAAAATTGCTTCCAGTCAAAGCTTCAAATCCACTTGCTTCTTTTATTCACTTTTCTCCCAAATTTGTATTACACAATCAAAGTTATGCTTGCACAAATGTGGCAGAGCTTTCTTGCATACAGCAAAAGATGATTTTTACAATGAGGGGACACTCCTTTATGTAGGCACAAGAGTTGAGAAAAAGACAAACGAAAAAGTGGGAGCAACTCAACCAACTTTGACTTGGTCTAACTAAAAGAGAAATTATTGGGTTACACACAACTGCACATGCAACTCGCATTACATGTAATTACACATGTAAGTCATATTACATGTAATTACACATTTTTCATGTAATACATTCTCTTCAATTACAAACATGAAAGGAGAAGAAGAAGAAAGATGGAAGAGAATTGAAGCAATCCTAGGGATTGTCTTGAAAGACCTTGTACTTGGTGATGCTATCCCGGATGATCACAGAATCGGGAGTTCCTGTATTTTGTGTCACTACATTCACCTTGATA
Organism: Cupressus sempervirens; assembly: GCA_028749045.1. Taxonomy (NCBI): domain Eukaryota; kingdom Viridiplantae; phylum Streptophyta; class Pinopsida; order Cupressales; family Cupressaceae; genus Cupressus; species Cupressus sempervirens. Next base: position 481,766,091 of record CM053787.1, on the reverse strand, counting down.
ACTATGGTCTTGTGTCTTTTAATAGCCTCTGACTCTCTTTGATGAATTGTCCGTTGTCATTTGAAATCTTGATGTGATCAAGCTTTTTCTCGTTCAAGTTATTGTGAATTCTCCTTTGTAGATTGACACATTCTGGAGTCTTTGACACTTTGAAGACCTTCTAGACAGTGTTCGGATGTAAACTCGAAACAACTTTCCATCAACACCTTTAACTTTTTTTCTTTATCTTTTTGATGCAAAGTGCTTGGCCCAGTCCCACATGAACTCAGGTTCTCGAACAATCATAGGAAAAATAGAGACCAAATGAATTACTACTTCTTGAGAACCAAAATATGCCTTCTTGACGGGATGTCTTCATTCTTTATAGAGATTTTGACATACGTTGACTTGCTACAACATGAAAGTTTCAATGGGATTCAATCCATGAAAGCTTTGAGATTTGAGTTACAATGACGAATCCATGAGGGGTGTGTATTCGAAATGTGGATTAGATACTTATAAAAAACATGTGATGCTTGTAAATGAATCAGAAAGCATATGTATTTGGATGGAAAGGGCTAAAGTCAGACTTGGAAGGATGTATATGCTTTGAAACATGAAAGTGGAATGCATGGGAATGTGTGTAAATGAAAACTCTTGACTTTTAAAAATTGACTTGGGCTTGCAAGATGTCATTACACGGAAAATGGATTACATGTAAATGCAACATGTAATGAGGAATGGAAAGTGAGATGACACGCGAATGTAGATGGAGAATGAGCTTACATGTAAGTGCGGATAACAGATGAGATGAAATGCGTAATGATACGGGAAGTGGAATAACATTTATTTGCTCATGGAGGTGTAAGTGAATATGGAAAGATGAAAATGCAATGTAACTTAGAGGCAAAGTGAGCTTTTATAGATGTCTTTGAGGAAAGGTGAAGTCGAAGTACATGGGAATATATGCACATGACATTTTTTGACCTTTTAAAAGTAACTTTTAGTAAAAAACGGGCTTTTAAGATGCAATTACATGTAAAAGACTTTTCACATAATCATGACATGCGATTGGGTGCAAAATGTCAGATGAGTGAAAATGGAAATGGAGAATGAGATTATATGTACGTACAAATGATGGATGGAATGAAATACATGTAATTGCATTTGACGAAAGAAATGCGAAGTGCCGTGAAATGGAAAGATGGAAATGGAATGTGATGATGCTTTTATATGAAATGGAAGGTGGAGTGAAGTAAAACACAACCAAATTCTTGGGAAAGAACATGCAACTTCTTTAAGATGAAGAAAAACTAAAAAGCAAACAAGCAAAACTCAAACGCAAAGGAGAAACAAAAAGCGTACCTTATGCAAATGACTCAATGCAAATTCGAATTTGGAGTTTGGAGAAAATCCAAAAGTATGAAAATGAGAACTTTCATCATATTTAAAGGAAAAATGCACTATTCATGACATATATTTGGACAAATGTGCAATAACAAGCCATAATATGCAATAGAATAGCAAGATAAGCGCAAATTAATGAACTAGATTGAAAATATCCACTTACTTGAAGATCAATGAGCCAAAATAGCAAGAATTATAGACTAGAAGACCAATTCTCCTCCAAATCTGGAATTACAAACAAATATTTGACTTCTTCTGCACTTGCATGTAATGGACATTCAATGGTCGAATTTGACATGAGAATGCCAAAAACCTAGTCTCCAAAGACAATAGCATACATTTAAAACTGAAAAACGACCCCTCTTGATCAAAGGTATGGGCTGGAAATGCATTTTTTGAGTTTTTTGAACAAAAACGTGACTTTTTAATGCAAAAATCTGAGCCGTTTTTGTAAAAACGTGGCCAAAAAATGCATGTTTTTGAGTCATTTTTGACTTTTGAATGCAAAAACGACTTTCCCAAATGCTAATGCATGGATCCAAATGCAAAAAAGTGACTTCAAAACGCATGAAAGTGGATAAAAATCCCAATTTTCTGGGCGTTTTCAGCAAAAATGTGATTCTTAAAAGGCATAATATGAGTCGTTTTTCACTTCCAAATGCAAAAACGTGACCCTTGATGTATTGCCAATGATTGACTATGCCAAAACTCCTCTTTTCCTTGCAAAAACGTGATTTAAATCACTCTAAAATGGATTTTTTGGGGAAAAATGTAACAGAAAATCATCATGAAGAACTCTTTTTACCATAAAAACAAAACATCTATAGCATGGAAATGCCAAAGGATGAAAAAACGCCTCTTCTGCTTGAGATTTTCGAATCATTCCATGATCAAATCCAAGTATTGGAGTGAAAACAAGTTCTTCAAGGGCACATACATGAAGTTTCTCCAAAAACAGGTTTTGGAAGGGCAAGAGCATGTGTTTTAATGCAAAATGCACTTTTTGGAGGTGTATGCATATATTAAAAACATGTTATGATGCAAAAACTCACCTTTTGAGTGTGTATGCATATACTATAAACGTGTCTTTACAACTCAAAGCAAAAGCTCTCCTTTTTGATGTCATTGCAAACTTTAAGTGAATATGCAATGGCATCAAAAAAGTCCACTTTGAGTGATTTTGCACTTTGAGTTGAGTTTTACATGCAATGGCACGAAAAATGTCCACTTTAAGTGATTTTAATAAGCACATGTCAATTTAATTTCAATAAAATATTACTTAAGTGGGACATAAATTATATTTACATATCATATTAACAATATAACATGTAAATATCATTTAATAAGTAATATTTACTTAAGCATTTGATTTAAATGTCGAAAATTAAATTGAACTATATAATTAATATAGTCACATAAAGTGAAAAATTAAAAAACAACTCAACTTAAAAATATAACAAAGCGCACTATAGTGACTTTAAGTGAAAATTTAATTGATAAAGTAACTTAAAAACATAACATAAAGTGAATTTAAGTTATATTTTTTAGAAAGTAAATGTCAAATTAAAAATATAACATGATATTTTTAATTCGTGTTGTTGCATCAAAAAAGTCCACTTTTTAGGCATTAAAATGGCCATATCTTTTGACTAGCAACTCTATTTAAGCTCTAGTTTTGATCAAATCAAAGGGGAAACCGAAAGCCACTCGAGCAAAACCAAAGGGACTAAAAACTAACAAACACACTCAAAAACAAAGAAAAGAATGATGAAGGTTTCAAAAATCAAGCAAAGGCTCGACAATCAGAAAAATGAAAAAGATTTGATGAAAGCCTTTAGTAAAAGAGTCTATTAAATCAATTGGTACTGATTGCTTGATCAATACTAACCAATTAAATAATGAACTAAACTCAACGAAATGCAAAATTGTTTTGAAAAAGTTTCGCAGTGTTACCTACATTTTGTGGTGACAAAAGTGACAAAATGCAAGACACCAAGTTCATTCCAGAATTCACATTGAGCTTGTTGCAGGAATTTGGCGTTGAAAAGAAGCTAGAAATAACATTTATAATTTTATTTGCAAGTCTACGACTGCTACAATTTGCTATTCATTGGTTTTAATAATTTTTCCACCTTAGGCGCCTTGATTTGGACTAAGACTTGGAAGCCATTTTGGGTGGAATAATATTTTTATCATAATTGCAATATTTTATGAGATTCTAGTACAAGAGTTTGCATCTTTTGCAAGGGTTGAGCAAGGTATAGCTAGGGTTTGAAGGACAATGATTTACAATAGGACTTTCAAAGAAATTTTCTATTGTTGTCAGCTATTACGGTCATCTTTTGAGGCAATTGTACCATCTACAAGCTGGGCTTCCATGCTCGCTTTCAGGTATGTTTTTATACTCACTTTATATGCAAATCAGTGTTTTTAGTTAGGGATTTCATCAGTATATTTCTTGGTATTTAGTGTCGTTGCTTTGGCTTTGTTGATAATATTTTATCAAACTCGCTATATTCCTGCTATTCAATTTAATAAATTTAAAATTCAGGTCTTTTGACCTTTTACCTTAAAAAAGTATTACATAATATAATATTATGTAATATAATAGGCATAAGCCTACAATACAACGATAAATTGTGAGCCTCTCATCTGGGAGGTCTGGGGTTCAAGTCTACTAAAGCTTAATACATAATAATAATTAATTTCAACAAATAATAATAAATAAATAAATAATATGAAAGGCTTTGGCCCATTACCGATCAAAAAATCAAATATTATGTATTATAATATTCTATATTCTATAATAATATCAAACATTCATATACGATAATGTTAAATCTGATCATATATACATAATATTTATATTTATATTAAATATGTACATCATATTATAGATATTAAATCTATTTTTATATTATGATTATTATTTATCTTTCATGGTAAGGTCTTAATTGATTTTCTTTATTTTCAATTATTTTGTCTTGTATATACTTCCGCAAAAATGGGTGTGAAAATGGTGAGGATATTGCCTTTTGAATGTGGGACATGACAATCTCCCCTCCCAAAATTGCTTGTCCTTGAGCAATGATAATTTCTATCTAGGTCTCTCGATATGAATAGCTTCTAATGTACAATAAGTTTTGAATGTTCCCCTTGATCCTACATGATCTATGCTCATGTGTCTTGCTCTTTATTAGCAATCTCATTTGTCTCTTCATGAGAAGCTACTTCTATTCAGTGTAATTGTCCTTTCTTGCATTGACGATCATGTTCTCATGGTTGTTTACATTTGAAACATAATCATATCTTTAGTAGATCCCCTCTCCTTTGGCACCTATGACCGATACACCATGATCCTTTGCATAGATGACACTTCTTTACTTAGTTGTTCTTTCTTGGTCCTTCATATTAATGGGGTGTCTTGGATGTGAAGTTCTTGGGTGTCTCCTTTGAGGCATTAGATTCAACCTTCCTTGTCTTTTGGATGATTTCTTTTAGAGTTTGAGGTTCTAAGGGATTAACTATAGTTTTGATGAAGTCTTTAAGCCCCTTGATAAACATATATGGGATAGATCTAGAACAATAACAAATAAACTTTGGAATTGATTGATGAATTCATCTATAATCTTAGTTTGTTTAAGATGGGTTATCTCTTGGAAGTACCATTTAGGGTCTCTTTGGTCGAATCCACTAATGAAACCTCGAGTAAATTCACTATAGGTGGTGATATTTTTATGGCCTTGGGTAATGATACTGTGGTGCCACCAATTATGGGCTATCCCTGTTAAATGGAGTATGGTAAACTTGATGTCATTCTCATTGGTCACGAGGCTTTGGGATAGGTATGTATCAAGTTTATGGAACCATGATTATGTGGTGTCCTTCCTCCATCCATCGAAACACGGTAGGGACATTTTGATTATTCTCACATTAAGGTCATTGTCGACATGATTTTTCCTTCTATTTATGTTTGCCATTGTTTTGATCTCATAATATTCCTTAAAGGGAATAAGTCTTGGACTTCTGGTACTAACCTTGCATACATCTGGACAAGTTCTTCTACACTATTTGTGGTTGGTTCCTTCTCTTCTATAATGAGTTCTCTTGGAAGGAAAGGCAGAATGACAGCCTAACTACGGAGCTTTGGGTTGAATTTCCTTTTTCAGAATGATTGGAGTATATCTCCTTGGATTGGGATTGTGTCTTTCATTATGATTGCTATTGTTCATGCTTTGGATGGTCTGGAGTATCGGTTGGATGGTTCTTTCAAACCTTCCATTGGTTTGTTCCATGAAGTTCCTTAACCCCTGAGCTACTTATTCTTCCGTGGCTTCCTTCTCTAGTGTGCTGATAAGTTTGTTTCTTCACAAGATGGCAAGATCATGCTACTTTACCACTACAATGACCCCACCCCCTAGGTTGGTTGTAGCTTGATCCTCTGATATGAAGACCTGGGACAACAGTTAGTACATTTCATAAAAAATATATAAATATTAATGAAGGAAAATTGCATTCTAATCCCTAACTAATTCCCACCTTATGCTCAAGAAGAACCCAAAATTAGGTTCCTGATTCTCCAATGATGACTTGCAGAGGCTCTAGTTGTCATATGACCAAGACTAGAATGGTATCAACTATTCACCACCTCATTTTGGTCTAACTTCACTAAGGCCTCCAAGATAACCAATATTGATTTATCCATCATTATAATTCTTGAGCCTTATGGATACCCAACAAGGTGTATCTCTCTATGACATATCCATTCTCCGCCCCGCCCCCACACACACACACATGCATGTTTCCTAATAGATTATCACAATCTCTCTCTAGATTCCAACTTGGAATCATGACATTCACTGCAAATGCTCTCCACCAAGCATGGATTGGATCATTTTTCTGACTTACCTATGAATGCCCTCCACCATTTACAATTGATAAATAAGTGCAATTGATTATAATTGACCTTAGTTGTCACTTAATGTAATAATCCCAATCGGTTATAACTTCTTCAAACACCAAATTCTTTTATAATTTAGTTGTTTGACATTTCGTCAAACACTTTGCAAGCAAGCTCTGATAAATTTCAGTGTTGGCTCTCAAACAATGTGTGCTGAAGAATTGATTTATTTTTTTGTTCTTGAGATTTTGCAATTTTTGATACAACAATATAGCAGCAAAATAGAAGATATTGCACTAATAATTTCAACTCAAATATTTGGATATTACATAGGAAATATACAACTGAAAAATTCCAGATTTCAATATCAACTTAGATATTGAGTATTTTCACAAAATACTAACAATCCAATTGATACAATATCCCCTATTCTCTAAATTAACAATACCTAGAAAAATTAGAAGTTACACTCCATAAATTTACAGGTAAGAAATGCCTTGAAACCCTCTAAAATGAAGATTAGCAGCAGCAAATTAATTTTTCAACCAACAAATGCAACTAAAGATATAGAAAATGTTGCTCCCAAAGTGCAGGAAGAAAATAATGCCTAGCAATAAATATAAATATGGGCTCAACCAATTCCAAACTAATTGGCACACAATTTAATATAATAATTCCCATGAATCCCTTCACAAATTAGTCAAACCCCAATCTCTCTTTAGCCACAACAAAAACAGTAGGAGGAATGGCAAATTGTTTACCTCAGCACAATTTGCAAGATTAATCCTCAGAGAATAATTCACAATACTTCAGCCGTGAATTATCAGGCAATCCAAACCCTTATACTTTAGCAAGGGTGCAAACTCTAGACTCAGAAATGTCATAAAGACAACAAGAGCAAATAAGAGAATCAAATAATTGGATGCTTTTCTCATCAAATGTCCTCATATTTATAATCTCCAAATGACAATAGTTCCCCAAAAGAACTCCACTTAAGAAGCTTTCTCTGCACAACATTAAAATATAATAAAGTGCCATTAATATAATTTATTAATTGCTTTTGGCTCAAAAAATGACCTTTTCCACCATAACTTAATATTCTGACACGCAAGACCACTGTTTCTTGTTCCCACGATTTAACAATTTCTGTCCCGGTTCCAACGAGCTATGATATTGATGTGACCAACCAACAACACTAACAAAAGTAGCAACCTTAGCATATTTAGATGAATAATAATAATAATTCACCTGTCTTGCGAAAACAACTGAAGAAGCATTAGAATCAAAATCTAACAACACCAAAGTAATCTTGATGATGAAAGACGACAAATGAACATGATAGCGTGACTCACTATAAAATAGACGCTCTCTCCAAGATTCTTGGAGCCTAAACTGGAAGCCCAAAATACAAACTGAGAGCATCACACAACTCTAACTCAATTGATCTCATCGGAACCAACAATTTGACTTACTATAAATAGTAAGTCCCTCAAATAGAACCAAAACACACCATAGGCTATTGGAAAGCCTATAACCACATAATTGAGACCCTCAAATCCTATTGCCAACTCACAAGGGTCGCAATAGAGAACTGACCTAGCCAACTGCAGAAACTTGCTGAAAATGGGGACATTACAATCCTTCCTCCCTAAGATTGCTTGTCCCTAAGCAATCCTGAACCAAAATGAACATCACAGTCCACCTGGATCCCATGGGTAGAATTGTGTACTATCCATGCTGTGTACAAGCAAACCCTATAGCACCAACACCCAAATAACATACATCACCATCAGAATCATCTGAAAATTGACCCTAGTTGCTAATGAAGGCAATAACTCATCGGAACTCAACCCAACTAAAATACCAACTTTGTCCACACCGAGTCCCCATCAAATTGACACTCGCACCCAACTACACTGTGGAGATGGTAACAACCATAGGTACCTGAAACACTACCACCAACTCCAACCTTTGCCAAACTATCTTGGGTGTGTAGATACTGCAAGGGGTCTAACTTGCATCTTTCAATCCCATCTGCAAAAGATGGTGCTAACTCATCCATAATGGATGGTCTGAAATTGGAGCCAACCCACACCGACGCGAAACTAAACCCTCTAATTGTGGGTCAAAAGAAAAATGATGAGCACTCCTCACAGTGTAATGGGGATAAAAACTCCCAATCTTTGTCAAGAATTCATCATCATCAAACTGAGAAGCAGAAGATGGCTCCAATCTCTGACTTCAAACTATTGGTCGGGCAGGATCCTAGGCAATCCTCTCAGCAAAACCAATGACAAAATCTCTATTGGGAAGCATTGTAGCCAAGGTCTCTACAATCTTCTCCACCAATCATCATATAGCATGAGAGTACCCTTAGATACAATATCCTAGTTGTAACAACCCAGTTGATACAATATCCCCTGTTCTCTAAATTAACAATACCCAAAAAAATTAGAAGTTACAATCCATGAACTTACAGGGAAGACATGCCTTGAAACCCTCTAAAATGAAGATTAGCAGCAGCAAATTAATTCTTCAACCAACAAATCCAACTAAAGATATAGAAAACGTTGCTCCCAAAGTGTAGGAAGAAAATAATGCCTAGCAATAAATATAAATATGGGCTCAACCAATTCCAAACTAACTGGCACACAATTTAATATAATAATTCCCGTGAATCCCTTCACAAATTAGTCAAACCCCAATCTCTCTTTAGCCACAACAAAAATAGTAGGAGGAATGGCAAATTGTTTACCTCAGCACAATTTGCAAGATTAATCCTCAGAGAATAATTCACAATACTGAATTACCAGGCAATCCAAACCCTTATACTTCAGCAAGGGTGCAAACTCCAGACTCAGAAATGTCATAAAGACAACAAGAGCAAATAAGAGAATCAAATAATTGGATGCTTTTCTCATCAAATGTTCTCATATTTATAATCTCCAAATGACAACAGTTCCCCAAAAGAACTCCACTTAAGAAGCTTTCTCTACACAACATTAAAATATAATAAAGTGCCATTAATATAATTTATTAATTGCTTTTGGCTCAAAAAATGACCTTTTCCACCATAACTTAATATTCTGACACGCAAGACCACTATTTCTTGTTCCCATGATTTAAAAATTTTCGTCTCGGTTCGAACGAGCTATGATATTGATGTGACCAACCAACAACATTAACAAAAGTAGCAACCTTAGCGTATTTAGATGAATAATAATAATAATTCATCCGTCTTGCGAAAAGAATTGAAGAAGCATTAGAATCAAAATCTAACAACACCAAAGTAATCTTGATGATGAAAGACGACGAATGAACATGACAGCATGACTCACTATAAAATAGATGCTCTCTCCAAGATTCTTGGAGCCTAAACTAGAAGCCCGAAATAAAAACTGAGAGCATCAAACAACTCTAACTCAACTGATCTCATCAGAACCAACAGTTTGACTTACTATAAATAGTAAGTCCCTCAAATAGAACCAAAACACACCATAGGCTATTGGAAAGCCTATAACCACATAATTGAGACCCTCAAATCCTATTGCCAACTCACGAGGGTCGCAATGGAGAACTGACCTAGCCAACTGTAGAAACTTGCTGAAAATGGGGACATTACAATCCTTCCTCCCTAAGATTGCTTGTCCTTAAGCAATCCTGAAGCAAAATGAACATCACAGTCCACTTGGATCCCATGGGTAGAATTGCGTACTATCCATGCTGTGTACAAGAAAATCTTGTAGCACCAACACCCAAATAACATACATCACCATCAGAATCATCTGAAAACTAACCCTAGTTGCTAATGAAGGCAATAACTCATCGAAACTCAACCCAACTAAAATACCAACTTTGTCCACACGGAGTCCCCATCAAATTGACACTCACACCCAACTACACTGTGGAGATGGTAACAACCATAGGTACCTGAAGCACTACCACCAACACCAACCTTTGCCAAACTGTCTTGAGTGTGTAGATACTACAAGGGGTCTAACTTGCATCTTTCAATCCCATCTACAAAAGATGGTGCTAACTCATCTATAATGGATGGTATGAAACTAGAGCCAACTTGCACCAACATGAAACTAAGTCCTCTACTTGTGGGTCAAAAGAAAAATGATGAGCACTCCTCATAGTGTAATGGGGACAAAAACTCCCAATCTCTGTCAAGAATTCATCATTGTCAAACTGAGAATCAAAGGATGGCTCCAATCTCTAACTTCGAACTATTGGTTGGGTAGGATCCTAGGCAATCCTCTTAGCAAACCCAACCACAAAATCCCTATTGGGAAGCATTGTAGCCAAGGTCTCTACAATCTTCTCCACCAATCATCATATAGTATGAGAGCAACAAATGAGAGTACCCTTAGATACAATATCCCAGTTGTAACAACCTAGTTGATACAATATTCCCTATTCTCTAAATTAACAATACCCAGAAAAATTAGAAGTTACAATCCATGAACTTACAGGTAAGACATGCCTTGAAACCCTCTAAAATGAAGATTAGCAACAACAAATTAACTCTTCAACCAACAAATGCAACTAAAGATATAGAAAACGTTGCTCCCAAAGTGTAGGAAGAAAATAATGCCTAGCAATAAATATAAATATGGGCTCAACTAATTCCAAACTAACTAGCACACAATTTAATATAATAATTCCCATGAATCCCTTCACAAATTAGTCAAACCCCAATCTCTCTTTAGCCACAACAAAAACAATAGGAGGAATGGAAAATTGTTTACCTCAGCACAATTTGCAAGATTAATCCTCAGAGAATAATTCACAATACTTCAGCCGTGAATTACCAGGCAATCCAAACCCTTATACTTCAGCGAGGGTGCAAACTCTAGACTCAAAAATGTCACAAAGGCAACAAGAGCAAATAAGATAATCAAATGATTGGATGCTTTTTTCATCAAATGTCCTCATATTTATAATCTCCAAATGACAACAGTTTCCCAAAAGAACTCCGCTTAAGAAGCTTTGTCTACACAACATTAAAATATAATAAAGTGCCATTAATATAATTTATTAATTGCTTTTAGCTCAAAAAATGACTTTTTCCACCATAACTTAATATTCTGACAGGCAAGGCCACTGTTTCTTGTTCCCACGATTTAAAACTTTTCGTCCTAGTTCCAACGAGCTATGATATTGAGATGACCAACCAACAACACTAACAAAAGTAGCAACCTCAGCGTATTTAGATGAATAATAATAATAATTTACCCGTATTGCAAAAACAATTGAATAAGCATCAGAATCAAAATCTAACAACACCAAAGTGATCCTGATGATGAAAGACGACAAATGAACTTGACAGAGTGACATACTATAAAATAGACGCTCTCCAAGATTCTTGGAGCCCAAACTGGAAGCCCGAAATAAAAACTAAGAGCATAACACAACTCCTCTAACTCAACTGATCTCATTGGAACGAACAGTTTGACTTACTATAAATAGTAAGTCCCTCAAATAGAACCAAAACACACCATAGGCTACTGGAAAGCCTATAACCACATAATTGAGACCTTCAAATCCTACTGCCAACTCATGAGGGTCGGAATGGGGAATTGACCTAGCCAATTGCAGAAACCTGCTAAAAATGGGGACATTACAGTACTCCCTCCCTAAGATTGCTTGTCCCCAAGTATTCTTGAAGCAAAATGAACATCACAGTCCACCTGGATCCCATGGGTAGAACTGTGTACTATCCATGCTGTGTACAAGAAAACCCTGCAACACCAACACCCAAATAACAAACATCACCATTAGAATCATCTAAAAACTAACCCTAGGTGCTAATGAAGGCAATAACTCATCAGAACTCAACCCAGCTAAAATACCAACTTTGTCCACACCAAGTCCCCATCAAATTGACACTCACACCCAACTACACTGTGGAGATGGTAACAACCATAGATACTTGGAACACTACCACCAACTTTAACCTTTGCCAAACTGTCCTGGGTGTGTAGATACTGCAAGGGATCTAACTTGCATCTTTCGATCCCATTTGCAAAAGATGGTGCTAACTCATCCCATAATGGATGGTATGAAATTGGAGCCAACCCGCACCGACACGAAACCATCAAAAGAAAAATGATGAGCACTCCTCACAGTGTAATGGGGATAAAAACTCCCAATATCTGTCAAGAATTCTTCATCATCAAACTGAGAATCGAAAGATGGCTCCTATCTCTAACTTCAAACTATTGGTTAGGCAGGATCCTAGGCAACCCTCTCAGCAAACCCAACCACAAAATCCCTATTGGGAAGCATCGTAGCCAAGGTCTCTACAATCTTCTCCACCAATCCTCATATAGCATGAAAGCCCCGAATAAGAGTACCCTCAGATACCCTGTATGAATCGTCCCGCAAATCTAAGCTCTCAAGCAAATACTCCATGAATGACAAAGTATAGTAGAAATTATATGTGGAAGCATCAACCTGCTCCCCTGCAATCCATAGTTGATCCCTCTGAAAATGTGACAATGCCAAGTGTTGAATGCTGCTACCTGTATGAAAAGAAGAAATAGATTCACTTCCAACAGAAGGAAGCAAATCACCATGAGAGCCCGTCTCCATTGATGCTCTCACCTCTTTTGTACAGAGACATACTACACTTATATCCTGGATGAATTTGTTTGCCACATCATCACATCCCTCATCCCCAATCGTAGAAGAAAATCACCTCCAACCACTATATGTAACTGAACAGAGTCTGGAGCTGGTGTTGACTGTACCTGCTCTAACTCTACGGTAACTTCATCCAACTGTGATTGTGACTCCTAAAGAGCCAACTAAGTATACTGAAGAGAGTCCACAGTCACCTCAAGCTCCTAGCTGAGCTCAACCACCTCCTCTTTCCCTAACAACGTCTCATAACAAGTGCTACCCCACTCCAAAAGGTAATCCCTATTAGCAACTAACTGAGAGTAACTATGCTTCAAGATCTTGACTGCCTCTTAAAGTGGATGAATCTCTACTAGGGAAAGACTACTATCATTGTGCTCATCTGACATAGGAGCACACCAATCGAATGTAGCTAGCATTTGACGAATAGCATCATAATGCTTAAGCGCTAAAGAAATGTCACTATCATTCACCTTCAGTTGACAAGTCACATGATTTCTCTTTAACCCCTAACTTCTATGCGAGCTCCTTGTCTCACTAATTGCACTGTGATAGGAAACTGAATCAAAACTGCCCACTAGAAGATTGCTCATATGTGTGCTATCATCATTGCACAACTTTGCATCCGAGATACAACTACTATGTACCTCAATCAATTGTTCATCTGAAGAAATGGAAGCCCTCGCAATAGCAATCTCCTTGCATGTCTCAGCTTCCACCTCAATAGTAAGATCCTGTAAACATCGATCTTGGAACTCATCCAAAAACTCCTTGGAGTCATCACCCAATATCTGACAAGGGGTATCATACCTAGTGTAAGTCATAGCATCATCCAACAAATCATCAGAGGTGTTCATACTCTTTGTATCCACATCTCCTAATAGATGCTCAACTGCCACCACTTGACTCTACACACATTACTCAACGTCAGCCTGTGAATCAACAATGCTAGAGCATGAACCCAGATCTGCTAACTCTGTTGCAACACTCAAATCACCAACATCACAACTGGGTGAATTCATACATGCATTAGTCCCACTTGAGGAAACAACTGCCTCCTGCATTAGTTACATACAAATCTCCAATAATAATCCTTTCCTCAAGAGAGCCTGAAGTGTCAATAGTAACAACTGCATCAACTTTCTTTGCACTAATTGTAGCGACTCTGGGAGCCTCAACCTGCTAAAGCTCAATGCTGATATCCACCAAGGGTATTGACACATGTATTGATCTCTATGAAATGAGTCCATCATTAACACTATAGATAGGACTAGTAGGTGTGACACTAAATGCAAGTATATTTGCATCATGACACTTGTCAGGGAAAACTCAAGCTTCCTTCCCTACAACCTCAATGCCGACCTTCTAAAGGCTGAAACCATATAACTCACTGCCTTGTCAATCGTCTTTGGATTCGACAAGCTCTCCGACATCCTTTGCTAATGAAGCTTAAGTTTTTCTATTCTATCTCTCAAAGAATTTAATTTTTTGCTATCTTCCTCACTACTCTGCCTACTCCTAGAACTACTAGGCCTCCTGTAATTGTCCATAGTTGGAAATAACAAGAGTGCTGATCACTCCAATCACAACAGTAGATCTGAAAATAAAATAATTTTCCTACCCACACAAGATGGCAACAAACCGCTCTGATACCACTGTAATAACTCCAACCGGTTATAACTTTGTCAAACACCAAATTCTTTTATAATTCAGTTGTTTGACATTTTGTCAAACACTTTGCAAGCAAGCTTTGATACCATTGAAATAAACCCTATTGGCTCTCAATCAATGTGTCAAAGAATTGATTTCTTTTTTTGTTCTTGAGATTTTGCAATTTTTGATACAACAATATAGTAGCAAAGTAGAAGATATTGCAATAATAATTTCAGCTCAAATATTTGGATATTACATAGGGAATATACAACTAAAAAATTTCAAATTTCTATATCAACATAGATACTGAGTATTTTCACAAAATACCAACAACCCAATTGATAGAATATCCCCTATTATCTAAATTAACAATACCTAAAAAATTAGAAGTTACAATCCATGAACTTACGGGCAAGACATGTCTTGAAACCCTCTGAAATGAAGACTAATAGCAAGAAATTAATTCTTCCCAACAAACACAATCGCAGATATGGAAAACGTTGCTCCCAAAGTGCAGGAAAAAAATAATGCCTAGCAACAAATATAAATATGGGCTCAACCAACTCCAAACTAACCAACACAATTTAATATAATAATTACCGCAAATCCCTTCACAAATCAGTCAAACCCCAATCTCTCCTTAGCCACAACAAAAACAGTAGGAGGAATGGCAAATTGTTATCTCAGCACAATTTGTAAGATTAATCTTCAGAGAATAATTCACAATACTTCAGCAGTGAATTACCAGGCAATACAAACCCTTATACTTCAGCAAGGGTGCAAACTCCAAACTTAGAAATGTCACAAAGACAACAAGAGAAAATAAGATAATTAAATAATTGAATGCTTTTCTCATCAAATGTCCTCATATTTATAATCTCCAACTGACACCAATTTCCCAAAAGAACTCCACCTAAGAAGCTTTCCCTACACAACATTAAAATATAATAAAATGCCATTAATATAACTTATTAATTGTTTTTGGCTCAAAAAATGACCTTTTCCACCATATCTTAATATTTTGACATGCAAGGCCATTGTTTCTTGTTCTCTCGATTTAAAACTTTTCGTCCTGGTTTCAACAAGCTATGATACTGAAGTGACCAACCAACAACACTAACAAAAATAGCAATCTCATCATATTTAGATGAATAATAATAATAATTCACCTAGTCTTGCGGAAACGATTGAAGAAGCATTGGAATTGAAATCTAACAACACCAAAGTGATCTTGATGATGAAAGATGACAAATGAACCTGACGAGGCGACTTACTATAAATAGATGCTACCTCCAAGATTCTTGGAGCCCATACTGGAAGCCCGAAATAAAACTTGAAAGCATCACACAACTCCTCTAACTCAATTGAGCTCATCAGAATCAATAGTTTGACTTACTATAAATAGTAAGTCCCTCAAATAGAGTCAAAACACACCACAGGCTGTTGGAAAGCCTATAACCACATAACTGAGACCCTCAAATCCTACTACCAGCTCATGAGGGTCGCAATGGTGAACTAACCTAGCCAACTGTAGGAACTTGCTAAAAATGTGGACATTACACTCAGTCTTGATCTCAATTCATAATTATTAGTGTGTTGTCCAAATTATATGCTCAATTAATCTATTTCCTTGGTTATGAGTTTGCTCCTAATTGCATTCCCGGTATGCTTACTTTAGTAAATTATCTTACTAACAATAGTAGTGTTACTGATTGTAAAATTTATATCTTATATGCTTATTTTTGTATATAAATTTGCTAGCAATATTTGTTTTACTGATGCTATTACCCTTTGTATATAAAGTTTGTTTACTAAATACCGTTGTTTGTTATAAAATGTTGAATCTCCCCTATGACTGCTGACTAGAAATAAAATGCTGAATTTTCCCTTTGACAGCTGACTGCTGACTGTATAAAAATCTGAATGTGCTGCAAACAAAATATATATTTTATTGGCTACAAACTCTATCGAAGTCCATTGCCTTGTTCGATATTTTCCTAATTGAAGGATATTTCTTTTTATAAGGGACTAAGTATTGTATTTATCACTGACTTACTACTCATACTTGGTTCCCAGTCTTTTGCTGCTCATAATTCAATTGTTTCCTCCAATCCCCCCACTCTTCACTTGACTTGAATATACATGGGTGCGGATAAGGAGAGTGACGACTCTCCCTTAGGGTTGTGACTTTGTACTTGCTACTCTTTGGTCGTCACTTATATTTTTAAGTTTACTTTATGTTATGTTAGCCCACTTATGGACCCCACTTAAAACATTTAAAATCAGACTTCCCCACTTGCATGTCTTGTTGTGCTATAAATTTCATCTCGAATCCTAATAAGTAGAAGATGCACAGACCTTGAACTCTATCATCGGTAGAAATTGTGTAGCCGACGGGTTCATGCTGACGGACCCTTTCGAGAAGGTTCGGCGGGAAGTATTTATACCCCGTCTGGGATCATTGTAAATCATCCTACCAAGCATAATGTAATGTCTTGGCATATGCGAATAATAGAAGGAGATTTGTTCTTGTTCATTGTCTGTGTGCATTAATCCATTGATCTATGCAGTAAACATTTGGTGCCGTTGCCCAGTGGACCTGGAACAAAGGCTGGAATTAAGACTAATGCTGAATTAGTTAAACAAAAATAAAAATAAGGTGAAGGACAAAGATAAAATCCGCACAGCTCAAGGAAATTTAATTTTGGCGCGGCAGGCCGAACGCAGATGGAGGTTTTTGAAGATTGCCAATGGACACTGAAGCACTGAGGAATTGTTGGAGGAGACTCGACAGCGGGTGAAATTGGTGGAAGAAGCAAGGAAGGAATTTTTGAACTTGTATTTGTCAAGGGAAGAGAATCCAAACGGAAGGGAATTAACTTGCACAACTCGGAGTGTCGAGGGAGCACGAGCGTGAACTCTTCATCCGCGATACACTTCCGGAACGGGAAGATCCTTCTTCACCAAAGTTCGCCGCTATTGCAAATAAGACACTTGTACCAAACAGCGACGGTGTGGGAGTGCAGAGCGCCGACGTGAGAGTGCAAAGCCATAGTGTGGGAATGTAGAGCGCCGGCATGGGAGTGCAAAGCCACGGTGGGAGTGCAAAGTGCCGGTGTGGGAGTACAAAGTGCCAATGTGGGAGTGAATAGTGCCAGTGTTGCAGGACTGAACAATGCTCATGCACAAAATCCAGTAGTGATGGTGGGAACAAAGGAAAAGCTGCCAAAGTTTGATGGTGATGGTATGATTGATCCAATCCGACACTGTAAAACATGCTCAACGATTTGGAACGCGAATCGCATAACAGATACAAACAAATGGGTTTGACAATTTTCGGCAACCCTAAGGGGTGTCGTAATCAATTGGTTTGCCGATGCAGATCCCCAAAAATTAACCACTTGGGACAACCCTAAGGAGTTTACCATTGAATTTCAACTACTCCGCGATGACAATGAGATTGTAGCCGAGATATACAACACAAAACAAGGGAAAAATGAAACAGTTCGAGTCTACGCCAAGAAATTAAAAGACTTGATAAATAAAATGAAAAATAAGCTAGTTGATGGGCTGTAGAAAAGATGGTTCATTGAAGGCCTACACCCGAAGTTGCAAAAGAAGATGAAGATTGTGCCGCCGTCGTCATACACTAAAGCATACAATCGGGCAATGAACTTGAAAAGTGAGCAGAAAACAAAGAAGAAGAGTAGCTCCTCCGAGTCAGATGATGATGCGTCTTCAAAAGAAGAGAGCAACAATGATGAAAATAATAGCAAGAAGGTCCGAGCTCTCCAGAAGGACATGATTCGGATGATGAAGGAATTTAAGAACATGTAGAAAAAAACAAAGGGAAGTGAGCTATGGTGCACGGAATGTAAGGCAAAAGCTCACACAAAGGGATCCTGTCTAAAGAACCAGTTCTGCAAGATCTGCCAGATCATGGGACATTCCATAAAAGAATGCCCCTTCAATATGAAAACCAGAGGACCTCAGCAAGTGCTCTTGATGTAGGCAGCTTCCACGTCAGGAGGGAACAAAAGCACAAACATTGATGGTGCCACTTCGGGTGGGTACAAAAATAATAGAAGAGGGCAAAACTACAACAACAATGCAAACAATAACAATAACAATGGTAACCAAAGTTGAATTTAGTACGATGCAAACAACCGACCGATGATTCAATGCTGAGCATGTAATTTGTGGGGCCACTTTGCCCAAGACTGTACAACGCAAAACACACCAAAATTATTATGCAGATGGTGCGGACTCGGCGATCATGAAGATACCAAGTGCCCGAAGTCAAGAGCAAATTTGATCACCATTGAGACAGACGAAGAGGAGGTTCTGGCCATCACACGAAAGCAAGCAAAACTGTACCTCGACTCGACAGAAGAAAAGAAGAGAAAGTTGGAAGAAGCACGGGCGGAAATTGGAAAAGCAGCACAGGTAGAGACATCTTAGTCAAAGGACACCACCGGTACCTCAGCAAGGAATTGCATGGAACAAAACATCGTACGCCAAATATTACAAACTGAGGTACTCGTCAAAATAGGCGATCTGTTGCTCACAATGCCTCAACTTCATACAACACTCACAAACATTGCTCCAATTGCTAAGTTACTAGCAGAACAAGGGAGAAAGAAGGTGGCGCAAGTGCAGAAGATCCGATGCTGCTAGCCCTCTCATCCAGACGACATCTGGCAGTCGTCAAAATGGGAATTCTCGGGACTATTTTGATGGACACGATTGTGGACGAAGGGTCCGGTGTTAATGTGTTACCAGAGGATAATTGAAAGAGGTTAGGGCCGTTGACATTGTGGCCTCCTACATTCTAGTTATTAACAGCAGACCAGTACGGGATCAAACCGTTGGGAATCCTGATGGCACAACCGATGAAGATTGGAACACAGCCATTCTTGCTTGATTTCATCGTAATCCCGCTAAAGAGGAAAGGATACGATGCCATTCTGGGTTGGGGGTGGCTAATTCAAGCCAAAGTTAAACACAACTGGAAGAAAAACACTTTATCACTTGAGAGCAAAGGGCAGAAATAAGTCATTGATTTACACACCCAAATGGTAGGGGAAGAAGCTCTATCATCAGATTCTGAAGAAGAAGATGAAGGGAGGCAGCGTATGGAACCAGATCAGGAGGGAGTCCTGCAGTTGGAAAGAAGATCAACAAATGACGATTTGGATTCTGTCAATGGTCTTTACCACTGGCAGATAGAGGAGTATGAACTCTTTCCGAGTTGTAACATGTTAAGGGTGGACAAAGGTGAGAAAGAAGAGGAAAATGAATGTCCGAAGGAATATAGAGAAGCGGAAGAAGGAAAGGCGGTTACGGCTAAAGCTGAGGGGAAGAACATACAGTATGAACCCACAAAAGGAAAGATCCCACTGTATGACTGCACAGAAAGAAAATGTTATGACGGACCATTGATATATTAGAAGGGTGCCGCAAACAAGGAAAACACATCGCACGGTCTGCACAAGAAACAAAGAGAATAGGCTTAATAAAAACTTCAGCAATACAGAGTGAAGGTTCTAAAATCAAGAATACAGTTATTGACAGCAAGGGATGGCAGCCAACGAAATTGCAGGTACAATAGGCCACGGAGGTGACACAGAACAGATGTAAGGCGTGGCATGATAAGCATCTGAAACTCAACAAGTTTCAGTCGAGGCAGTTGGTACTGAAGTATGACGGACGAAATGAAATCAAACCAGGAAAGTTTAAGGTCAGATGGGTCAGGTCATACCAGATCCAGGAGGTGGGTGACAATGGAGCAATAAAATTGTGGACCTTGGACGGACAAGAAGTGCCTCCGGCAGTGAACGGGTCAAAGCTGAAGATGTACCATGCGAGGAAGACTCCCTCATCATTGCAGAATGGCGAAGTGTGGAGGGATAACTAGGTTTGTTGTATATTTCAAAAAAAAAAAAAAAAAGTGTGCCCACGGGCACATCCGCAGACTGCTGCTCCGCGAGCAGGTTGTCCGCGGATACTTGCCCCGCGGGCAGCATGTTTTGCGGGTGGTCCCGCGGTCACCCCACGGGTGTCTTGCTTTCCCATGGGTGCCTATTGTTTTCTCGCAGAAAGGTGGCTGTTCACGGCTTCACTTTTTCCGCGGACGCTTTTCTATTTCTTCGCGGATGGTTTTGTTGCTCGTGGATGTTTTTGTTCCCCGCGGATGCCTTTATTTTTCTTTTTGCGGATGCCTTCAGTTTCCTGCGGTGCACACTCCTTCTGGCGAACGACTGTTTTCATCACCTTCCGCAGATGTCTTCAAGTTGTTCGCGGCTTGGTACTTCTTCCTCTTCCGCGAACATGATTGGGTTGCTTTTCTCCGTGACTTGTCTTCTTCTCCTGCGGCTAGCAACTCCAACTTTTGGAAGATTTCTCCAACGGTCATCCGATGTCTTATTCTCTTGTGTGGAAGGTGTGCTTGCGGGTTACCTCTTCCCTTCTTCCTCCTGCGGGTGTGGCTTGGCGATTGGTTACTGCAGGTTCTTTTTACCTTCCCCACGGCATGGGATTTTTATTGTTGTGACATAGTTATATGACCACGGACTGCGTTTCAAAGCAACGTCTATTCATAGCTTCATTTTTTTTAATAAATCTCCAAGGTAAAGAAGTATTATGGAAGAGATATTCTCTGGGAGTTCCGAACAGAACTTTGCCGTGGGAAACAAAAATAACGGAAGGAGGAACCCTATTTTATAAAAGCACGAAAGAAGCCATTATTATGGAATCAGCAGGAAAACGGAAGTAGTGGAAGAATCAACTGAAGGCAAGTATGGAGAAGAATGCTAGAGTCTTAGCTTCTGGAATCCCAATTGCAGGGCCATCCGCTTCCAGTAGTAAGAAACAAAAAGTAAGGTAGAACTCACACATCTCACGGTTCAATTTGAAGGACTCAATGGCAGAGAATGCCAGAAATGGTGGAAAGAAACTCCAGACATAGGGGTATTTAAACAAATTTTGATACGAGCACAGGTGCATTAGGCCATCCAGCTTCCAGTTTTTTCCATCCAATTGTTTGAATCGGTTTTGCAAACTATGATAGAAGCATATAATCGGCACAACAAAACCAACACATTTTTGTACAAAAAGCATCGGATGACAGTTTCTTTCAAACCTAAGGATTTTACTAGGGTTTTTAGCATCCCTAGCCCTGGAGGTCGAAAGGTGGAAATCAAGAATCACAAGCTGTCTTAGGAATGGAAAGAATATTGGATACGATTAGTGGGCCGCAATCTGACGCCCAAGGAGATGGAGTCAGTAGTAAAGGGGTCTAAATGCAAAGGGCTTTGGCGAGATCTTATTCGGGAAGACCACTAGAGTTCAGGCTTTGGATATAGCATTGCCACAGATTGTATTCATGAATGGCATCATGAATGACACAGTGTACGATTGGGCCACAGTCCTTGCCGATCGGATGGAGGAGTTCATGAGACTCCAATACTAGACATTCTTTATGCCGCACCATGCCATTGGCCTGTTTCTGGAGGTAGCCGTTAATCAGATACCAATGGATGATTTTGAGGCTCCACTGCTGGGAAAGTTGGCGCAAGGAGAGCCTCCAATATTCTATTGAAGACATTTGGACACGGGTGGAACAACAGCGGGGCAGAAGAAGGTATTCCGAGGATTGGAGGCTCATGAGGACACCGATAACGGACGGGAGGACACTTTAGAGAGCAGTGGGGTTGAGTACGAGGAAGAGAGTACTTCTGTAGGAATTGGTAGTGAAACAGTAGTTAGCGCGTCCACATTTTTCAGCTCACCGCAGTTGCCAACTTTGGCGCACTTGTCCACCTCCACTTCACACATTCCTTTTGGTCAGCGTCATGCACCGGTCATGATGACCCCACTAGCAGTAGCAGATGTGGTCCTACGGACAGTAGCAAATGCCCCAACGGCAGTGGCAGACGGTGTCCCACGATTGACAAATGTTGCATAGGCAAACACCACAGAGATTGCTTTTCTGGCGGCCGTGGTAGATGTGTCACCTAAGGGCGTACCTTCCTAGGATCGTACACCAGACCCTATTGCACCAGCAGAGCCAGAGTTGATAGAGTTGCCAGCGCCAGAGCCTGAACCCCAGGTTCATTTGGATGTGATTGATTCAGATGCTGTGGTCACTATTTCATCTTCCTTGTTGACAGAGGCACAGTCAAAGCAGCTCGAGAGAATGGAGGTGATCGATAGAGCGAGCGAATTTTTGAGGCAGCAGTTCCGACTCATTCTTGCAGAGGTCGAACTGTCCATTCAATCTCTGAGTCATGGAGGAGTCCCTCCAGGACTAGTAGCCGTATCAAAGCCACCGGAGGTGGCAGTTCCACAGTCCGAGGGTGCGGCCAAGAAGGAGGAGGCGGCACCAAATGTGGACATGGTTACCATAGGAGTGGCAGAGACAGGCAGTGATGGGGAATGGACCATGGATGATGTGCCAAAGGAGGATTATGGGTCAGATGAGGATAGATGCAGAGATTACCTTAGGGCTATGCGAGCTACGCTGCAAAAGGGACACAATGTGGCATTGCAGGCTATGACCTGACGGAGAGAGTGGCATTTGGTTCGGGCTTATATCAAGGGGATTTGTCTGTAGCGGTTCCATTCATGTTTTGAGGATAGAAGATGGTCAGCAGTTGAGACACTGGAGATGTTGGCGGATTGGGCCACCGAGCCGAAGTTGGGTCTGTGCAACACTTCCATGGAGAAGCTGGCACATGAGATAGTAGGATTGTACAAAGAAGTCTACTATGCTCGTAGGCGTGCGGAGGTGGACAAGGCAGCAAATAGGGTCATAGTGGAGAGGTCTCTAGTAACAGAGGAGGCTAGGGAAAAGGTAAATGTGGAATTGGCCAGTCAACAAGCAGCGTGGGTAGTTGACCGTGTAGCACTATTGCAGGATAAGGAAGCGGCTGAGCAAGAATTGCAGCTAGCAAAGACACAGGCTATGGATGCAGCGCTTCTCCTGAAGGAAGCCGTAGAGGTTAACATACGGATTCAGAAAGATTTGAGCATCTGGACGGAGCAAGTCTATGAATTGCGCCGACAACAACATTCTTCAAGATCACAGCCTCCTCTCTAGTGTATATTCTTTCTC
Source organism: Cupressus sempervirens (assembly GCA_028749045.1). NCBI lineage: Eukaryota > Viridiplantae > Streptophyta > Pinopsida > Cupressales > Cupressaceae > Cupressus > Cupressus sempervirens. Next base: position 481,742,389 of record CM053787.1, on the reverse strand, counting down.
TATTGTATTTTGTGGTCTCTTGTTTTTGTTAGTTTTGAAGTCACCAGGAGATGACTTTTCTTTTGGGGAGGATGATGTCATCGGTAGAAACTGTGTAGCCGACGGGTTCATGTTGTCGGTAAAGATTTTGTAGCCGACGGGTGGATTAGTATTGTTATGTAGCCGACGGACCCTTTTGGGAAGGTTTGCCAGGAAGTATTTATACCCCGTCTGGGATCATTGTAAATCATCTTATCAAGCATAATGTAATGTCTTGGCATATGCGAATAATAGGAGATCTGTTGTTCTTGTTCATTGTTTGTGTGCATTAATCCATTGATCTATGCGGTAAACAAACTCCTTCAAGCTGGTTCAAATTGGTTTCGTCAAATTCAAGTGGTTCACTCCAGTTCACATCAGTTCAATATGATTCAGCAGGGTACAACATGGTTTAAATTGGTTCAGTCAGGTTCATGCAGGTACAACTAGGTACAAACAGGTTTATACCAGTTCAAACATGTTCACATGTTTGGTGTTGTCCAACAGTTCATTTAAGTTCAACAGTTCACAAGACATCTTTGTTAGTGTGTTTGCTGCTCCAGATTATATGACTTACAGAGATTGGTCAAATCAATCTTTCCTTCTTTTAGAATATATTGGAAAGGTGTTTCACACTTTATTACAGGTATTGGAAATGACACAAACATCACATGTTATTAACTTTAAAATGAAGGGAAAGCATTCCTTTCCTTTCATGTTGGCAATATTGATTCATATCAAAAATTGAACGTTAAAAGTACTGCAGGGATGCAATTATTGTAGAATGCATGAAATATGGTTGGTATGGGTATCTAATGAGGTCTCTGTGTTAATGGTAAAGATTGCAATTTTACTATCATGGATGCATGATTGAAACAACAGGAATGCTGAAACATTATAGCAACTAAGCACAGGTTTGAAAATCTGAAATTCATCCAACTCATTGTGATTGTGAGGTGATGGAATATGTTAAACAACCCAATAGGATGATGTTTGATTCTTGCAAACATTAATATCAGTTCTACAATATAAGTGATGGCAGAAATGGTGAATACTGCATGTTCGAGTGCAAAGAATGTGAAAGTTACTAATGACATTATCTCAGCAAGTCTGATTTCATGGCAATTTTATACAACTGCACACAGTAGCACGTAACTTTTGACCCAGACATAATTTTGCAAATCACTCTGGTGAGAATGCAGGGAACAAGGATTGTGCCAACATATCCGAAAATGGAGGAGATCCAACGGTGGGATAAAAAGTTAAGCCCTCCATACAGAGACCCAATTTGATTGTCAGAAATATTTTGGGTCCGCCCAGCATAAAGAATAATTTTTATTTTTGGGTCAACATCTTCAAATATGCCACATGCCAATATGTATAGAGATATTATTGCGGCATTATATTTATAATGTCATAAGAGACTGCTGCCATGGTTCGATTATTCTGTTATTTAAAGAAAACTCAAAGAACGAAAAATCAGCGATGGCCTAAATTGATCATAGAAGAAAGACTTGACAGAAGAAAAAACATGTGGATGAAACAAAATGGTAAATGGATGGAAAAGTGGAATATTAGTAGGCAAGAATGTCCAAATAACAATGAGGAAATAAAAAAGTATGTGAATGAAAATTTCAGGAATCTAGTATAGTCAAAACAAAAAGGACGCAAAAAAGATTATTATATCAAAGAATTTAATCTAAAGCGAGTGCATGAGGAGAAAACATACATAGGAGCAAATATCAATTAGAAAGCAAAAATGCTCATAGCTCAACTTAGAACAGGTTCCCATCACTTGAGGTGTGAAATGGGTAGGTGGACACTACCAAAGGAAGAATGCGAGGAGAGAATATGTTTATTTTGCAACATGGGAGTGGTGGAGACAGAATGACATTTTATCATGGAATGCCCAACGTACATTGACATCTGCTCCAACTACTGCGATATCCTAGCAACTGGCAATTTGGATTCTATATTTGAGGAAACATAGTTGGATAGGATAGCAAATTTAATGATCAACATTCATTGTAGAAGAATGGACCTAAAAAGGTAGTTTCAAAAAACTTGGGGTCCTTTGCCCTCTTGGGTGGTGTGCTTTTATAGGTGGTCCCTTAGGCTGCTTTGGCCTCATGAATGTTATTAAAATCATTCATTCAAGGATTATGGGAATTATTTTTAAAGCTTCATTTCAAGATTCAGTTATTCGAAACTGAATAATGTTTTACCAAGAAGTCTATTTATTGTAAAAGGCTGAGCAGGGCAAGGGTTGGAAAAACTAGGGAGGATAGAATAGAGTATTTGAAAATTTTGTTTGAATGGAAATGATGATTGCATATTTCTGGTATTGGAATGTCTTGTCTTTGAGCATTGACAATTAAAATTAATATATGGAGAAGATTCAAATCTTTGTGTTCAAATTCACCAGATGTACATTTCTTAAAAAATATTTCATTCGATGTAATGTATTATCTCTACTGATCTAGAGTAAGCGGATGTTTCCTGTTCAAGAAAAAGTCTCAAATAGTTATATAATTCATTTCCAAATCATGGGTTGTGGAGAACTTTGATTCTGTGAACTTCTTTTCTTTAATTTTCAGTATTACGCTCTTCATATAAAAATGATCTAATCAACCTTAAGTGCTTTCAGGTTAAAAGTACATGTATGTGTAGATTAGTCATTCATTCATTGCATATCAAAAGAAGGGAGTTGTGCCTTCATATCAAAATTCAGAGAGCACTTACACATAACTATTGCACATGTCTCAACTATTAGTTACAGAGTTTTCTCTTGTTTGGGCATTCAAGAGTCATTTTGAAAGGGTTTTGTGGAAAGACAAATCTGTTCACTAACAGATTTTTGGCAAGTTTATTAGGGGGACGAAAATGGTAATCAGTGTTTGATTTGTTCTTTCCTGTTTCGAAACTATCTGTATGCAAGATTGGTGGCTTTATTGAGTCAACATTCCGAGAAAAGAAGTTGTAAGAACGATAAGACCAAATCCCACCATCTTTGAAATCCATCAAATGGATGACAAGGTGTTGCATGAGTTTTGCGATTGTTGCAAAGAAAGCATCTCTCAGGTAGTAACAAATTATATCATCTTAGAAGATGACCATGCATATACACTCTTGTGGAGAAGCCTCTGTGCAAGATTCCAGAAGTTGAAGGATCTGTAAGGATTTGAAAAAAAAGTATTTCAGCTAAAGGAGTTAGGAGTAAATGATGATGCCCTAGTTATGTCATCTTATTTCATCTCTTACAACTACCCAATCTTTAGTGAGCAAGAGGCCAAAACTAGAGTTGCATGGACACGAGTATGGGTACAGCTAGTTTTTGAGACCTCTTATTTCGGAACGACAAATACAACATTCTTAAAACATACATACATATATATAGTTTACCGTACTGGGTAAACGAATTAATGCACACAAACAATAGATAAGAACAACATAACTCCTTATTATATTCACATACGCCAAGATATTACATTATGCTTCTGATGCTATCCAATGATTACAACGATCCCGAAGGGGGATATAAATACTATCCGAGGAACCTTCCCAAAGGTATCTGTTGGCCACATACAACATGTCAGCTACAATAATAGAACCTTCCTAATACACACATCCCAATACACACCCTGTCGGCTTGACGGCATACATCCTAACACACACCCTATCCTGATACTAACAGAATGTATCCTGATACACTAATGGGATACATCCTGATACAGTATTTACTAACGACATATATGTAATTATATATATAAACAAATTTTCAGAATCATTAAAGAAGTTTTTCATTATGATGAAAGCAATATGAACACATAATTGTGACATTCCAAAATACTAATAATAAAACTATTTTATTATTAAAACGAAATTCAAATACAGAAATAGTTTGGTAGAATCACATGCTATCAAAAATATCATCGCTGTTCTCTTGAAACTCGAGATCTAGATCATCAAGATTCTCTAAAGAATTAGGATAGCTGGATTAAGTACGACCACCACCTACACTCTCAGAACCCATTGACGATTCAGCGAAGGGTCCTCTGACCATGTCAGAATTCTCAACATTGAGGTTGAGATGTGTCAATGCATTTATGGATACATCAATGTCACTTATCTCAAGTTGTACATCCCAAAGTCTATTAGGTCCTTTGATGTAGTCTGTGGAGGAATGTGACAATAGACGAAGATTAGAGTGCACATAGACAAGGCCCTCTACTTTGTTGGCTGCCAACCTATTTCGTTTCACAGAATGGATAAAGCCATATGTACTCCAATTCCTCTCAGATGTAGAAGAACTAGAAACCTGCAATAAAATAGTTTTATATTATAATTTATAAGTTACAATTACAAAGACACAAACAATCAAAAACATTTGAAATAAGAAATAATTCTTATTAGAATAATCAGTATAAAATCAAACCTGTGATAGAAGCTTGATTGCTAGCTTTGGCAAATGTGTAGTCATGGCACTATGGAAGTTCCACCACTTTATAGGATCCATTTCTTTTTTATCTGCCATTACATCAACATTTGCATAAGTTCCATTAGAGGAAGCAAATGTTCCAAACTCATCTCGAATCTCCACAACAACTCTAGGATCTGTAAACATTTTCTTGAAAGCTTTTTTATATCCTTCAACAACCTCAACCTCAACGTCCCTATTTGGTGCTGTCCTATTTGGCAATGCTAACATATCAGCATGGTAGTACTTAGGGTTTAAAGCATATGTCAAAAGTTGCAATGGAGTTGTCATTTTATCCCATCTTTTTTTTATTACATCATATATTTTATTATAAAAAAATTTAGAGGGATCTTGCTCTTTTTCTATAATAATATCTCTAACTTGCTCCACCATTGTATCTATGCAATCATAGATGTCACCTAATATTGGCTTATCAGTATCACACTGACGGATCAGGGTGTATATTGGCTTAGTGAAAGATAGTAAATAATCTATTTGAGCCCACCAATCCTTATCAAGAATTAACCTCCTGATATTATTTGCTCTATCTGTTTGTGATTGTCTCCATACTACCCAAATGTCAATAATCACCATACTTTTCAAAGCTTGTTTGACATCAACAAGCCTTTTGAGAACAATGTAGTGTGTGGCAAAGCGTGTCTCAACCACCTTCAATAAAAAAATTTTAAAAAAAATATTTTAAAACCATATAAATCTTAAATACATTTCAATAAAAAACAAATTGAATATTTTTGAGACAAGACATTTACCCTCAACAACTCTAGCTTAGCGAATTGTTTGTAAATGGCCTGTGACATGTGATGATTACAAATAAACATCTGAATCTCTTTGGCTTCTTCATAAATCTTTTGTATCCATTGAATTTTGCCAATTTTTTGTAGCATCAAATTCAAAGAATGAACTACACAAAGAGTCCACCAAATTTTTGGATATCTAGCCTCCACGACCAACCCAACTGCTCTGCACACTTTTGCATTATCTGTGATCACTTGATCAACACTTTTTGGCCCCACAGATTCAATTGCTTCAATTAGAATGTTGGCAATAAACTGTGTATCTTTCTCTTCAGCATTGCATTCCACTGCTCTCAAAAACATTGCCCCCTTTGGGCTCATTGCAAACACATTGATTAGTGGCCTATTTCTAGCATCCTTCCATCCATCATAGATGATGGAAACTCCTGAAATTTTCCATGAATCTCGAATCACTTGCAATTGTCTATCAATAATCTCTTTTTCTTTAATCAAAAGAGTAGTGCGAACCTTCTCATACCCTAGGCTTTTGTATCCTTTTGGAGCTTCATTAATAGACCTAACCATCTCTTGCCAATATGATGAGCGAACCAAATTAAATGAAATTCCATTTGCATATAGACAACGTGCAATACTCTGATCTGTATCCTCTCGACTTTGCAAATTAAATGCCTTTTCAAGAGGTCCTAAATTACGCCTCTTGTCACCAGCAAATGTTCTTGAAGTTGGATGCAAAGGAGGTCTATTGAGACTTGACCTTTGTGTTGACTTTAGAACTTGACTATTAGCTTCATCCTCTTCTTTTTGGTACTTTGCAATCTTCTCATGTGACAATCCCTTCCCTGGTTGACCATCAACCTTTGGACCAGGGCACACTTCACATCCTGTACCTTTTATGTGATAGAGGTGTCCACGAACCCTGGTATAAGAACCATTATAATCAATCAGACACTCATGACACCTCCATTTAAAACCTCCACCGCCTTGAAATTTCTCGATGATGGTCACATGTTCCCATTATGGATATTTAGCATTTGGTTTGATCCACTTGTCATTTTCTGATGCTCTAACATCTGCCGACGATGACGCCATGATTAGGTTCCTGAAAAAAATAAAAAATTAGTAAAATTATGAAATCAAAACAAATTTACATTAAGCTATAAAGCACAAATTTAAATTTAATATAATAATTTATAAAATGATTAAATTAAATATATGTGCAATAATTTTTATTTCAAACTTAATTTTACAAGAATATATTATATAACTTTGAAACTTAAATCTAAATTATTTAATAATTAAAAATAAATTAAATATACTCATAATATTAATTAATTTTGTCAAAATATAAATTCAATATTCTAATGGTAACTCTACAGTCTAAAACAATTATTAGGCTTTATGAATTATTAAATATTATTACTATAATTAATAATACTATTTAATATTAGTTTAAATTTTAATAATTATAATTATAATTTTATTTTATTTTAAAAACTAAATAATATTAATTTATTAAAATTAAACTATTAAATTTTATATTTATTTATTCAATTTTCTCCATATTTGTAAAATAAAACTTAGAAATGTAATTTGTAAATTTATTTTGAACTATATAAAAAAAAATCATTAACATATAAACAAACATTAAAAAAATCAAACTTAAAACATTATGGAGTTAGGGTTTTTGTATTGCCCTTGCGATTCACAGTGCTAAGAACGATGGAGGATGCAGACCACGCACAGAAGAAATGGAGCAGACGCAAAATGTTATGGACGATGTAGACCACGCGCAGACACAAAACGTTCAAGCTAGAGTAGACGCAAAACATTCACGCTGGAGCAGACACAAAACGAACGTATGCTATATCAATCGCTTGAGGCCCGAGGGGTTTATTTATAACTGCAAAGTTTTTTATTTTCCCTAGCAATTATGGCATTTTAAAAAATTTTCCCAGCAATTATGGCAATCTGGTGGAAATTTCTTTAAATCAATATGAAAAAAACAACATTCTATAAGAAATTCGGCTCCAATATTTTGGAAATCTTTTTTCACCGTTTCTGACACGAGTTTAAAAATGGCATCTTTCCAAAAACAGGCGGAAACGATTTTCCCTCGTATTTGTTCCGTTTCATCTCCGTATCCGTACCAAATACGGCAATACGCGTGTTAGAGTTTGGGGGGTTGTGTTTCCGGTAACCCTGGCCAAAATAGTAATCATCCAACCTCAAGAAAATCAAACATTGGCAAGAAAGAACAACCAAAGTAAAAATAAAGAACCTAGCTGCAGTGATGACAGAGGTTTGTCAAAAAAAATTCTTTCCCCCTGAGATAAAAAGTTTCACGTTTGGAAACAGTGGGAATCATGTTAATTCTATTAATTATTTCTTTCAGTATGAAACTTGAAAGTTTATGCAAGACATTGAGGGAAGTGTTTTTTAATGCTCTAAAGGCTATAATGATAATATGGTACAATCATTTTATTTTGAAGATGAAACTCATCTTTTCCCTCATAACAAAGTTGCTGTTAGAAATCAAGAAAAGGTAGGTTTTGATGAAGATTCCTTTCCTTCTGAACATCTGATCAAAGAAAGAAAGTCTGAAGTAAACTTTCAGCAAGAAGATAGCCAACTGAAATGTTGGACAACGTTTCCCTTGGGCAAGAGGAAAAAAATCATATGCAAGTTTCTATCAGCTATCAAACAAGAAGATTCCTCCGTGCATAATCTAGGTATTTATTTAACCCAGGCTGAAAAGTATGATGCTGATTTGGAATTCTCCATTTCACTTTCTTCAATTTAATGCTGCTAAAAATGGGGTTGAAGAGTGTGATTATGTCATGGGAAAGAGAGAAGATAAAATGCATTGCAGGTTTGATGACAATTTGATTTTTGATAGGAATGAAGGAAATATCTATGTGAGAGTTGACCCTATGCTTGATGAAATGTCCTCCTTTACCAAGTTCAGCCCAAACACTAAAAACCATGTGAAGAATGGTAGTCTTGGTACTAGCAATTGTAAGAACTGTGTAACTTTTCTCGAAGAAATTCATGTACATTGTTTTTTACAGTTAGGAATTGAGTCTTGTTTGGAGAATACTATGGAAAAATCCTGGAAGATATATAATTTTATGATGAAAGATGGCTGTTTGGGAATGAATGTTTTCTCACCAAATCACTACACACAATGAGTCTAATTTCCAGCATCAAAGAGATCATCAAACGGCAATTGCTGTGGGCTAATTCCATCTAAATATCAGCCATTGTTCAGAAGGGCTCCTACTTTTCTCAGTCGGTTAATTGTTATGTGTGAGTCCTTCTTGCCTTCTTCTTGAGGTAGGATCTTCCTACCTATGTATATTCTTGTAAATAAGATTTTGTTGTGTGTCGTTTAGCTCCAGTGGTGTTTGTTTTGGCTTGTTGGCTTAGCCCTACTTCCCTCCTCCCATCTGCAAGCAGATTCCTATTTTATATGATGTTGTGACTCTTGCCCAATGGTTCTAGGCACTATTCTTTCAACCAGAGATGCTAGAAGTTCTCTGCTTTTACATGAAAACAAATCCCCAAGTAAAGCCAGTTGTTGGCCCACTTATGGACCCCATTAAAAAAATTTAAAATCAGACTTCCCCACTTGCATGTCTTGCTGTGATGAAAATTTCATCTCTAATCCTGATAAGTAGAAGATGCACAAACCTTGAACTCCGTTGAAGTGGTTCAGTCAGGTTCAAGATGTTCGCTCTAGTTTATATTAGTTCAATATGATTCAGCAGGGTACAACATGGTTCAAATTGGTTCATGCAGGTACAACTAGGTTCACACAGTCTCAAACAGGTCCATACCAGTCCAATCAGGTTCACATGTTTGATGTGGTCCAACAATGCAAGTTCAATAGTTCACAGGGCATCTTTGTTAGCATGTTTGCAACTCCAAATTAATGACTTCCATACACTTTGGTCAGATCAATCTTTCCTTCTTTTAGAATATATTGGAAAGGTGTTTCACACTTTATTACAAAGAATGGAAATGTCTCAAACATCATGTGATATAAAATTTAAAATGAAGGGAAAGGATTCCTTGCCTTTCATGTTGGCAATGTTGATTCATATCAACAATTGAGCATTAAAAGTACTGCAGGGATGCAATTATTGTAGAATGCATGAAATACAGTTGGTATGGGTATCTAATATGGTCTCTGCATTAATGGTAATGATTGCAATTTTACTATCATGGTTGCACAATAGAAACAACAAAAATGCTAAAATATTATAGCAACTGTGCACAGGTTTGAAAATCTGAAGTTCATCCAACTCATTGTGATCGTGAGGTGATGGAATATTTTAGATAACTCAAAGGGATGATGTTTGATTCATGTAAACATTAATATCAATTATAAGAAATAAGTGATGGCAGCGATGGCAAATTTTGTATGTTCGAATACAAAGAATGTGAAAGTTACTAACGACATTATCTCAGCAAGTCTGATTTCATGGAAGTTTTATAGACCTCCACACAGTAGCATGTAACTTTTGACCCATACATAATTTCCTAAGTAGCCGAATCGGGTACGGGAACGGGTACGTGGGTACGAAACACTGGTACGGCAGAATTTTTTTTAGGTGTTGGGTACGGGTACAGGTACGTCCACATATATATACAAAAAATCTATATATATATATGTATATATGTATGTATGTATATATATATATATATGTATCAAAAACAAATTAAATTTAGAATTTAAATACCAACACATATGCTAGCAGCTAAACAAAACCATTATAAATTTCAGACTTTGAAACATAAGTACTAATTAGCATTAAGTAATTAATCTGAAATTCAGATTTCGATATCAAAAAAGATCGAGCTAGTGTCATGAAATATAGTTATTGTTTGCAATAGAAATAATACTAGAAATCAGTATCACTGATCAGCTCACTAATCAGAACCATATGGGTCATCATCAATAGAAAGATTGTCATCAACATTGACATTAGATGATTGAATCCCACTAGTATTTGCACTAAAAATATGGTGGCTACTTAAATCCTCCATTGGTAAAGCTGGTGCACCAATAGGAAGATCAAAGTCAGTAGACTCTGGTTCTACATCCCATAATTTTGCTGCCCCTTCCTTGTACTCATCAGATTTATGAGTAAGAAGGCGCAAGTTTGAATGCACATAGACTAAATCCTCAGCTTTGCTTGATGCCAACCGATTGTGCTTCACTGAATGGATGAAGGAGTATGTACTCCAATTTTGTTCAGCTGAAGATGAACTAGCAACCTAATAAAGCAAAGGAAGATCTCATTGGAGTCTCTAAAATTTAAGTAAATCAAATGAGTTTGTTAATTTCAAAATGACAACCAGATTTAGAGTTTATAGTATATACAAACTTACCTGTGATAGAATTTTGATTGCCAGAATTTGGAGGTTTGGCGATTTGTGGCCATTGAGGTACCACCAAGAGTGAGCATCCTTCCTATACTTGTCATGAATAGCAGCAAGAGTATGACCAGTGGATGATACAAAATCAGCAAATTCACTTGTAACTGCATCCTCCATTTCAATATCAGGGAAGAGTTTAGAAATAGCTTTCCTAGCCCCTTCACCTACTTCTGCATCACGATATGGTGGCACCCTTGTTGGCAAAGCAAGAATCTCTTCACTATAATATTTGGGACTCAATGAGAAGGCAAGAAGATGGAGTGGGGTGGTCATTTTGTTCCATCGCTCAACACATTAATTGCACCTCCTTGAAGAAGGTTTCTTCAAGGTCTTGCTCTTTTGCATTTATGACAGATCCCATATTCTCAATCATTGAGTCTATTCCATCATAAACCTCCCCCAAGCATGGCTTATCCATGTCAGTAAAGCGTATCATACCTAGGATGGGCTATGTGAAACTAAGAAGGCATTTTGCACGACTCCACCAAGTTTCATCCAAAATCCTTCTCCTAATATCAATTGCCCTCTCATTATTGGATTGCTTCCATGTGTTCCATTGGTGGCTGATCACCATACTAGAAAGTGCCTCTTGAACCTTCACAAGCCGTCTCAAGACAATTGTATTTGATGCAAATCTAGTCTCAACAACCTATTTGAAAATTAAAAAAACAAGTAATTAAAAATAAAGAATATGTACATATATAGTTTTGCTGAAATAAATAAAACAATAAGTTATAACTAACATAAAACATAAAATTGTAGTATTTGAATTTTGGATTATCTTCAATAGCTCTAGCCGCAAGAATGATCTAAAAATGGCTTGGGAGAAGTGGTGGTTCGTTATGAACATTTGGATATCTTAAGCTTCATCATAAACTTGTTTGATCCAAGCTATTTTAGTACCCAACTTTTGTAGCATGAGGTTGAGTGAATGCACGGCACAAGGTGTCCAAAATATATGTGGGAATTGTTTCTCAACTAACATACCAGCTGCTCTACATTTCTTTGCATTGTCTGTTACAACTTGGACAACATTTTGAGGGCCTACTTCATTAATGCATTCTATGAGAATGTTAGCAATGAATTGTGCATCCTTTACTTCATCCTCACAATCAACAACTTTTAGAAACATTGCCCCTTTAGGGGACATTGCAATCACATTAATTAAGGGTTTGTTTTTTGCATCCTTCCACCCATCAAAAATAATGGACACTCCTGTTTCTTTCCACGAGGCTTTAATAGGAGCCAATGAAGTTTTTATATGCTTGACCTCCTTTGTCAATAAAGTGGTACGCACCTTCTCATAACCTGGGCCTATGTACCCTTTTGGAGCTTCATTTATTTTTCTTATCATGTCTTGCCAATAGGGTGATCTGACAACATTGAATGATAAACCGTTTGCATAGAGGCACCTAGCAATCGCTTCATCAGCAATATCTCTATAATCATTATTAAATGCCATCTCCAATGGTCCTCTTGCTCTCTTCGGATTTATACCCTCATCTTCATTTCTCCTCATAAATGTATGGCTTTCTACCACAATATCAGGAGCAGCACTAGGTGTATGACTGTGAGATGATGAAGCATGTGACTTCCGTGAGCCCCTTCCTTTAAGCAATGGATGTCCTAACCTACTTTGAACCCTTGCATTTGCTTCCTCTTGTTCCTTAATGTATGCTGCTACTTTAGAAACTGGTATAGGCACATGATCTTTTCCTGGACAAGATTTGATTCCCTTTCCAGGAATTGCACACAAATGGCCTTTCACTCGGCTATAGGAACTTGTATACTTTACTTCACACCCGGGACATATCCAAATACATGTCCCTCCACCAGGAACATGCTCTAATATTTGCACATGCCTACATAATGGTGAAGCTGGGTCAATAGTAAAGCGAGGAGTCGTGCCTGCCATGATGAATTGTTATATCTGCTAACAGTTGCAATTCATACAAAAATAACTTCTAAAAATTAAAACAAATAAATTATAATATCACTAGTAAAATAATAAATTGAAATAAAAAATAGCTAATAATTGTATTTAGTATTTGGTATTTTAAATCTACTAATAATAATTAGAATAGCTAAATAAATAAACTTTAAACTTTAAAGTTTAAACTTTACATTGAAAAATTTAAAACATAAATAAAATCTAAATAATTTGAATATATAACAAATAAATATGAACATTCAAATGTAAGTTTACATAATTATATTAATATAATAATATTTCATCATTTAACCTTAATATTACATGGACTATATTAATATTTTATAATATAATCTTAATATTAATTAGATTTTATTTATGTAATACAACCTTAATAAATAAAATAAAATTATAAAATCTAAGTAAAATTAATAAATTTAAACTATAGTAATATTTTATTATAAAACCTTTTAAATAAAATCTATATACTAACTCTAGACTATAGTGTATAACTATAACTTGTTAAAAATAACCAAAAAAATTTTAAAAACATTCGCAGGAAATGGAAAAATCTAAAAACTTGCAACTTCAAAGTCGTCGCTAATTGCAACCATAGGCAAGAGGAGGTTCAAAGGTAACCACCAACGCAGGTAGGAGGAGCTTTAAATGTCTACAAACATAGGTAGTTGCTGGAGGTCGAAGGAGGTCGTCAGCAAACGTAGAAGGAGGTCGAAGGAGGTCGTCTACAAACGTAGGTAGTTGCAGATACAAACGCCGCCGCTGCAAGCACACACAATGCCGCTGCTAACACACACAACAAACAAAAAAATCACAAACACAAACAAAAAAAGATAAAGGAAAACCCGCCGCAGAATAAAGTTATACGGAAAATTAGGTTTACACTTTACTTCGATGGTCAAAGTCAAATTAGGTTTACTGGAGTCGATGTGGAATCCCCACGTCATCAAGCAAAACGAAGGGAAATGAAACGATCATGAAGAAAGTACCCTGTGCGTGCCCACAAGTGATTCGACCCAATTTTGGATTTCGAATCGACTCATACCTAGAATCGATGCCCTGGAGTGAGCGATTCGGCTACTTAGATAATTTCACAAATCACTCTAGTGAGAATGCAAGAAACTAGCCAACATATCCGAAAACAAAGGAGATCCAATGGTGGGATGAAAAGCTAAGCCCCCTGTACAGAGCTCCAATTTGATTGTCAAAAATATTTTTGGTCTGCCCAATATAAAGAATAATTTTATTTTTGGGTTGACATCTTCAAATCTGCCACATGCCAATACGTATAGAGATATTATTGGGGCATTATATTTATAATGACTTAAAAGGTAAGACTAAAGATTACAAGAATCATTTTTGAAGCTTCATTTCAAGATTCAGTTATTAAAAACTGAATAAGGTTGTCCCGAGAAGTCTATTTATTGTAAAAGACTGAACATGGGAGGGGTTGGAAAAAAAAGGGAGAATAGAATAGAGTAGTTGAAAATTTTGTTTGAGCGGAGATGAGGTCAGCATATTTCTGATATTGGAATGTCTTGTCTTTGAGCATTGATAATTAAAATCAATATATGGAGAAGATTCAAATTTTTGTGTTTGAATTCATCAGATTTATGCTTCGTTGAAAATATTTCATTCTATGCCATGTATTATCTCTACTAACTCAAGGTAAGTGGATGTTTCCTATTTAAGCAAAAGTCTCAAATAGTTATATAATCATTTCCAGCTCATAGGTTGTGGACAACTTTGATATTTTGAACTTGTGATTCTTTTCTTTAATTTTCAGTATTATGGTCTAGTGAGATAATGGGTGTTGCACACATTGCATAATATTGTATTATTTTATTTTATTATGTAATATTGCACCTAGATGGACATGCAACATGTAAAGATTCCCATGGGATATACTTGATGAGTTGTATTGTAACATTGTAATAATATTTCGTATAATTATTTAATATTGGAAAAAATAAATATAATTTTCCAATATTAAATGTGGGGTCAATAGGTTAAGTAGCATATGGTTTATGTAATACCACTTGGTGGTTTTGTAAGACTTGCTACTATAAAAGCAACCACAAAGGTAATTGTTGTATGCAAAAAGGGAAAGAGTCCAGCGAGACAAGGCTTGACAGGTTAGCCAAGGGAGCATTTGTGAAAGTTGAAAGCATGGCATGGGATGTGTGGACTCATTCTTATTCACATGGATTGCTTAGTTGTGGTTATGGCTTTGAAGGCTTCCATGGTTGTATTGCAATATTGTTTTTTGCTCAATAATACATGGTGATGGATGCTTTTGGAGGCTGGGTTTTTTCCCTCAATGATTGTTTCCCACGATATATCTTGTGTCACAATTTTTGTAGGTATGTTGTCTATTCACTTGCATGTGGATTTTAATTGTATATTTATTTCAGATCTATTGTGGGTTATGTGGAAATGGTTATATTTTTTGTTGCAAGTTTCTTTACAAATGGTATCAGAGCTATGATTTTATTATTGTAACCCTAGATTGAATCCATGAGAATACATAAAAGGATAAAAGAAAGGGCAAGATATATGAGTTGTGTATTGTAGATCTGAAGGTTTTGGATTTGTTGTTATGATGGGATGTTGAAATATTTTGGGTATGTGAAATTATTGGACAAAAGTGTTTTTTGGATGCTTTATTTAAATGAGAGTTTTAGGGGGAGTTTGCAGAAATGACCTCCTGGGTAAAAACAAACCTCACCATTGGATCCGAGTCAATGTCTCTATAAATATTGATATATAATATGCCCTAGTTTGGCCATGTTCAGAGGAAATGAAAGAGTTTTTTAGTTTCAGCCTGTAATAGCCATCAAATTTAATCCCGTCAGAATTTTTCATCACAAAAAAGAAAATAAAATCGTAGTGAAAATGGTAAAAAGACTGCCTTAGTAAAATAACCATAACTTTCTGTCAGGATATCAAATTTCAAACTTCTTATAAGTGTTGGAAAGCTAATTTAGAGCACTACAACTTGGTGTAGATTTGATTCTATGATTTTGACATTTTATCAGGTTTTAAGAGTCCCAAAGTCAGATGTTTATTTTGAGCACAAATGAGGGCACAACTTGGGCATACAAAGTCGGATTTTGAACTTTGAGTAGCCAACGAAAAGTTTTTGGAGAGCTCTACAGATTGGTTTAGATTTGGTGTAGGTTTTGCATGGTTTATTTGGTGATATATTAATCTAAACAGTTTATGGTATATATTGACTAAGGTAGCATTTTGAGTTTATTACATTGTATGTTTCAAGATTTAAGATTTGATGTCATTGTATACTCGATTCATATTTCAAATTGGTCTCATGATGATATGATTATCAATGTTTGGTTTGGATATGTATGATGACTTGTTGGGTCTACAAGTTGTGCAGTGTTATAAGCGGTCTATACTTATAGGTTGCATTTATAGCTTGGTTATGGGTTGTATTTGCCCATTGATCTTTCATTATTGATGCATATTCAGATTGGTGGCTTGGATTTGAGTTGTCTATGCCCTAAGTCACATGATTTTCTGATTTTTCTTCATGTAGAAGAGATGAGATGTTGTTACCAAGTACAGTCATGGTGGAGGATTGTGGTTGACTATTTTATGCTGACAGTTTGGACATATTGAGAGTTAGATGCTCGGTTCATGGATGTGATCATGGTGCCATGGATTTTGGCATAACATGATTGGATATACACATACATCCTTGATGTTCATTGGTTTGGATACCTGATTTGGTTATGGTGGTATATCTTTTTGGTTGAAGATCATGGTTATTTGGTTTTTTTTGAGGAGCTCATGATGTGCACTTTGAGTTCTTTAATGGTTTGATGTCTTGATTGATTCTCATGGTTAGAGGATGGTTTTTTCATCATGACGTCATAGATAGCTTGGATACACGGTTTAGTGAGAGCTTGTGATAGTGATGAGGTAATAGTGCAAGATTAGTTCTTGGTTTGGTTTGTATCTTCTTGGTTTGGACATCTTGATTTCACTTGGTATTGACACTTTGGTTGTATGAATAGACTTGGAGGATCTTCATGTAGGAGATGGATTTTATAATGCCATAGGTGACTTGGTACCATGGTTGAGTGGGAGTTATTGGCATTGATACATTTATTAAGTGTTTGTAGATGTTGGAGGTTTGTTTTAGATCCTATTGCTACATAATTATCTTTAACATTTGCATGGTACACTTGTTATCTTCATAGTGTGTGGAGATGATTTCATCTTGAGGACTTATGGGGTTCTTGGTAAAGGTGTGATTTATGCTTTCATTTGACATGTTATCCTTGGTGTTAGGATGGTTTCATTTTTATGTCATGGTATACTCTTGATACGCATTTAGAGCTTTGACATGTTATAGTATGTTCATATGGAGCATGTTATCTCTTTGGTTGAGATGGTAAGATCATGTTGTCATGTTTATGTTCCTGGAACTTTGACATTGATTTTGGTTTAGTTTCTTAGTATTGAGTACATTGATCATTTGCTGGATGCTTCATGATATTGCTATGTTGCATTGGAGTTGGCATGGATTGATTGGTTACAGGTGTTCATGGATACTTAGAGATGGTGGTAATGCTGATTTTTCTTGGATTAGAGAAGTATTGGTTGGGATAGTTGATGGTTTCAACAAGAATTCCAAGGGGCATTCATCTAATATGGACTTGAGAGGAGATTGTTCTTAGATGAATCTTGGTGAGAGACTTGGATATCCTGATGAACATTCTCATTCCCCACTCTTGGTCTACTCAGCGGTTTTCTACTTGAGAGGCATATCTGTTTATGTATGGGTAAATTAAAACAATGCATACAGATAATGAACACGGACACGAACAACAGAATTATATTTGCATATGCCAGACATACATTATGCTTCATAAGATGAGTCATAGAAGATGATTTACAATAATCCCAGACGGGATATAAATACTATCTGCCGAACCTTCCTGAAGGAGTCCGTCGGCCACAAACATTATGTCTGCTACAAACTATTTACCCGTCGGCTACAGAATACAAAACACTGATGACAATCATTCCGTCGACTACAGAAACACTGCTGGGACCATCTAGTCGGCTGACACCATCCCCCCCAAAAAAGAAAAGTCGTCTCCTGACGACTAACAAAATATCTGAGACAAATTAACAAACAAAATACATTAACAGAGTGACTACAACAAGAAAAATCTGCTTCTGTCTCATCACTTCCACATTCATCCCATTACATCTGTAGCCTCTGCTAACACAATACTGTCTCCTCAATGAAGCTGACCTTGATAGCCAGCGGTACTGCTTACTCTTTTTTCAACTCCTCGGTACCTTGAGCCAAGTGTCACTGCACTACCTCCAACTAGATGATTAGCTCCTCCCAAGCTCTCTACGCATCCACCAAGACAGCCTCCCGGCCAACACCTACTCCCAGTGCCTCTGGTACATAGAAAGTCCATGCCTACAGCGACTTCAACTCTTCTCAACTGGTCAAACTCCCACGAGGGGCAACGCCCCCGCGAGGTCCTGGGGCATTTCGAAACCCACACAAAACTGCACGGAACACACCATTTCTGTCATTTTCTGCCGATTCTACACTCTTTCTAGCAACCACTAATGCTTCCCCTTCCCTTTGGCATCATCTGCTACTCATTCTGAACTTGAATCTGTCGTCTTTTTTTTTTTTTTTAGCAAACCCTCCTCAGCGGAAGAAAAAAAAGCCACCTCAGGTATCAAAACCCCCAAAACTAGCAAATCCCAGCCAAAAATCAAAAGCTTCTCAAGTCTACCTTTCCAATTACATCAGCTCACACAGGCGCGACTTCTCACACCTCAAGCTCAAAATCTGGAGTCGTCATCCTTCAAGCTTCCCACAACAGAAAGTCTCCACCCTTCCAAACCCTCAATCGCTATTCTGAAGTCTGTTAAAATTCTCTGCTACGAGTATGAACACGGCCGTCCCAGTACGGAGATGTGAATCGATGGCACTGATTGTATTGCCCAGAACTCCACGGAAATGGTCAACTGCTCCATGGGAATATGGACTCCGCAGGCCCAATACTGCGGGGACCCTGTAACAAATATCCCATCTCGCCAAACTGCAGCTCCTCTAACATAATCAATCCCATCCGGGAGAGTCGCCATTTTTTTAAATTTTTTTTTAACAGCCCCGCGGACTGCTTCCGCGGACAAGAGAATTAACCGTGGGGCAACCTCTCGCGGAGATGTGCCCGCAGGCCATCTCCCATAGAGAGTTGCCCGCAGAATATTCTCTCGTGGCCTACATACTTTTTTTCATTTTTTTAATTTTTTTTTTCAATTTTTTTTTTTTTTGAACAGAAATAAAATAAAAAAAACAGTACCTCAATTTGCCTCCTGACATCGCCATTCTGCAACGACGACAAGGGAATCCTCTGATCATTCTGTGACAGTGACGGCGACGGCATCTTCCTGGCACAATAGGATCCATTGACTGCATGAGGTACCTCTTGCCCATCCAACGTCCCCAACTTTACCACTCGATTGTCGCCGACCTCCCGGATCTGATATGATCCAACCCATCTTACCTTAAACCTTTCTTGTTTGCTTTCATTCCGATCGTCGTACTTGAGTACCAACTGCCCCGACTGAAACCTGTTGAGTTTGTCATGCCACACCTTATGCCTGTTCTGTGTCACCTCCGTCACCCACTGTGCCTGCGGTCATCGTGCATCTAGATTATTTTCCTTGTTGTCGGTACCCTTCAAGTAATTTCATGGTGCGATGCGTTCTTTTCCTCTTCCTCCTGTGCGGTCCGTTCAACGTGTACCAAATGGTGGGATCTTTCTTTTTTTTGGTTTGGACTGTATGTTCTTCCCCTCAGCTTCAGGAGTAACCGCCTTTCCTTCTTCCGTTGCTCTATATTCCTTCAGACACTCATTTTCCTCTTTTTTTCCACCTTCGTCGACCCTTAGCATATTACAACTCGGAAACAATTCGTAGTCTTCTATCTGCCAGTGGTAAAGGCCATTCACCGAGTCTAGGTCGTCATCATTTGATCCTCCTAGTGTTAATACTCCTTCGTCGTTCGGTTTCATTCTCCTTTTTCCTTCATCGTCATTTCTTTCGTCGTCACTGTCGCCTTCACCTTTTGAGTCTGACGATGCTGCCTCCTCACCTACCATTTGTGTGTGCAGGTCAATTATGAATCTTTTGCCTCCGCGCTCCATTGATAGGGTATTTCGTTTCCAATCATGTTTTACTTTTGCTTGCACCAACCAAGTCCGTCCAAGAATAGCATCATATCCTTTTCTTTTCAATGGAATGACCACAAAATTCAATAAAAATGGTTACCGGTTGCGCCCTCAAGGTTCCTAACGGTTTGATCTCGTGCTGGTTTGCTGTAAGCAACTGGAATGTAGGTGGCCACAGCATTGGCTTTCCCAACTTCTTCCAAGTATCCTCCGGCAACACATTCATGCCGGACCCTTTGTCGACAATTGTGTCTTTCAGAACGTTTCCCAAAATCCCCATCTTGACGACCGCTGAATGCCTTCTCGTCGTGAGCACCAGGAGCATTGGGTCTGTTGTCATCACTTTCCTACTGTCCCTTCCTGTGTCCTCCGTTGCTTCCGAAAACGGTGTATGATTCAGAATGGCCATCCGTAACTGGGGCATTGTGAGAAGGTCACTTATCTTGACCGGTATCTCCGTTTGTAAGATCTGTCGTACAATGTTTTGTTCCGCGAAGTTCCTTGCCAAGGTGCCAGTGATGTCCTTCAACTGAGATGTCTTCACCGACGATGCCTTTCCAATTTCCGCCTGTGCTTCCCCAAATTTCCTCTTCTCTTCCGCCGAATTCAGGTACTCTTTTGCTTGCCTCCGTGTAATTGCCAGAACCTCTTCTTCATCTGTTCGGACGGTGATCAGATTCACTCCAGACTTCGGGCACTTGGCATCTTCATGATTGCCGGATCCACACCATCTGCATAATAATTTCAGTGTGTTTGCCGCTGTACAATCCCGCGCAAAATGACCCCACAAATTACATGCTCGACATTGAACGATCGGTCATCCGTTTGCATCATACTGGGTTCGACTTCGGCTCCCATTATTATTGTTATTGTTCGCATTGTTGTTATTTTGCCCTTTGTTATTATTCCTGTATCCTCCGGATGTGGCACCTGCGCTATTCGTATTTTCGCTACTGCTTGACGGGGAAGCCTCTTGTGTGAGAAGCACCTGCGGAGATCCTCTTGTCTTCATGCTAAAGAGGCACTCTTTTGTCGAATGGCCCATGATTTGACAAATGTCACAGAATTGATTCTTTGGACAGGATCCTTTAGTATGACTGTTAGTTTTGCACTCCGTGCACCACAACTCACTGCTTTTTAGTTCCTTCTGCATGTTTTTAAACTCCTTCATCATGCGGATCATGTCCTTCTGCAGGACACGAACCTTCTTGCTACTGCCTTCATCGTTGCTGCTATTTTCTTTGACAGGCTCGTCGTCATCAGAATCAGATGAGCTAGTGTTCTTCTTCTTTGTCTTCAGCTCACTTTCGAGGTCCAATGCTCTGTTATAAACTTCCATATATGACGACGGTGGCACAATTTTCATTTTCCTCCGCAACTTCAAGCGTAGGCCTTCCACGAACCATCTTTTCTGAAGTCCGTCTGCCGGCTTACTTTCCATTTTGTTTATCAAGTCTTATAATTTCTTGGCATAAACGCGGACGGTTTCGTTCTTCCCCTGCTTAGTATTGAAGATCTCTGCTACAATTTCATTATCATCCTGCAATAGTTTAAATTCTGCCAGAAACTCCTTTTTAATGTTATCCCAACTGTTTAGCTTTTGTGGATCTGTATCAGTAAACCAATCAATTGCTACGCCCCGTAGGGTGGCCGGAAATTGCCTCACCCAATTGTCTTCATCAGTTATCCCATTCGCCTTCCAGATCGTTTCACATGTTTTGCAATGTCGAATGGGATCGGCCGTACCATCGCCATTGAACTTCGGTAGTTTCTCTTTTGGTCCCGCCATCACAATTGGTTTCTGTAAACAGGCGTTGCTCGGTCCTGCAACACTGGCGCTCTTCACTCCCACACCGGTGGTCTGCACTCCCACACCGACAGTCTATACTCCCACACCGGCAGACTGGTCTCCCACACCGGCGGTCTGCACTCCCACACCGGCGGACTGGTCTCCCACACCGATTGTCTACACTCCCACACCGGCGAACTGCTCTCCCACACCGGCGGACTGCACTCCCACATCGGTGGATTTCTCTCCCACACTGGCGGACTGCACTCCCACACTGGTGGACTGCTCTCCCACACCAGCGAACTGCTCTCCCACACTGGCGAACTGCTCTCCCACACCATCAAACTCAACAACTACGAACCTTGGTGAAGAAGGGTGTTCTGAAGTTGTCCCTTGCAGAAGTATATCCCAGATGAAGAGTTCACTCCACGCTCTTGCTCTGTCGGCACTCCGAGCCGTGCGAGTCGATGCTCTTCCGTTTGGATTCTCTTCCCTCGGCGAACACAAATTCAAAAACTCCTTTTGTGCTTCTTCCACCAATTCCACCCGTTGCCGAGTCTCCTCCAACAATTCTTCGGTGCTCCGGTTTCCGTCGGCAATCTTCTAAAATCTCCGTCGGTGTTCAGCTTGCTGTGCTAGAAGTAAATTCTCTTGTGCAGTACGGATTCCATCTTTTCCCTTGACCTTATTCCGATCCTTGTTAAGCTGATTTGGCATTAATCTTCATTCCTCCCACCTTCCAGGTTCATAAGACAACAGCACCAAATGTTTACCGTACGGGTAAATTAAAACAATGCATACAGACAATGAACACGGACATGAACAACAGAATTATATTCGCATATGCCAAACATACATTATGCTTCATAAGATGAGTCATAGAAGATGATTTGCAATGATCCCAGATGGGATATAAATACTATCTGCTGAACCTTCCCGAAGGAGTCCGTCGGCCACAAACATTATGTCCGCTACAAACTATTTACCCGTCGGCTACAGAATACAAAACACCGACGACAATCATTCCGTCAGCTACAGAAACACCGCCGGGACCATCCAGTCGGCTGACAATAACCGATTATTTCTCTCAGGTGCATTATGCTTATGCTTATCTTTCATGGATATGGATCTTGAGCTACAGTACATGAGTTAGTTCTGGAGGGTTCATTCAAGATATGGTTTAGCATTGGTTATTTCCATGTGCATATGTTCTTATGTTGGTTGCGTTTGGGAGATGGTTTTATATTGGGCATATTCCTTGGGTTAGGAATGGTTTATGAGTTTGATATACTTGTAAGAGGCTTACATCCATAATTATTTATATGGTATGGTTTGGGTGTTGTTGAGGCTTCTTGGTTGGGGTTTTATGAAGGAGATCATACATGCAGTTTACATCTAGAGGTGTGTGTAAAAGGACATGATACAGGTTATGATTTGCATGGTTTCTCTTTAGTCTTGGTTATGTTTCTGGATGTTTGGTTTTGCTTACATTGGATTTGAAATTGGTTAGAGATTGTGATCACTAGTTTGTGCTCATGTATGTCATGTGAGAGATGACATGGTTATTCCTTTATCTCTTTCTTCTGTTGGTTGTGGAGAGCTTGGGAGAGTGTTGGAGACTTGGTATGAGAGTTGTTCTTGCAGGTTATTAGTTTATATGTTGTGGATGTCCCTGAGACTACATGGATTCACTTCTTTGAGATGTTGTGAGTGGATTGGTTATATATTTGACATTATCTTTTGCAATAGGAGCTTCTTGGTATATATGTGGTGGGTATTGCTCTCGAGGCTAGTGATTGCAAGTTACAGATTGGATATGTTGATGATGTGAGATTCACTTGGTATATCTTTGGAGGTATGGATAGTTGGATGGGTTTGGCACTTGCTGTGGGTGTTATTTCAGCTATAGATATTTTGACAACTATGGATAAATGTGAACACCTTTGGATTAGGTTTTTGTGCTTAGCATTTTAGTTGGTATAGGATTTTATGATCTTCTAATGTGAAAGGTTGGGTGGCTTTCTCTTTGGATGACTTCTATATATGTCCAGTGGCAGTGGCTTTTTTCATGTTTGAGATGCTGGATACTTTGATTTTGTTGCGGGTACCAAGATGGAGCACATAGTGTACTTTGATCCACTATGGTGGATGTGCTGGGAGGGATTGTTCCCTTGTTTATTTACGTGGCTATAGATTGACCCTATGCAATGTATACAAGTAGGAGATTGTTGAGGCACACATTGCATAATATTGTTATATTGTATTGTTTTATTTTATTATGTAATATTGCACCTAGATGGACATGCAACATGTAAAGTTTTGCAAGAGATATGCTCGATGAGCTGTATTATAACATTGTGATAATATTTCATGTAATTATTTAATATTGGTGAAAATAATTAAATTTTCCAGTATTAAATGTGGAGTCAATGGGTTAGGTAGCACATGGTTTATGTAATACCACTTGGTGGTTTTGTGAGACTTGCTACTATATAAGCAGCCACAACGGTAGTTGTTGTATCACAAGGCATTAGGAAAAAAGGGAAAGAGTTGAGCGGGACAAGGCTTGACAAGTTAGCCAATGGAGCATTTGTAAAGGTTGGAAGCATGGCATGGGATGTGTGGATTCATTCTTGTTCACATGGATTGCTTGGTTGTGGCTATGGCTTTGAAGGCTTTCATGGTTCTATTGCAATGAAGTTTTTACTCAATAATACATGGTGATGGATGCTTTCGGAGGCTAGGTTTTTTTCCTCAATGAGGGTTTCCTAAGGTATATCTTGTGTCACAATTTTTGTGGGTATGTTCTCTATTCTTTTGCATGTAGATTTTAATTGCATATTTATTTCAGATCCATTGAGTTATGTGAAAATGGTTATAATCTTTGTTGCAAGTTTTCTTACACGGTCTTCACCTAAGAATGATTTAAGTGGCCTAAGTGCTTTCAGGTTAAAAGTACATATACGTGTAGATTAGTCAATCATTCATTGCATATCTAAAGAAGGGAGGTGTACCTTCATATCAAAATACAGAGAGCACTTGCACATAGCCATTGTAAGTGTCTCAACTATTAGTTACAAAGTTTTGCCTTCTTGTTTGGGCATTCAAGAGTCATTTGAAAGGGTTTCATGAAAAGACAAATCTGTTCACTAACATGTTATATGTTATTAATATTTAATGTTATATAATTTAATATAATTTATATTATATTGTAATACTATATAGTATTAGATTTTTAATATGATAATATTATGTAATATATTATTTCATAATATAATATTATATAATATATGTTAAAATTAAATATTTACATGATATTATATATATTAAATCTATTTTTATATTTTGATTATTATTTATCTTTCATGGCAAGGATTTAATTGATTTTCTTTAATTTTCACTATTACTATTCTCTCTTAAGCGACTTCACAAAAATGGGTGTGACCAACAAAGCTTCAAATGGATGGCATGACAATAGATCATAACATATCTGCATTGTATCATGCACAAGAGTCATAAAACTGTCATGCCTATATGCATAACGACGACACAATACTATCATACATATATGCATAAGAATTAGGCACATGACAATACATCGTACCATATCTGCACCGTGTCATGCATGACAGTCATAAAAACTATATACATAACAGCAGTATCATACAATCATACTATATGCATAACAGGTTGGTGTCACATCTGCATGCACGTTCTGTAATACATAACCAATATCACATTGTCCTTCATATAATCATGCCAAGTTCTTATTGTAGAACAGGTTTACTAATGGGGGAGGGGGAAGGGTGGGATGAATTACTAGTACATGTAACTTAGACTTTTCATCCATTACCAGATTTAATGTAGTTACTTAAGACTGTATTGTATAACTAGAGCATCAAATGAAAGATATAAGAACAACACCATAAGACCAAGAAACAATACACAAGGATTTGACGTGGAAACCCAATAGGAAAAAACCACGGTAAGTGATGCTGCTATGATCTACTGTTCTAATCCAGCCTCACAAATCTGAAACCAATTACAACTTTAAGGGCTCCACCCCTAAGGATTCGACAACCCACCTCTCTACTTGAGCATCAACTCTCCCACAATATAAGAATCAACTAATACAATTTTAACATTAACTCGACAGACTTATATGAGCACCTACTCGACAATGTTTAGGGCTCCAATCTAGTTAACTTTTCAACTGGTTAATGTTTTGATACAGTGAAATGATTATCCACTTTCAACAAGAATGAGCTCCTCACTTTTCTCAAACATCAGTTTTTACAACTTTGAGAAACTACCCAACCAGCCAGAATACAAAACTTTGCGGTGATAAATTACATGTAATAATAAATCAGAGAATCTGATATACCAAAACAATTTCTTCTGTCTTTCTGTCAAATGACTTTAATCTGAAACTTCACTTACAAGCAGTAGTCTCCTCAATTTCAATCTGAACCAATGATCAATGTTTTTGCAAACTGAATTCAAATAGAAGTGATAACAATATCTCTGTGCTCACACAATAAATTTCTGATTCAGGTTGAAAGAATCTATAAACATTACAATCTGACCATATTGACTTTAGACATATTGTTTCTGCTGACAATTCAGATCTGTAGAATGATTTACAATTAAATCTCTGTACACCGTAAAAGTTTAACCAAGCATTATTAGATCCCTTCAACATCAAATAAGTTTCACTGGTCTGAACGTCCATCTAGGCTCCCTTCATAAATCACATCAGAATATTACAAGTCACGCACGTAGATTTTCATTTGAATTCATTACCCAGGAAAGTTTTATCTTCTTCTAGACTTCTATGCTTACGCTCTCTTTTTCTTATCAATGAATCCTCAAACTTAAATAGACAAAGATATTGATCTGTTTGAGAGGTTAAGGAAGTTAGGACCAATCCTTCAACTACTACTTCAACTGATGTCCTCCGTGGCACACTAACAATATGTCTGTTTATTTTAATATTGATTAACGAGTCAATAGAGCAAAAAGTCTCTGACAAATCTTGCAACATGTCCATCTCTGTCAGTTTGTATAGGCAGCAACTAATTTTGGTTCATTCTAAAAATTGATTGTCATTCAAACAAATTTGTTTGTTCCATTGGTTCACTACTTCCTCTAATCGCAAACTCCCGACTTGTGATCAAAACATATGAATCCCAATATGATTTAAAATATTGCTGTGTCATGTCCCCTTTCTAGCAACATGACTTCTACCGGGGAGTTTGCCTATCATTGACTCTCGTAGGCAAATGAGTTTGGAAAGAGAGTCATTCAGTTGACAGATGATTACATTCTTGCTCTCAGGAAGCTATTATCCAGTAAGTGGGGCCTACTTGTTTAATGCCGAATTGAGATTGTACTTTAACTTTATAAAGTTATTTATTTAATTTTATAAAGTTAATTAATAAATAAATACATTATAATAAGTTATTATAATAAGTTGTTCTGGAAGTTTCCAGCGACTTCTCAAGAAGTGAATAAAAAGGGGACAAGAGGCACTCGTTAGAACAAGCGGTTTTGTGGATTCTACTTCTTCTTCAGCCGGAGCAATTTGTAGTCATTTAGGTCTGCAAATTCTCAATCTATCTTTGGGAACGAAAACTCCCATTGATAAGCAATTTTGAGGGTGTGAAATATCACCCGAATTATTGCGAAATGAGAGGTGGCGTCACAGTCATCCCATCAGGACAGAATCTGTGGCCTAAGGCCAAATTTTGTGAATTGTTGACAGTAGAGAAAGAAATTACCCAGTGCCGAATTGAAAGAACTAGAGGAAGCCAGAGACCATTGTTAATTTCCGGTATCTGGTCGAGTCTGCAAGTGAATTATTGCTAGGTCTTACCTGCATTCAACAGCTTAACCCGCGGCAGTGAAAGATATGGAATTATATTAGAAATCGCAGGGTGATCAGATTATTAAGGGAGTGACGGAATATTAAGGGGCGTCGATTTACCTTGACGCAACATCAAGATCGAGCCGAAGGCATTAAGAAATAACGGAAAGAGGAGGGTTTGCGCGGATTGTTATTTTTGGCCGTTCGAACTCAATATCGTAGGCGGAGGGCATACCACTGTTCCGAACCTTATACAATTTAAGGTTGATATCCGGCAGGTTCAATCTTATTCTGATTCGGGCTTTATTCTATAAGTAATCATTCATTCCAACTCGCCGCAGTAGTAGCAGTCAGATCCAGGACGAGCGGAGACTATGACCTTAATTAATTAAATCTCAGTATGAAGCCTCAGCTAGCTTAAAGTCTACAAACGGGAAGCAGACTTGTCTCCACCAAATTCATCAGCGAATTACATCAAGACAAGGAGAAGCGTCATCTTTCATGCTATGGCGATTATGGGAGCGGCAATAATTCCAGGTTCTTATTAATAATTTCATGAAAGTAAAAGGGCGGAATTTATTACACTAGGATTATTATGCATTTTTCTTAAACTGTTATCAATATTGTTAAAGCTTGTAATACAAAATTACGACAAGTCTTGGTGATTCAGTTATCATTACATTTTTGGTGATAAATTATTTGGGGCATGATAATTCTATTTAACAGTGACATCCCAAGTACTTGAAATAGTTTTCAGTTTATTTTAATTGATTACTAGTAAGGACCATCTCAGTGGTATCAGAGCAGTATTCCTGCCATCCTGTTGGGTAGAATATTTTTATGCAACCATATTCCAGATATTATATTCGCAGAAGAACAATACTTAGGGTCAGAGATATGGGTGAAAGACAGTCACAGAGTCCACCCAGATTTCCTAGAGTTGATGACGATGAAACCAGAGAGTTTTACTGAATCATGACTACTGGACAGCAGGAAATAGCTCAGTCACTACAAGCTTTGACTACCATAATGGAGAGAGTTGTTCAGCCCAGGATTCAGGAGCAATGTAGAGGTACACCTGATCATGATAATAGAAGTGTGGCAGGCTCACAGGGTGCTCCTAGGCGCAGATCATGGACAGCAAATAGGCCTACTCGACCCACTTTCCTAAGGGAGGAGGCTCAGGAGATAGGGGAAGACGAATTGCCAGATGATTTTCAGGATGATCTCAGAGCTGCTACTGCTGA
Source organism: Cupressus sempervirens (assembly GCA_028749045.1). Lineage (NCBI taxonomy): Eukaryota > Viridiplantae > Streptophyta > Pinopsida > Cupressales > Cupressaceae > Cupressus > Cupressus sempervirens. The sequence goes on along the minus strand of CM053787.1, from coordinate 481,713,591 downwards.
ATGGCAAGCATTACCCCCGCATGTGCGTGAACTATTGAACTTTGATCGCTATCTGAACCAAAGGAGAGAGCATATGAGGAGCAACCGACAGAATAGGAGGTCTAGAGGAGGTCATGATAGTGAGTTGCAACGAGCTGTCAGCAAACTCACTTTACCATCTTTCGATGGTAGTAGTCAGATGACAGCACAGGCTTGGGTTCATAAGTTGGATACATTCCTGGCATTGAGACCTATGTCAGAGATAGATGCCATCAGATATGCCACTTTGCATTTGGAGGGAGTAGCTCATGATTGGTGGTCACACGGGATGGTTACGTTGCAGCACAACCAGGTGACATCTTACCAGGACTTTGTGGACAGATTGGTTGAACGTTTTGATAAAAAAGATCCGGAGATTTATTTTCGCGACCTCGCTCAGTTAAGACAGTCTGGCAATTTGGAGGTTTATATTAGTGAATTTCAGAGATTGTCAGTTATGGTACAGGATGTGTCTGAGAGATGGTTGGTTATTTTATTCACAGAAGGATTGTCTGAACCCCTTAAGGGGTGGATTAAGGCATTTGATCCACCAACACTTCAGGAGGCCATGAGGAAAGCGCGGAGTATGGAGCTAACAGCATCTTCTAGTAGGTTCACTTCCAAGAGTACTACTTCTTTCAGAGACAATAAGAAGTTTGATAAGAAAAAAGGAAAGAGTATTGAAACCAAAGAAAAATCACCCTTGGATGCAAAAGCATTAAATGATTTGCGCAGAAAGAAATTATGCTTCTATTGCAAAGGCCCATATGACAGGGACCATGATTGTCCTCTGAGACCTAAAGGAAAGGCCAACAAAGTTATGTGGGCATATTACGAAGGGTCAGATTCCAACAGTGCAGCAAATGAGGATGATCACAGTAATTCAGAACCTGAAGGAGAAACAGGAAACTCAGAACAAAAGGAAGAAATTGAGCTACATTTACAGCAGGGACGTTTCTCTAGTATTCAGCAGGAGGGATCTTTTAGGTTACGTAGTGTTCTAGCCGGATAGAAGGTGATCACATTGGTTGATACAGGTGCCACACACAACTTCATTGATGCATGATTGGTTGAGTGACGTGGAATTAAGACAGAGGAGTTTCAGGGTCTCCGAGTACAGGTTGCCGATGGATACACTCTCAAGTGCAATAGAATGGTCAGAGATATGCCTTTACGTCTGAATAATTATGAGTTTAAAGCAGATTACCATGTGGTTAATATGGGCGACTTGGATATCGTTTTGGGTATGGCATGGTTACGTTTATTGGGCGAAGTCACTTTTCGTCTGAAGGACATGGAGATCAAGTTTGAGGTAAATGGGAGGCAGCATGTGTTGAGAGCTATCAGAAATAGTGACATCCGAACCATTTCTCTCAGGCGTTTGGAAAGATTGGTGAGGCATAATGATATTGAATGGGCAGCCACGTGTACTCATGCCCACAAAGGAGGAACAGCAAAAGACAGAATATCATCCAGATATCCAGATATTGAGGGAAAAGTATAGTAAGGTATTCAGTGATATTCCACCTAGTACACCACCTGACAGAGGGATTGAACACATCATCGAATTAGAAGAGGGTGTTAAACCAGTTATGATCACTCCATACAGGCATCCAAAGAGGCTCAAAGATGAAATAGAGAAAACCATCAAGGAGCTTCTCACAATGGGACACATTAGACCTAGTAAGTCTCCTTTTGCTTCTTCAGTAGTTTTGGTAAAAAAGAAAGATGGTTCTCTACGGATGTGCATTGATTATAGAATGTTGAATAAGAAGACCATTAAGAATAGATATCCTATTCCACGGATTGATGAGCTGATAGATGAACTACATGGGGCATGCTACTTCAGTAAGATAGACTTGAGATCGGGTTACCACCAAATTAGAGTCAGAGAACAAGACATAGAGAAGACTGCCTTCAGATGTCATTGTGCACACTCTGACTTTGTAGTGATGCCATTCGGGTTGACCAATGCACCAGCTACTTTCCAATCCACCATGAATAAGGTCTTCCATCATCAGCTGAGGAAATTTGTGTTGGTTTTCTTTGACGATATCTTGGTATACAGTCGGACATGGCGTGAGCATATGGAGCATTTAGAGATAGTATTGAATACCTTGCAGGCAGAGTCCTTGTATGCCAAAGAGTCCAAATGTGATCTGGGTATGACTGAGTTATTGTACTTAGGTCATATTATCAGTAGAGAAGGAGTACGGATGGATCCTGATAAGATTCGTGCTATTGTGGAGTGGCCTATTCCTGAGAACTTGACCCAGCTGAGAGGATTCTTTGGTTTATGTGGCTTCTATCGCAGATTTGTTTGCGGATATTCGCGACATGCGGCTCCTATGACAGATTTGCTCAAAAGGGGAGCTTTTGTTTGGACAGCAAAAGCACAGGCTTGTTTTGATAGATTTAAGGAGATCATGACTTCATGCCCAGTACTAGCATTGCCCGATTTCTCAAAACCATTTGAACTTCAGTGTGATGCTTCAGGAGATGGTATTGGGGCTGTTTTGATGCAGGACAAACACCCTATTGCATATGAAAGCAAGAAACTCCGTGGGCTAGAGAAATCATTCAGGAGCACACCTTTCTAGCAGGGCTCTTATAGCCACTTCCCATTCCGAAACAGAAGTGGGAATGCATATCCATGGATTTCATTACAGGATTGCCCAAGGCTCAGGGACGCGAATGCATTTATGTGGTGGTGGATAGACTAACGAAATATGCTCATTTCTTTCCCATCACCATGACTTATACAGCGGTACAGGTAGCTGAGGTATTCTTCAGAGAGGTTCTCAGGTTACATGGGATACCCCGTAGTATTGTCAGTGACAGGGATAACAGATTCTTGAGTCATTTCTGGAAGGAGATGTTTCGATTATGTGGCACTGAGCTCACACCTAGTACTAGCTATCACCCGCAAATTGATGGACAGACGGAGATAGTAAACAAGTGGGTGGAAGGCTACCTGAGGAATTACGTGGCTGATCAACAGAAGGCATGGGTAAGATGGATTCATCTGTGTGAATATTGTTACAATACCACTTTTCACATGTCAATTCAGATGACACCTTTCCGAGCATTATATGGGTATGATGCACCAAGCTTTGTTGACTTGCTGATGGGGGATATCCGGGTTCCACGTGCCGGGGATTTGATTCAAGAGAGTAAAGACATTATTAGCACTCTTCGAGATAACATCGCTTAGGCACAGAATCAATATAAGCAATATGCAGATCAGAAAAGAACTGAGAGAAGCTTTGAGGTTGGTGACATGGTTTACCTCATGCTTCAGCCCTTTCGGCAATCTACTCTTAAAAGAAGTGGGTCGGAAAAGCTTAAGCCTAGATATTATGGGCCTTTCAGGATCACCAGACGAATAGGGGAATTAGCTTATGAGCTTGAGCTTCCAGCAGATAGCAAAGTGTCTAATGTGTTCCATGTGTCGCGCCTCAAAAAGGCGTTGGGACAGAATGTGGTACCTTCTACAGTATTACCCCCTTTGGATGATGAAGGGAAACTAATCTTAGTGCTGGAATTCATTTTGGAAAGCAGGGAAAAACAGCTCCACAGAAGGGTAATCAGAGAGTATTTGGTTAAATGGAAAGATCTACCAGTTGAAGATGCCACTTGGGAAACTGAAACAATTTTGCAACATCCAGCATTGAGATTGCTTGAGGACAAGCAATTTCAGGAAGGGCGGACTGTCATGTCCCCTTTCTAGCAACATGACTTCTACCGGGGAGTTTGCCTATCATTGACTCTCGTAAGCAAATGAGTTTGGAAAGAGAGTCATTCAGTTGACAGATGATTACATTCTTGCTCTCAGGAAGCTATTATCCAGTAAGTGGGGCCTACTTGTTTAATGCCGAATTGAGATTGTACTTTAACTTTATAAAGTTATTTATTTAATTTTATAAAGTTAATTAATAAATAAATACATTATAATAAGTTATTATAATAAGTTGTTCTGGAAGTTTCCAGCGACTTCTCAAGAAGTGAATAAAAAGGGGACAAGAGGCACTCGTTAGAACAAGCGGTTTTGTGGATTCTACTTCTTCAGTTGGAGCAATTTGTAGTCATTTAGGTCTGCAAATTCTCAATCTATCTTTGGGAACGAAAACTCCCATTGATAAGCAATTTTGAGGGTGTGAAATATCACCCGAATTATTGCGAAACGAGAGGTGGCGTCACAGTCATCCCATCAGGACAGAATCTATGGCCTAAGGCCAAATTTTGTGAATTGTTGACAGTAGAGAAAGAAATTAACCAGTGCCGAATTGAAAGAACTAGAGGAAGCTGGAGACCATTGTTAATTTCCGGTATCTGGTCGAGTCTGCAAGTGAATTATTGCTAGTTCTTACCTGCATTCAACAGCTTAACCTGCGGCAGTGAAAGATATGGAATTATATTAGAAATCGCAGGGTGATCAGATTATTAAGGGAGTGACGGAATATTAAGGGGCGTCGATTTACCTTGACGCAACATCAAGATCGAGCCGAAGGCATTAAGAAATAACGGAAAGAGGAGGGTTTGCGCGGATTGTTATTTTTGGCCGTTCGAACTCAATATCGTAGGCGAAGGGCATACCACTGTTCCGAACCTTATACAATTTAAGGTTGATATCTGGCGGGTTCAATCTTATTCCGATTCGGGCTTTATTCTGGAAGTAATCATTCATTCCAACTCGCCACAGTAGTAGCAGTCAGATCCAGGATGGGCAGAGACTATGACCTTAATTAATTAAATCTCAGTATGAAGCCTCAGATAACTTAAAGTCTACAAACGGGAAGCAGACTCGTCTCCACCAAATTCATCAGCGGATTACATCAAGACAAGGAGAAGTGTCATCTTTCATGCTATGGCGATTATGGGAGCGGCAATAATTCCAAGTTCTTATTAATAATTTCATGAAAGTAAAAGGGCGGAATTTATTACACCAGGATTATTATGCATTTTTCTTAAACTGTTATCAATATTGTTAAAGCTTGTAATACAAAATTACAACAAGTCTTGGTGATTCAGTTATCATTACATTTTTGGTGATAAATTATTTGGGGCATGATAATTCTATTTAACAGTGACATCCCAAGTACTTGAAATAGTTTTCAGTTTATTTTAATTGATTACTAGTAAGGACCATCTCATGCTGCGAAGGCTTTCATTCTATGCCGTCATTCTTTCAAAACACTTCAAAGGTTATTAATACCTGTTTAGTCATGACAAACATATCCTTAACATGGCATATATATATAAGCATTATCTGAACCACGTCATTATCGCTGAAGTCAAAATTTAATTGGCAAAATCTTCAGAATATCTTACATTTGATAGATGGCAGATTCTCTTCAAGGCACAGGAAAACCTCAACACTCACTAAAGTCATCCAACTCTATGACCGGCACTGGAACAGATGTCATCTTTCATTGCTGCAAACTATGTTTCAATACATGGCACATTAGCTTTGTAATACACAACATATTAAAATTACAATATAATCAAATCATACTATCAACATATGAGAAGGTATCTCCAGCAAGCAACAGTTGTGTATAAAACCTTTATCTATTTTATGAAAGGTATAATATTGTATGATACTTATTTTCCAACCGAACAAATGATTTTGGCACCAATGTCTTTTATTTAAACACTTATATTACATATTGCATATTGTTTTTGAATGAAGGAATAATAGGTTTTGAAGGGACCCAAAGCCCTGAATAGAGCTATTACATCAAATAAAGCATTTGAGAGCCCCAGAGAGAAACAAACCAGAATACAAAACAATAGACCAGAAAAGACCCACCCAATCACCTAGAGACAACAAAAAGCCAGTAGACCTGCAAAAACAACAATAGAAAAAACAAAATAGAAGACAAAAGAAACACTAGAGAAGCTATTAAGTTTCAAGGTCCAAATGACCTCTTCTTCCAATTAATTCGTCCTCTGGACGCATTCTCTAAGTCAGTCATCTCAGTTGGGCTAGATCGCACCTTCTTCTTAACGCTAGCTCTGGTTCTTTTGCCCCGACCAACAACCGCACCAACACTCTCCTCAGGAACCTGCTCCACACTGACAATAGCCTTCAACTACAAAGATCTTTGCAACTTAGTCACCATCTTCCTCATACTTTTGCAGAGTTCTTCAGGACATTATGGGAGTTGGTCATGATCTTCATTAGGGTGGAGTTCGTCCTATCAGCCCTCTAGTTCAAATCCTCCATCATTCCCTAAAGTATTGAATTCTTCTTTTCCTCAGCCTCCATAAAATCCAACATCGTTTTCTCCTTAAGTATCCACAAAGAACTGACATCAGAGAGAGGGGGAGATCTAACCACTTTACTCTTCAAATCCTCAACCTTAGTTGACAAAGCACAAAACTTCAGATTGAGGCCCTTGATTTCATGGAAGGTTGATTACATAAGATGAAAAGAGTAGAATGTACCAGCCTTGGCCGTTTGCAAAACCCCTCCAATCATCTCTTCTTTCTTGTCCTCGAAATCACTAAGCATTGAGAAAATAGAGGAGGGTCTAACATTGGCATCATGCTCCCCTTCTGACTCTTTAGAGGAAGTGCTAGAAATGTAAACATCATGGTCCACTGCATCCTCAAAGTTCTCCAACAAAGGAGCCTTGCCTTTGCCACCAAAAGCATTCCAAGACTTCAGCAAGGCAAAATTCAGACCCTCCTTACATTTCTTCTGCTTGTGTCCTTATCCACAAGAGGGGGAGAAGGCACATCTTCTTGAGAACATATGTCATTATTCTCCTGCAAGATGTCTTCTTCCTCATCTTTCATCTTCGTATCGCTTTCATCCAACTCAGCCCTATGCTTAGAGAGCTCCACCATGGCCCTACACTTGGAGGACTCCACCATAAAAGAGGAGCCAAAGAATCTTTTCTTCAGAGGGGGAGGAGGGACCTCCTCAAAGCCCTCCTCAGTATCCATCCCTTTCTCCTCCCTTTCTTTGATGAACCATCCTTAGGAGACTTAGAAAACTTGACCTTTTTAGCAGGAGGGTCATGAGACACCTCCACATCCTTCCCCAACCCTTCACTAGAAAGCTCGCTCCCTCTAGTGTCTTTCATCTACTTAATGCTAGGGAGAGGAGTAGTAGCCCTAATACACTCACAAATGAGGAGAATGAGACCCTAGTGATGAACTTGTCTCTTAGGGTTCCACTTGTGTATCTTAACAATATAGTCGAGGTCTGACATAAAGTAAAAAGGAGAGTATAAACTTTATGCCAAAAGTGATAAAGCATCACAAAGTGGTACCCATGAATTCTGGTATACCTACCATCTAAAGTAAAATATTCCATTATGGGTGTGAGAGCTTCCCTCCAAATTTTCCTTATCTCCTCTACTCATGCAAGGAAGAATTACCTTTTCCATGAATTCCCTCTCCTAGTCAGTCTAAGAAACTTGATAATCACATTATCGAAGGGCTTTCTGTTTTTGTAGAACTTACTCCCCTCCACAAGAGGCATATAACCCTAGCCACACACTCCTCATTGATCACAACTTTTCTTACCTCGATTGTCATAGAACCATTACTCCAACCCTTCACAAACTCTAGGGTAACCGACGCATTAGAGCCATGCAATTTCTACATATATCCCGTCACCCTACCTCTCTTCAGCTTCTTCCAAACATCAAGATCCCTCTTCCAACGATGACACGGTGCAGGCTTGATTCGCTTCAATTCACCTCCCATTTTAACAGAGAAAAATGGTTGTTTTGCAAGAGAATTTGAGGATTAGAAATGAAACTACTCGCCCAAAAATTCCTACAAAGCGTGTGGGAACTAATGAGAATAACTTGTGCAGCCTTTCTGAACCTCTAACATCATTAATGTAAATTCTAATGAGATTAGATGTCACTGCCATGTTTTCTCATATTCCCAACTCCGCCATTAATCTGATCATATCCAAGGAAGGCTTTTATATCATTATTTAAATCCTCCCCCCCGCCCCCCGCATATAATGATTTCCTTATTGTTAAGCCTTATGTCAGAAAAACAATCAACCACGACATTGGTTTTCCTATAAGAATGTGATTTATAACATTTGTTCAAAGATTGGATTTTATCCCTTGCCTCTTTAATTATATGGTCTATAATCCACAAAGTACTGTTATTCCCATTCAAAGAATTAATAATATTATTAGAATCACCCTCAATCCAAACATTTGTACATTGGAGGCGACTTAGAATTTTAATAGTTTGTAAGGCACACATGGCTTCTGCGAAATGGTTATTTTGTATACCCAAGGGAAGTGCCACCACAGTGAGACATTTGCCATTCTCATCTCTAACCAATCCCCTGCACCTAGTCCTCCCAGGGTTCCCCTTGCCATTTGCATATAATTGCATTACAATCACATCTGCCATGTTATTACATAAATCACATCACATTTGTGATTACCTAAACTCGGCATATAAAACAAGCATTATGGCATGATTAATATGATAATTGGCTAACAACCGATTACAATAATAATCATAACATGATCATTATGGTAATAATTCAGTCAAGAAAGGCATCTTCACAAGTGCCTCTTCTTTTCAAATCATACATATATCATGATGACCATATCAATCAATCAAGGCATGAATTGGAAATAAACTTATTTGTTATCCTATAATGATTACTCTATAATAGAGTGTATTACCTTTGGCATCCATTTCAGTGCTAGCATATAAAGTTACAATAAAAAATGACATCTCAAAAATATTGTTATTGTCATGTAAGGCATAGCCCTATAGGCGTTATTCAAAGCATACATTGAAGGATATATCAAAGGCGGTCTATATAAGTTGTACATTGATAATTGAGAATTAGATACAAGCAGTACAAGGTACTGGGATTTCCCTTACCTATTGCATATAATTCATGTATATCAGAAACAGTAAACACATCATTGTATGGTATGCAATCATATTTAGTACATATAAACTAAACTATGCTCATTATATTGTGTACACATTTTGAATTAAGCCTCAATTATATGTTACTTAACATAGCAGAAGCATTAAGAAATTGTTTGGGAGGGGGGTGCGAGTCCCCGTGTTACACTGTTTTCAAGACAACTATTCCTGCTCACACTTCAGTTACAGCTGCTTTCATGGATAGGCTGCAAGGGATTAACAAAGAAGTCAAAAAATTCCATGATCTGTAACTTGGGAGTTATGTTGTGCACTTTTTTCTAGGAATGCTAGCAATCATTCTTGGTTGGCTATCCATGCCTTGAATCCTCAATAAGAAATGATGGAGCTCATCGCAGATGGTTGGAATGAGTGTTGGAGGGACGATTATCTAAATTTCAGAATTGATAATGGTAACCCATTTCTTACCAGCCATTTTGCTATTAGAGAGAGAGAGAGAGATTGGAGCATTGATGTTATAGACACTCTTAGAAGTATTCCTTGGGAAATAATAGATCAATTTGTCAGTGTGGAGCTTATTGTTTGGTTGCAGGTCAGTCACATCATTTCATGAGTTTCTCTTATTCAAGGGGAGTTGGCACACTATTCCTTGTCAAGGTAGTAAGGATTTTCAGTTGGTGAGTGCGTGGAGGCCTTTTCGTATCACTTTTGAGTTGATTTAGACACACATGCTCATACTTGGGAAATTGTAATATACTGATGCTTAATGATTAGAGCAAGATGCTGACTGTAGTGCTGAAGGAAAATTTCGTCAAACAGTTCTGAAGCAACCCAATGGCGTTTTGATAATACAGGAAACAACTCCACAAAATATATTTAATATCATTATGCATTAGTTAAGACTTTCTTCCAACACATAACATGCAATTTAATTTCTTTTCCATCAGCAAACTGTGCAGACTTAAAAAACTCACCAATGTAGTAACAAGCACCATTAATTGCCTTCCAGTTTTCTACCAAATAAGGAATCGGATAAAGTCAGATATCTCAACTTCAATTAAAGTAATGTTTGTGAAGATTCAGATTTGACACAGAGGAATCAGGAGATTAACGGTAGCAAGTATATCTTCAGTAAAAGAGATTACGAACAGACCTGTATTCCTTGTTGCTGAGTTGGGAGTAGAGTTTGGAACTAAGTAGAGATTGGTTGACACTCGCGAATGGCAAGAATAGATATCCAACCCCTGACCAGTCTGTATTTGTAGGTCTCTGCATTCACAAGTTGTTACCTGCGAATCGTATTGTGAGAGGTCATTCCGCTGTATAATAATTCTCCTTCTGTGAACTGCCTTCTCCTCACGACTCCAAAACCCAACCTGCATTCAAGGTGACTGTTGTGTGGTATCCTGAATGTTGACTGCTCTTTGTCGGTGTCACATATAACCACAACAACCCAGTCGATGTCCACTCTCTGACGTGGGTGGGGTAGACCCGAGTTTATCAAACGTTGCAACACACTTCTACTCCCTGTGTCCGCGTAGGCTATCTTGCATACACCTGAGAAGTGTTATGCTGAAAATTTGGCCCGTGAAGTGTCCACAAATGTTATTGTAGTATGCAGTAACCTTCGAATGGGTAACACTCAATCTTGATGGTGCCTTCTATTACATCCACCTGCACAACCTTATTCTCTGGAACTAAATCTGAACCCACTGACTACCACTGGAAACGTAGCTACAAAAGAAACCAAAATACTAAGATCACCAAGTTATATTCACATGCTCATACCTTCATCATCTTTGATTTCTTTGAACTTCTTTCCTTTGCCGATTTTTTGCCCAATATTATATACCATTGAATGGAGGAAGGTTGGGGTGACGTCCAACTTCCTTAGAACTCCCAAAACTTGAGGGTTTTCGTCCTCAAAGTTTTAAACCAGTCACATTTAAGCAATCGGAACTCACAATATATCTTTTATAAATTCTCACGTGTTTTCAAATCCCAATACAAGCTCTCATTTGTAGCCTCGAAGTGAGGGAAAACACAAGGAGCAAGGAATGTGGGATTAAAACTTCATTTTTGTCTTGTAGTCACTTAAAGCCACTTTACAAAGTAAATAGCTGTATAACATAAAAATGACTTAATTCCATACACCTTAATAAAGTTCTGAAGTAAATAAAATTAAACTTCCATTGTGATTGGTAGGCATCCTATTAGATACCTTCTTTAACCTATCTGAATGTGGAGATAGATTAAACTGGCGCCCAAAATACTAGTGTTGAGAAGGGGACATGACAATCCTCTCTTCTCGGGATTGCTTGCCCTCAAGCAATCTCAATGTTGGATGCTGCAATATAGACTCACCTTTCCAAGTGGCGTCTTCATATGGTAAGTCTTTCCATCGGACTAAATATTCCCTGACGGTTCTGTTACGCAGCCTTCTCTCTTCGGTTTCAATCATTTCCTCCGGCACCAAAATAAGCTTACCCACTTCATCAAGCAGGGGCAAACTCACTCAAGGTACAATCTGCTGGCCCACAACCTTCTTGAGGCATGAAACATGAAAAACGTTGTGGATTTGGCTGTCACTCGGCAAATCCAGCTCATAAGCGACATCTCCTACCCTCCTGGTGATATAATAAGGTCCATAAAATTTGGGCTTAAGTTTCTCTAACCCACTTTTCTTCAAGGGACTCTATTTATATGGCTGTAGACGAAGAAAAACTCTATCACCCACCTCAAAATTCTGCTTAGTGTGATGTCGATCAGCATATAACTTCTACTGATTTTGTGTCTGCAGAATATTATCCTTGAGAGCTCAAAGGATATCCTGCTGGTCCATAATCCATTCTTTGGCCAGTGGTGCCCGGCTGTCCTGTAATGCTAAATCAATAAAAGGAAGGGCTACAAAGGAGTCATCCGAATGGACATATGGTAGGTGGTGTTGTAACAATACTCCCCCAAATACAACTACTTAAACCATGCTCTCTGCTGCCCTGCAATGTAGTTCCTCAAGTACCCTTCCACCCACTTATTCACTTATTTTGGTCCGACCATCCATCTATGGGTGATAGCTAGTGCTGGGAGTCAACTCTGTACCTATCAATATGAAAATCTCCTACCAAAAGGTACTAAGAAACCTACTGTCCCTGTCACTCACAATAGTCCTGGGTAATCCATGGAGCCAGAAAGCCTCTCGAAAAAATAGCTCAGCTACCTGAGAGGTTGACCAGTCTATGGCGATCGCGAAGAAGTGTGCGTACTTGGTCAATCTGTCTACCACTGCAAAGATGCAGTTCCTACCCTGGACCCTCGGCAACTCGGTAATAAAATTCATGGAGATACTCTCTCACCTCTGGGCTAGAATAGGGAGAGGCTGAAGTAAATCTGCAAGAAAGCCCTGTTCAGACTTGTTCTGCTGACAAGTCTGGCACTCTCTGACATGCTGCAATACATCGTCCTTAAGCCCCTTCCAAGAGAATCTCTCCCTGATCTGCCTGTAGGTTTTAAAAAACCTTGGGTGCCCTGCTGATGGTGCATCATGTATGATGCACATAATATCCCCCTTTAGTTTAGATTCAGGTACTAGGTAGATTATGTTTTTGTAATATATAACATCATTCATTACCTTGTACCATTTGTCCTGAAGTATACCATCCAAAATCTGACAAGCATGAGCATTTTTGGAATACTCCACTAAAAGCTGGGACCTCCAATCTATTGAAATCTTAGAAATGGCGTAACATGCTAGCACTAGGGGTCATTGGGAAAGAGCATTAGCAACTATATTATTTTTCCCTTTGACATATTCAATGTCAAAATCGTAAGCTTGTATCTTGCTGACCCATTTTTGCTGCCTTTCGTTCAACTCCTATTCTAGGAAGTAGTGCAAGCTGTTATGATTGGTCTTAACTGTAAATTTACTTCCCACCAAGTACTGCCTAAATTTGGCAAACGCATGCATTATAGCCTGCATCTCCTTATCATAGGTGGAATATAGCAACTTGCTGCCCCTAAGTTTCCTACTCTCAAAAGCAATGGGATGACAGTCTTGCATCAATATTGCCCCTATTCCGCTTCCTGAAGCATCACACTCTAAAACGAAGGGCCTAGAAAAATTAGGAAGTCCTCAAAGAAAACCAATACACTCTTCCTTAGTTGTTTCTTATTAATATAGTTCATGCATGACTGGAAAGTGGTAGGTGCATTAGTGAGCCCAAATGGCATCACCAAGAACTTGTAGTGTCCGTAGTGGCATTGAAAGCTGTCTTATGCACGTCCTCCTCACGGACTCCAATCTGATGGTATCCTGATTGAAGGTCTATCTTCGAGAAATAAACTGTCCCGTGAAGCTCATCCAATAACTCGTCAATGCGTGGAATCAGATACATGTTCTTAATGGTTCTCTTGTTCAGTGCACGGTGGTCTATACACATGCGAAGGGTGTCGTCCTTCTTCTTAACCAATACCACTGAAGAGGCAAAGGGGCTACAGCTGGGTCTCGTATGCCCCATATCTAAAAGCTCCTTGATCGTCTTCTCTATCTCTTCCTTGTAGTGCCAGGGGTGACGATAAGGGGTAGTAATGATGGGTTTGGCACCCTCCTCTAGCTCAATAATATGCTCAAACCCTCTATCTGGTGGGATTCCCGGAGGTATATCCTCAAACACTCTACTGTTCTTATCTATAACTGTTTGAATGTCATAATGATATTGCTGTCCTGTATCCTGTGTCTCCTTTGAGGAGATGAAACACTGTGTCGCCCACTCTATATCATCATGTCTCAAAATGGTCTCCACCCTGTGAGCTGTAATTAATCTGGGTCCACTATCTGGTATGGCTTTGAGGACTACTAACCAATCACCTTGTGATAATTCCAACTGCATGGTCTCGTGATCAAAAGTGTACCTGCGAAGAGTCCTTAACCATTGTCTACCCAAAATGGCATCCAACCCATCCAAATGAACGACGTAGAAATCAGTCTCCAAAAGATAATCGTCAAACTATATCTAAAGACTAACTACCTTCTCCGTACATCTTGACACTTCATCACCTGCAACTTTCATCTCAAACTCGGGAATGTCAACTGTCTGCAACCCTCTCCTAGATACCATCCATGTACTAATGAAATTATGTGAGGCTCTTGTATCCAAAAGGCACACAATGAGCTGTCCCTTAACCACAACCCTCACTCTAAAAGGATGACACGCCGGATCACTAGAAAGAGTGGCTATAACTAGAGGTTGTTCCGTGACAATTTTCTTCTTCTTATCTTTAAGGGGCTGCTCTTCAACTTCTTCCTCCTCATTGTCCTCAACCTCTTCACCTTCTTGTTGCTCCCCTTCATCCTCAGAGAGAACCTCAACATAGCGTATCTTGCCTTTTCCAAGGCATCTGTGATCGGGGGTCCAAGGCTCCCTGCAAGTAAAGCACAATTTCTTCCTCTTGATTTCATTCCGTATTTCAAAATCCAACCTAGGAGTGAGTTTCTGCTGGTTTTTATTTCCTTGGCTCCATGTAGATCCCCTTTAAGGTTTCTTTGGAGGCTGTAATATCGATGAGGGTGAATCCAAATCATTAGCTATCTTAATCGCGTCATCCAGAGTGTTTGGTTTAAGGATCTTAACCAAACCCCTAAATCTGTCCTGTAGACCTTCTGTGAATAGCATCACTTTCTGCTATTCTGACATATCTGGCACCATAACTAATATACGTTGAAACTCATCAATGAACTTATCTAAAGATCCACTCTGACGCAACTGAGCCAAATCCCTGTAATAGACTTCAACATCCTTCCTGTTAAAGCAAGTAATCAACTTAGAGCTGAAAGTCTTGTATGAAATTATGAGGCCATGATTCTATGTGACTAATCCATGATGCCACCAATTGTACGCAGTTCCCTCTAGGTGCATAGTCTCAAATCTAATGGCTTTAGCTTTAGCCATGGGTTTAAGTGTCAAATAAATATCCAGCTTGTGAATCCAAGCTCTAGCGGATGTCTAGCCACTACCATCAAAGGTGGGGAGAGTAAGTTTGTTCATAACATGTTTTAAATCCCTTTTAGGTGTTCTCAGTCTCTGATCCTGCTGCTGCCTATCAACCTCTCTTTTCTAATTTAAATATTGAACGAAGCTTAGATTTTGTTTAACTGGATCTGGAAACAAATCCTACTCATCAAATGTTGTCATAACATTATCTAGTAACAAATTCGGAGCTGCAAGTGGTACAACTTCTTCTTCTACATTAAAAATCGGCATCAAGGGTCTGTCTGTGTTATGTGTGGGAGCTCTAGCTGCTCGGGGAGATCCAACTATACTACCACCTCCACTGTGATGGCTAGGAGCCCTTCTATGATCGGAACCAACTGTTGCATAGTACCTGCTAATTGCTGAAGAGCATTTGCAATGTTGTTTTGTCCATCTCTGATAGCCTATAACGTTTCCCTAACTTCCCTATCTATGTTCAGTTTCATTATATGCCATTTGAATGTTGATTTCTAGTTTAGCCTGTTCCAAGTGATCAACCTGTTGAGTAATATTGGCCTATTCACCTGTTCCAAAAGTTATTTCCTCATCCACAATAAAACTGTCCTCAATGTTGATTTGAACTGATGAGTCTGCTTGTTCCAGCTGTAGGTGACTAAATTTATGTTGTCTTCTACTCATTCCTGTCTATCATTTTTGGGTAAAAATGGTCTGCAATTTTTTTATTTTTCCCACACAATGGCAAGTCTTGTGGCTCTGATACCACTGAATATACTGATGCTTAACAATTAGACCAAGATGTTGACTGTAGTGTTGAAGGAAAATTTCGTCAAACAGTTCTGAAGCAACCCAATGGCATTTTGATAATACAGGAAACAACTCCACAAAATATATTTAATATCATTATGCATTAGATAAGACTTTCTTCCAACACATAACATACAATTTAATTTCTTTTCCATCAGCATACTATGCAGACTTTAAAAACTCACTAATGTAGTAACAAGCACCATTAATTGCCTTCCAGTTTTCTACCAAATAAGGAATCAAATAAAGTCCAATATCTCAACTTCAATTAAAGTAATGTTTGTGACAATTCAGATTTGACACAGAGGAATCAGGAGATTAATGGTAGCAAGTATATCTTCAGTAAAAGAGGTTAAGAACAGACCCGTATTCCTTGTCGCCGAGTTGGGAGTAGAGTTTGGAACTAAGTAGAAATTGGTTGACACTTGCGAATGGCAAGAATAGATATCCAACCCCCAACCAGTTTGTGTTTGTAGGTCTCTACATTCATGAGTTGCAACCTACAAATGGTATTGTGAGAGGTCATTCCGCTGTATAATAATTCTCTCGTCGTGAACTGCCTTCTCCTCACAACTTCAAAACCCAACCTACATTCAAGGTGACTGCCGTGTGGTATCCTGAATCTTGACTACTCTCTGTCGGCGTCACATATAACCACAACAACCCCGTCAATGTCCACTCTCTTATGTGGGTGGGGTAGACCCGAGTTTATCAAATGTTGTGACACACTTCTACTCTGTGTCTGCACGAGCTATCCTGCATATCCCTGAGAAGTGTTATGTTGAAAATTTGGCCCATGAAGTGTCCACAAATGTTATTGTAGTGTGCAGTAACCTTCGAATGGGTAACACTCAATCTAGACAGTGCCTTCTATTACATCTTCCTGCACAACCTTATTTTCTGGAACTAAATCTAAACCCACTGACTACCATTGGAAACGTAGCTACAAAAGAAACCAAAATACTAAGATCACCAAGTTATATTCACATGCTCATACCTTCATCATCTTCGATTGCTCTGAACTTCTTTCCTTTGCCAATTTTCTGCCCAATATTATATACCACTGAATGGAGGAAGGTTGGGGTGACGTCCAACTTCCTTAGAACTCCAAAAACTTAAGGTTTTTCATCCTCAAAGTTTCAGACCAGTCACATTTAAGCAACCAGAACTCACAATATATCTTTTATAAATTCTCGTGTGTTTTCAAATCCCAATACAAGCTCTCATTTAGAGCCTCGAAGTGAGGGAAAACACAAGGACCAAGGAATGTGGGATTAAAACTTCATTATCATCCTGTAGTCACTTAAATCCACTTTACAAAGTAAATAGCTTTATAACATAAAAATGACTTAATTCCACACACCTTAATAAAGTTCTGAAGTAAATAAAATTAAACTTCCATTGTGACTGGTAGGCATCCTGTTAGATAACTTCTTTAATCTATCCTGATGTGGAGATAGATTAAACTGGCGCCCGAAATACTAGTGCTGAGAAGGGGACATGATAGAAATTCATTGGTATTGTTGTTGTCCTTTGTATAGAGAAACAAAATTATATTGTACTTCGCTAATTTCAGTTTTGAGCAGCAGTGCTTTTTGTTTACTTCAAATCTTCCAAATGGAAAGAGTTCATTTTATGATGGTTTGTGTTGTGAACTTTGGTAGCCTACTCTTGGTGATTGTTCAGGACAGAAACTTTTGCATGTTTGGTTCATCTTTTAGAAATCCTTGGAGTTGGAAGAGCAACAGGTTTTGCAAGTCTTCATGATTGTATATGAATAATACAATGGAGGGATGATAGATCTTAAGGTCCTTTCGTAATGAACTTGTTGAACTCTTGCAAAGGACCGTTTTCCTTTTAGAAAGAAGAGTGGAGGCATTTGTATTTTCTGGTATGACTCTATGCGAAATATTAAGGAAAAATATAATTGTGATAAATTAGGGGCAAAACAAATCACAATAAATTTGGGGCTAAAATGCAAAATCTCTGAAAAAAAGGATAGGGCTAAAAAGTAATTTTGTTTATACTACATTGACGAGGTGAGTGAAAACTCTGATAAGAGTGTCATAAAAGAGACTGAAGATCTCTCTTTCAACATGCTTCATTAGATATTGTCATTATTTATGCTTCGCTTCTTGAAGGAGATTGTGCTTCTTCTTGTTGGTTTGTGAGGACGGAAACCCTTATAGGCGACATTCTCTACGTTGTTGAGAGACACAAAGGATTGGGAGTGGTTTCACTACAGGAGTCATATTGCCGCATATTGGGAGTAATTACCTTAATCTTTGGGGGTGAATATTGCAGATCTTATTTATAGCAGCAGTTGTGAGAAGTTTGGGGAGTTTTGCATGTGTGTTCATAGCTCTATGTATTGTTGTCATTGCATAATAGTTCCAGCTGTGGCAGAATGGCAATATATTGATGTGAGCTAGGGTTTGGAACCCTTTCTATATTTTGATTGTTGTTGTAGACATTTATATTCATTTCCAGCAAAGGGGTATGTAGAACCTGTGTTTATAATCTGATTTAATCATCTCCGTATTCACAGTTTGCAAAATATTAATTCATTTTCAGAATTGTATCCAATTTTAAGTGATTAAAGGTTTTTACTGTACTATTATTGTGATTTATTTGCAATATAAATCTACTCTTCAATTATATTATATTTTTCTCTTTGAGCTTTAATTAACAAACAGGGCATCATATTGCAAAAGTGTCCCGTTTTGTGTTTTAAGAAAAAACTTGTGTAAATTGCATTATCGTGCAAGCAAGAGGCACAAATTAACAATCTTGAGAATCCAAAACTTTTGGACAATTATCCTTACAGTTTACACTTGACAATCTTTTGACCATTCTCAGCTTTGTTTCAGACTTATCCTGTCCTGGCATGCTTCTAACCATTACTTTGACACATTTCATTATTTCAACTTCTGCTTTCTTTTGTGCACATTATTGCATTTCTATTCTAACTGCTGTGTATCATTCTTACAATGGCTTTGCCGAAAACTGCTAACAATGTTAAGGAATGGAAACCCAAATAAATACATAACCCTCAATCACAAGCACTTTGAGTTTGTAAACCCTGCTTTTAAATGGTCTTTCCTAATATACAAGTGAAATTTTCTTACTGGTACTGATTGCCCTATAAATGATGAAGAACACTGCAGCAGTTTGAAATTTGCTAAAGGTGCTTGGAGATGGAGATAAGCAATGTTAAGATGCTGCTGATCCTACAATATGAACAATGGCATTTACAACTGTGGGAAAACTGCAATAAAACAAATAATGCTCCCAACAATGAACCATGGCTTGCAAGCTCTTTGCAACCTCCTGAAAGAGAACATTCAGATCTGAATAGGCATATTGAATATTCAAAACCCACTCTAAGCAGTCTTATGGCATGCCCTGCAGTGTCAAGTGGCATCTTTTATGTTTCTCAATGTTTTTGGGATTCAAGTTTAAATCCCGTATGGCATGCTCCATGAGCAAATGGACACTTGTTTATGTTTTACAAATTTTGGCCAGAATGTATTATGGCACATACTTCTTCACTCTTCTTGAACACTTCATTTTGATGAATCTTGGAAAACTGCGTAATGGCACACTTCATTAGGTCGTTTGGCTAGTTTTAACATAAACACATTGTCATCTCTCCTTGCCTATGGCACACTCCTTAGTACTAGATGTCCCATTTTCATGCCTTGAACCATTTTGACTCTTGTTTCATGTCCAAGCTACAATCTTTGCATTGTCTGATGTGTTGCAAAGCTTCTTTCATCAGCTATGCAAGGGCAAGGATTAGAACTGAAAGTATGACATTCATGACCAAGATAGGGAAGGATTTGACAATGACTCAACTAGGAAAAAATAAGAACTTCATTTGACTCCAAGATTGACACTGAAAAATTCCATATGGGTGCAACACATACATGCACAAATATATACAAGATTACATACACACACAATATCTCACTGGCTCAAATGAAAGAGTGGGTGCACGTGAATAGAGTGAGTGGAACATATGCTCTTATCCGAAGAAGCAGCATTCATTGATGTGCTATTACAAGTTTCAATATTCAATATCATCCATCACCTCTAGAACCCCACACCTAATATCAGAATATTCAAACCTTGATTGGCAACCTGAAATTTTTTTGCTCAAATAATTTCTTGTAAAATTATACTACCACATTCATTAAGAAATGACCAAATAACATTAAAAATCATCACTAGCCTCAGCCATTCAATACCAAACAAGAGAACCTTCATGAAACACATTGCATCAACATCCTTTACTTGTTCTACTAGTTCTCACAGAATTGTACAACCAAATTTAACAAGAGATCAAAAATGATTAAACATAATATCACTCACCTCAGCCATTCCATACCAAACAAGCGGAACTTCACGAAACTGCACAGCATCAACATCTTTTATCTGCTCAAGTAATTTCTCCCGCAATTCTACAATGAAATTGAAACAAAAGATAAAAGTAACAATGAACACAACATAAGGATACATGGAAACTATTTTACCAGTTATTACAATTTCGAAACTTCCCAATATATCTCAAGTCTCTACAGGAAAAATGATATTTTTGAATTTTCACATATATGCATAGAGTAGTGAGGTAACCTTCTAGTCTTACTACAAGGTGTGAATGTATATAACGCCCATTAATCTTCCGTGAATCTAATTTGGCTCCACTTTTTGAAACTTCTTTGGCAAGGGCCACCAATGCCTGAGAAACAAGGCTTTTATTAAGAATGTATTCTCGTAATGCTTTAGACAGTAATCACATTTATCAATGAATATGCTTGGCATGATGAAAATGTTAGCAATAATCTTTTTGAGAAAGTGAGAAACTACACAATACTATCCTCGTCAAATTTATCATCCTCCACAATATTAGTGCGTGCAAAAATATATTTCCTTCTAGTAAGTGTCTTTCACTCAAAAAAGAGTTTGAGTAGCAAACATTACACTAGTATCATTCAATGTCCCCCCTTAATTGCAAACCTTAAAAGAAAATTTATTAAATGTGTTTTTACCTGTTTTTTTGCATTTAATAAATTTTATACTTACATATATGTGTTACTTCGGTAATTAAATTTAAAACGAATGAGCACATATATGATAATCAAAAGAGAGGAATAATAGACAAAAGAAACGTGTCCCTGAAATTCAAGGGGGACTTGTGCGTTACTACGGCAGAATTAAATAGAGCTGGAAGCATCTCTAATGGGGGAAGATTACTGAATTTGGAGTTACTTTATGCAGAAGTTACAGAGAATATGGAAGAGTATTCTACAGGGGCGATTTTCAGGGCTGAGAGATGCTCTTAGAATAGCCCAGTTTTCATTCGTGACAGTTGCATGGTCCTTTTTTAGCTTGATATTTGGCAAAAGAAGAGCTTTGCTCATGTGTTTCCTTGTGAATGGAATCCATCAGCTCGGGTAGAAGGAAAGAGATTGGTCAAGTGAGTTATAAGCAATAATTGCATGTTCGTGGGTTGGTTCCAATCTCCGCATAGATAGAGCTTGGCTTTCATCCACCTTCTTTGGTATTGCTACAAGTACCCACTGAGGTTTTCGAAGGAATAGACTAATCACAACCAATCAGTATAACAAGCACTCAGGGAGATAGTTTTGTAGGCTTTGTAATTTGCACTTCACTATTACAGGTAAAGACACCCAAGTATTTGAGCATGCAAATTTGCATTTTCAAAATTTGAAATAGTCAAAAGCTATTAGGTTGCTGCATGCAAATACACTTGGAGAGTTTGATTTTGGAGAAGACTCTTTCATTTCAACTTCTCTTTCCTCCACATTTGGCTCTTTGAGCTCCAAGTAGGTAGAAGATTTCAACTTTGCTTTCATTTCTTGCTTACTTCACTATTATGTTGCATTGTTTGGCTCATCTTTGTCCATTTGTTCAAAAGCATGCCATATCTTTTGCATTTTTCCTTTAAATAAGATGAAATCTTCTCATTTCAAATGCTTGAAAATCCTCCAAACTCCAAAAACGAAATTGCATGTAGAAAAGCATCTTGAAGTTTGTCATGTCAAAAGATGATCTCCGTGAATCAAAGGATATAGCAGGATAGGAACTAGGCGAGGGGATGCTACAGATGCAAGTTGATCAAGTTAGACCTGTGGAAACACTCTTAGTTCTCCACTTTGGAACTATGTGCAAATGATATGACCAATGCCAGGTGGAGGAGGTTATGTGTGGATTTGTAGCCACTTCAAAGAGGAATTTAGTAGCTCTTATAGTACAGTGAAAGCACATTTGAGTTTTATTCCTAGGAAATGTTTGTAACAACCACTTTTCCCGGGTCTTAACTAACAACTAACCTATCAAACAAATATAGTTATTACTTCATTTTCATAGGAAGACAATTATATCAATTGCGTTCATGTGAATGAGATTAACAGTTACAATCAGTTAAACGGAAATTTCATAACTAACAATTGAAAACACCATCAATGAATTTACTATGGAAATTAAAAATCTACATACTATGGAATTCGAAAGCGAAATCAATCTAGGAATGCTTTTGCAAACACCCAAGTTAGTTCACAAATACCTCTTGGGATCAAATGACAATTACCATCCAATACCACTATATCAAAATCAAATGACAATTATCATCAAATACCACTATATCAATTAGGGCATGGATTACCATTGGATCATTTAGGGCATCACATACCACTTATCAATTAGGGATTTTTTATCAATGGATCATTTAGGGCATTAATTACCATTGGATCATTTAGGGCATCAAATACCACTGTATCATTTGGGGTGTCAAATACCACTGTATCATTTAGGGCATTAGATACCATTATGTCATTTAGGATACTAGATACCACTGTATCATTTGGGGCGTCAGATACCTCTGTTTTATTCCTTTTCTTCCTATTGCTAACAATGGCAATAACATAAGATTAAAAGATATGCTCATAATCAATATCCTTATAAATGAAAGACTGAAATAACAATCATGTAGATATATTCCATATTCGGTTGGAAGGTCAACCGATCTAAATGGTTAACAATTACATTGACGAGAAAGGTTTCTTTCATCAAAGAAAATAACCAAATTCAATGATATTAATTAATCCATCATATCTTCTACTTGTATAAATATCATAAAAGTAAAAATACCTATTACCAATAAATGTTTGAATGCTCAACTTATCTTTATCTGATGCATGTCCTGACATCTCGTAGAGAGGGGAAACATTGTCAAGGGCTTAACCTCCCAACCACAGACCTTAAACTTATCCCCACACTTTCTCTAATTAGAAAGGCCCTCCCTACCCGGAATAGATATGGAACACCTTGTCAGCCACAAAGCATTCTAGTATTTAATCACACCACTCGACTTAACATAGAATAAATTGGACATGCATGAGCGATTAAATAATTTCTCTTTTTAAAATAATATATTATTGTTATATCATTTCTAATTTTGTTTTCCATGTTATTGCAAATTCCTTTATCACCTCTTCACCTCTTCCTAGGCCATTCAACTGGGTGAGTCCTAGGTGTTAGAGTAAACCAACTCAATCTGCTGATTCTTAGCTAGTGCATGATTAATTACATATTCAATATATCTCAGCTTTTATGACTTGAGGAAAATAATCTTAAGACTTGCAAAAGTACAATTCGGTTCTGAGTTACAGCAATTAAAGAAAGATGTTTGGACTCAACATGACAATTTGTCTTTGCTCAATATGGAAAGATTAGTCTCTTTGATATTATAGTGCAGATTTCTCATAAACGTACTTCCTTCTGCTATAATTTATAATGCAAAAATAAAAGAATGAAGATGTATCACTCAGAAAAGAAGTGACCACTTAACCTGGTCTAACGAAATACAGAAATGTGAGCCTTGGCTTGATGTTTAATGGCCGACTTCCTCACAAAAGCAATCTGTATGCAATATCAGATTGTGTCTAATTTCCGCTTTCAAGAAGGGTGTAGAAAGGAGGAGTAAAAATGTGGAAAGAAATGCAAGAGTAAAATCGCGTGGAGGCAAAAAACATATCCGACTTCTCTCAGCTTCCAAATATATGTAAAGGCATTCAACTTCTCAAGGCTTCCAAGGAGCTGTAACTCTTAAAGAAATGCTTCGCCTTCTTGGACGCTGATATAATATGCCAAGTGTACATTTCGGTTTTTAAAAAGAATTGAATAAATATGAAAAAGAACTTGAAGGTTATAAATTAAAAGAATATTATAAACATATTTATTTACTTGCACGTAAATATATCTTATTAAGATGGCACATAGTAAATGTTTATCCAAGGTCGTACCTTTTAAATATGTATAACTAAATACATGTTTCATCTTGGAAGATTTATTTTATCTTCTTGTACATGCATTTAAATGTGCGTATTAAATAGATAAAATCTTGTATAAAAATAATATTCTAATGTCACCTTTAATTTATCTCTATGTACATACATAAATATGTATTATAATGATGTGGTGGAAAAGTCAACCAAAAGCCATTTGAGGTACGCATTAATTAAGTTTAAATGATTAATATTTTAAATGTTTATTTAATAGTTCATGTGTGTCTAATGTGTGTATCCTATTATGCAGTAGCTAGGTCCCCAACTATGGTGATTCACGATTCATACCTATTTGCCCAATGATGGTGATGCTCCTGTGCCCAATTCTTTTCTGACAATGCTTCCATCCCTTTGACATGCTCTCTACAAGGAAATTCTCCGTAGTTAAATCATATTATCATAACAAGTTATTAATTATTAATAATCATAACGACTAACCGCCTTTTCAATTCCATGAATTCATGATAAATAATCAACTAGTATGATATCTTCAGATGAAATTATAATGACTAACCATCTTACCATTTTGCAAGATTATAACAAATTTAACTATCAACTAACTTCATGTGAACCTCAACGGCTATATGAACATTTTAAATTGGATCAAAAATTGGGATGTAACGCTATTGGGAGGGCAAATTCAGCTCATCAGCTAGAAAGCGGTAAGCCTTTAAAGAAAGGAATAATGTCATCTATGTCTTCAACTACCAGTCCCATTGAACCACCTAGAGAGGGCCACCCATTCTTGCATCCTCCTCAACAACAAATTGTTAGTAAGAGAGCAATGGGACCCTTGGAATTATCATTCCAAAATGAAGCTAGAGACACTGTTGATCAAGCCATAGCCAAATGTGTGTATGCAAATGAATTGTCATTTAATGTTGTTCGCTCACTGTATTGGCAATACATGTGGGCACGTAATGAGGCTCCAAAGGGGTTCAAGGGCCTTGGTTATGAGAAGATACACACCACTTTATTAGATGATGAGGTGGTCTATGTAGAGAATGCCATGCTGCCCATCAAAGATTCATGGGTTGAAATAGGTGTGACAATAGTATCGGATGGATGGAAAGATGCAAGGAATCGTCCTTTGGTGAATGTTATTCTGGTGTCTAGAAGAGGTTCAATGATTTTGAAAGTTGTGGATTGTGAAGGAGAGGTAAAGGACGGTCCTTTCATTGCAAACATTCTCATCCAAGCTATCGAGCAAGTTGTCCCTTAGATGTTGTTCAAATAATAACCGAAAATGCGAAGAACTATAGGGTTGTCGGATTATTGGTTGAGGAGTGGTATGAACACATTTTTTGCACAACTTGGGCTATGCACTCACTCAACCTAATGCTGCAAAAAAATTGGCACTAAAGTTGAGTGGATAAAAATGTATGAAAAGGCATAAGATATCCAAATGTTTGTCACAAACCACCGTATGACGCAAGCCATATTCAAACTATTCTCAAAAGTGGAGCTCTTGAAGGTAAGTTCCAGTGTTTAAAATTTAAATATGTTTTAGAAATCTAATCACTTTAGTAAACTTTCTATATTTTCAAAATTTTAATCTATTATTGTTTTGATTTAAAATAGGTTGTTGAGACCCGCTTTGCCTCCAACACTACTATTTTGAGATGCCTAGTGAAGGTTAAAGAGGCATTGTCTAGAATGGTAACCAGTGCTAATTGGAGTGTATGAAGGCAATCTAATAGTGCCAAGGTAGCTGCCATAAGGGGGCTGATAATAGATGACTTGGTGGGATCATGTTGAGTACCTTCTAAAGATCAACAAGCCTATATTGAGCATGATTTGATACACTAACATGGATAGGCCTTGCTTGGGTGAGGCATATGATGGCATTGACTCCATGATTGAGGACATTAGAAACATCATAAATGAGAAAGATCAAGATCGTGACAAAATGTTCTTCAAGGAGCTACAAGTAATCATGGTAGAGAGATGGAACAAAATGACTATCCTTTTGCATCTACTTGCTTTTGCATTGAGCCCCAGGTTTAATAGCCAATCGGTCCTCAAGGGAAGTACCGATAGAGTTGCCCCATATAGAGATCCTAAAGTTGCTCAAGGGTACAAGACAACCCTTCAGAGACTCTTTCCTAAGCACAAACGCCCAATAGTGAGGTTTGAATTTATGAGTTTCACGAGCATTGATGATTGTGATCTTGATGCTTGTGAAGACGATAACAATTTTGATGGTCATAAATGGTGGTCACTTCCATGAACAATGATACCAACATAGCCCATAGCCATCAAAATTTTATCACATGTAAGTTTTTTAATCTTAAGATTATAATTTCTAATTTCTTGTTAGTAAATATTCAAAACTCTTCACTTTATTATTTCAAATTTGCAAATCTTGATAGGTTGCTAGTTCAGCATCATCTAAGAGGAATTGGAGCACATACTCCATCCACTCAATAAAATGCAACCAACTCCAAGAAGGCAAAAAACTTGAAGTTTGTGCATTCAAACTTGAGGCTCACAACTCACAAAGAAAATACCCACAAAAAGGGGGAGACAAAACAATGGGATGTCGAACAAGAGGTTGCGGAGTTGGAAGTCCATTTTGATGCACTTGCAATTGATGATGGTGATCTTGAGATACATAGTGATGATGGAACTGATCCTAAGGCTATGACTAAGATTGTTGATGCTAGTGGCACTACTTGTGCTTCTAATCAACAACTGCCTATTGATGATGATTTTTGAGATACATTGATATTTGATTGCATATTAGTCTATGACTAATTACTGACTAATTAGTAATGTTGACATTACTATTTTAAAGTTTTGAACTGAAACATTGATATGGTGGTGTATTTTTACATTTTGTCATGCCATTCGAACAAAATTGTTGATATATGAGGTAGTGTATTTTGCTAAATTGCTTTAATATTAGCATAGTGGTGTATGAACTTATTTGCTGCAGCATAGTTTTACATATATATAAAAACAAATCTTGTACGGATGAACCTAAAACGAGCTTGAACCCAGCCCCCAAAAAAATTGAGCGAATTTTGAACCCACATCTGAACCAGAATCTGAATTGACAACTTAGAAAAAAATTCAGAACTTCTTGCTTACCTTGAGTTGGTGCAAGGAATGGTGAGAAAAGGGAGCCTTCCTTAAAGGTAGGAGAGACTCTGTCTCATATGATGTGGCTGGTCCACCTATTTTGCAATTGAATTTTAACAATCGGTTGCAAAATATCCACCCAACACAACTATCAATGGTACATGAGCTATCTCATAGCAACAGTCAAAGACAATACTTTGAAGCTTCACATAGTTACTTGTGTATGCTTGGAAACATCATTGTCTATGCGTGATTAAGGGATCCCAATGTTTATAGAATGGATATTGCCTTCTTATTAATGCAAGGTGGCAAAGGCTTACTCAAGTAGATCCAAATATGCATATGGTTAAGGGATAAAATTCCAATGACAATTTTAAAGAATGTGATCCATCTCCCTCTTATATCTACTAGTTAAGGTGACAAATCACATTGTGAGAGCTATGACCCATTCTTATTCATAGTTTCCTTCCTTCATATTCATTTGCAACAATGAACATATGAGATTTCAAATAAATAGACCAAGTATGCTCGGTGTCTTTCAAGAAACAGAAAGACCACGAGCATCAACAAGAGTCTCGCTGTCAACCATATTGAGAAGAGAACAATCATCAGAAAATTTCTCATCAAAGCCACAAGTCATTTTGATAGCCAAAAAGTTAATAGCAGTCCAAACGAATCCATTAACTATATATTCAAGTTGTTTCATTAGAGTAACTTCAGTGTCCTCAGGACTCATAATTTTAGTTCGATTTTAGACACTAATGCTCTCATTGCTCATGCCACTTGTAATTACTCCGAAAGCATGTTCAATTTCATGGCATAACACATAGGTGTCTATGGCCTTGAACTTCCCAACTCTCTTCCTTCTAGTCCACAATGTCAACCGTTGGATCTCACCTCAATCGACAGCTTCTCATACGATGGCAACTTTCAACTGTAAATGGCGGCAATAGCTTTAGTCATGATTTAGGAGATACTCTCTATAACTAGGTTTAAAGAAGCAGAAAAACATGGTCAATGGGATAAGCGCAAAGGATCTCCTGAAATAACCCCGACCAGTTATTGCTTCATCAAAAATCTTAAAACTTCAAGGTTAGACATTTGGTCAAACGATTTGAAAGCAAGCTTTTGAAACCACTGAAATATCCTGAATTAAATTTGATATAATACTAAGAAATTTGGGTGCGACTAAATGAGCAATTTGGGTGATATTGGTATTAATATCTTTTCCTGTTATACATGGAAAATTATGAAATCACTGCAAATGATGTGGTTTGCACATGTTCTTCATTTACCCATATAATCCTATTATTTTATTAACAAAACATGAAATAACTGTTTGGAACCTGGACTGTGTTGAGTGCCAAAAGAAATGGTAGATATGAATCCACTATATCCTGTTCCTGCCGTGGAGTACATACTGGTGAATAGCCCACTATGAGGAAATGTGCAGACCCGCAAGGAAACCTTCTTGAACATCCGTTGAAAATAATTCCGACTGAGGTCGAAACCTGGATTGGAACGCAGGAGCAAATGAGAGTCGACGTTTAATATTGGTGATAATTCCGTCCTCGGCAGGGATGTCAACAAGAAATCTGAAGACCTTAATGTAATCGACACCTGTTAATCCATTCGGTGCAAATGCATTTCGTCCTTCATAGTCGAACATCATATGTACGTGTTCCTTCGGGTTTTCAAAGATAATATTCGTCTTCAATTCCGAATCCCTGCAGCTACGAATATGCCAATTCTGGCGATTGCAATCTGAGACTGGACCCGTGTTTGACATGCATTAATCCTCATCTTCATTCCGCTCAATCACCTCCGTTTTCTTTTACCCACGTTGATGGCAGATGATGCGATATGTTTACTTGAGGACAAAATCGCCTTAGTCACTAGATAGCTCACGTTATTAACCAAAATAGATATCGCCGGCCCAGGGTGGAAGACATAACAACTCGCAATTGAGATGGCCGCCTGACAGGTCTGTGCGATCTAATATTCGGCTAGCCCTTGAGAAATGTCAGTCGCCCCCCGATACATGGATACTGAGTGCGTCTACAATAATTATTGTAAATCGACCATTTTATATGCTTTGAGTGCGGCAGATTCTGGTATGCTGACTGAAGTTCGTCTACCAAATCCTTCAATGACAGGTCATCCTAGCCTGACCTGAAAATCGCATGTCAAATAAATCGATGCCTATAATGTCTTCTGCAAATTGCACTTTCTTGTCCTGTTGTTCTGGATCGAATCCCTGACTTGAGGTTAACTCCTTCCGAATTCTTTCCAACTCAGCAATAATTCGTGAAACGAGGTCAATCTCTTTCCCTGCTGATCCTTGAATGAATAGTGATGCAAAAACCATTAAGTTGGCCTTAAGCCACAAGTAATAGCCCTGATGAAATGACTGAATGTCACCTCCAATCTACAATAATTCAGATGATATTTCACACCCTCAAAATTGCGTACCGATTGAGAGTTATCGTTCTCAATGGTCAGTTGTGACAATTGCAGAAACCCTAGGTTCTACAATGCACCTGTGATGGAATCACAATTTGAAAACAAAGAGAGATAAACAACTGCTGCCTTCGAATGGAGCCCTGGGGTGCCTATTTATTCTTTTCTCTCCACCTTCTCCAGAGACTTCTAGAACATTTCTGATTTTATCTCTTAAGTGACTTTATTAAATATTTTTATAATCCAAGTCACTTTATTAAATTAATTAAATATAAAGTTATCTTTTAATATTTATTTATTTGATAACTTTATAAGTAATTAACTTAATATCACTTATTTATTTAATTAAAATGATTAATTAGTCGTCCTCATAAAATATTCATTATTTTGGACAACCAAGTTAATCAAATTAATTAATCAGACTGCCTCCGAAAAATGGGGACATGACATCTCCAATGCAAATAGCTTAATCAAGAGCTTTAGTGAGGCATTGATAGTGCAAGCATCAATGGTGAAACATCCAAAACAAGAACCTTGAAACAACTATGTCATCCTTTAATAAATTAGTTAGTGCCAATGTTCCTATGTTAAATACAACTTTCGATATCACCATGAATTAGTTGAGATGTTTTGCTCCGAAAAGATGTCAAAGTCTTTGTGTATACAAATTGTGAGCATGTATCATCAGTATCTAAAATTTCTTGAAAGATATTCCTCTATCTTGAACCAAGTTGATGCTCATGTAAGTTGCGCTCGTTTCTAATGATCTTAGAAAAAAGAGCATGTGGACTAACTACTAGAGGAGCACTTTATGACTTTGTTATATCTTGAGAGATGGGAAGCTTGGATGAGCTCCAACAGAAAATGGCAATACAGAGCCTGTGGGCTACTCAGAATAGAGCTTCACACATGAATGCTTCAGCAAGATGTAAGCACCTCCCAAAGAGTTCCCTATGCCCACAAACCAATCTAGGATGACAAACTTAAGTAATCAATAAGTTGCAATGGCTAAATCATTCCAGAATTTCCTAATGCATATAACTCACACAACATACAATAATATATCCTGATTCTGTAGAGATGTTACAGAGATGGGATCTTGAATCAAATCTTGAACAGAAGTAAATGGTAATGGTTTCTTCATAGAATCAATTTGTCCAATAAGTTACAGTTTATAACATTGATAAAACTCCTGTATGATAGCCAATGGTTTGAGCTTTCAAATGTGGTGCAGGTGATTTAGTCTCTACCACAATGATGAGTGCCAAATATTCACATCCACACAGACTCATAGCAATAATCTAATTGGTACCTATACGATGCCCAAAAATACATCACTCTAAAGGGGCAAGAATATAGAAAACGGTAATGTAAGAAGTCAACAACAAAAAAGAGGTCCACGCAAGAGAGCATAGCATACCATTTCAGATTAAGTTCACAAGGAAAATATTCATGGTAGTGCTTCACACAATGTAACTCTCAACAAGCTTCCCCAAGTCTACAATTTGATGCTTCTCGCCTATGAACTGATTCCTCCGTTCCGTTCACTCTTGTATGAACCGTTAAGGAAATCGACAACTTTGACCTGGTTTCCACCCTACTCCTACGAAAGCCCAAATGTAATAAAATTGATTTAGAGAACTATATGCACCTCCTTGATGCCTCTCTACAATGCCATCAACTCAAAAAAGAAATTGCGTGTCATACTTGACTCAGATATTTTGTTTCCTTTAACTTTTCTCTAGAACAAAGAGGGTTGAATCACAAAGTAAGCCATCTTGAAATCTTATTGCAGAATAACTTAGAAGAGGATGTATGGTCCTTTAAATCAAATATGATCATATACCTATTCCACAAAAGAGGAGAAGCAAAATGTCTCTTTAGTTAGAAATTTCCCTAGCATTGCAAACCTTAACAGTTAT
Organism: Cupressus sempervirens; assembly: GCA_028749045.1. NCBI lineage: Eukaryota > Viridiplantae > Streptophyta > Pinopsida > Cupressales > Cupressaceae > Cupressus > Cupressus sempervirens. Next base: position 481,682,055 of record CM053787.1, on the reverse strand, counting down.
GAAGATATTCCAAGGTTTACTCCTGCCATTACTGCCACCATTGCATTGAGACAAATTTAACATATGAATTTCGCTCATTAAATGAGAAGACATTGATGTTTATCTGTCTTGAATTCACAGCATTTGAAAATCAAAACCTCCTTGAGCACAACCATTTTTCTCTGGTTGTGGTTGTTATCCCCTATCTCCCATTGCCTCCCTCTTATCTCCAAGAGTGCATGTGACTGCAGGGAGTGATGAAGGTGGGATGCCACTTGACAAGGCCTGTGCAGCATATAGTAAAAACCCCAAGGTGTCATTATCGTAGAGATAATCGTAGTGGCATCATTGAATGTCATAGTATACTTTCAGCCATGTTTCACATCTCAGAACGATTGAGGTTTGTTTTTCCTTAATAATCTTCTCATTTGCAAAGAAAAGCAATTATGGTCAGTTTCCTATTACATGCAGACCACTTCCCTTGTTCTCTCTTCCAAGAATATAATTTATCCTCATGCCCTTGAAAGGTTTCTAAACTTCCCATTTCTCAACAACATACATGAATGATAAATTGCACTCTCTAAAAAGAACATGAAAAAATGAAGTGCTTGAAGAGTGCTGCTTGAATGAATTTGGTTCTAGATCTCGCTTAAACCTGCTTTGAAACCATGTTGATGAAGGATCACTGCAAATGTAATAGCACTATTGTGACTTTTGTATTTTCCAAGTGCATATATATATATATGACTCATCTAATAATTATTAGTTATTGGTAATAATGTTTAATTGGTAGAAGATAATTACTAAGAATAATTTAATCTCTTGATCAAACTAATCCGATTGAAGCTACAACATTTACAAATAAGGACTCTCAAATCATCTTTCATTAAAAAACATGTGCTTAAGGCTGGACCATGAATCTACTATACAAGGCAAAATAAATTAGTGATAAAACATGTGACTCCTAATTGCATTAGCTCCTTTTTATCCATTCTAACATTCTTGGAAATTCCACCTTTTTTGGAGAGTGTCAACTTTCTCGAAAAGAAATTTCAGTAGCAGTGGCCATTTCCTTAACACAACTACAATGGTACTTTACATGTGTGAAGCCAACATTCTAAGCACTCCACACATCTTGGAGAAGTTTTTCATCTTGGGAGAACAATAACTTTCCTATAGAAAAATATCTTATGCATTTAAGGTATTAGTGGTGTGATAGGATAATAAAGATAAATTTGTTATAGTGCAAGAAAAGACCATGACGTGGAACAGGGACTGCTGAAATAAAACAAGAGGACTGCCTATAGCAGGAACACCAAACAATGCCAGAAGAAAACCAACTACTACAACAACCAGCAACAACATAAGAAGGAAGAGATGGGCGGGGTGAAGGGGGCCAAACATGACCTCAAAACCCCACTATAAAAATGGGGCAGCAGAGAAGTATCCCAAGATAGAAGGGTAAACTGCAGAACTGGAAGAGAGCATGAAATGTCTTTGAACCTTCAAAGAAGAAGAAGAATGTTGTTGTTGGAAAAAGCTCCCCCAAGGTCTCACAATCTAAAATAACTAGAAGGGGGACCAAGCAGACATTGGGTACCACACGCAGTCTAAAGACCTGAGAAGGAGAAGTGACAAGTAGATAAGACTATGTACTAGCAAGATGGTGGAGTTGGACATAGTGGTCTTAGTGTCTGATGGCCTCCTAGAGATAAAGTTCTAGACATCTAGGATCAATAAACCTGAAGGTGGACAGAGACTCAACACCCCTGAAAAGGTAATAGAACTTCCCATAGATCTCGTAGTAAATAGGACAATTGAAGATGATGCACTCCTCTCTCTCAAACTTCGCAATGTCACATAGCTAGAAAGCTATGTTCCCCGAAGATGTGTATCCAGCGTAAAAATAGGAGTTTCGAAAACAGGGACGTCTTGGGGACGGGGGGACAGGTATGGGACATGCCCCAGCCGTCCCCAAAAGAGGCAAATTACCAACGAACGCCCCCAAAACTTGGGGGCAGTTGGGAAAAATGGGGGGGACGGCTAGTCATCCCCAGTACGGAACGGGGATGCCTAGACGTGTTCCCCAACCGTACTGGGTACGGCCAGCCATCCCCAAATTTTCTTTTTTAATTTTTCTTTTTTTTTTTTGTTGTTTTTTATGCAAAAAAATTAAAAAGTGATTACTAACAAATAGTTCTGAGGTTCCTTACTAGGTCGCCGAGGTGGGCCCCACCCCTCCAAATGCGGTAGAGACAGAATAGGAGCAGCAGTCTGCTTCATTTTTCTATGTTATGTTTTTTATGTTGAATGCGAACATGATTATGATACATTGATATTTATTACTTTATGGCAGCCCTCTAGCCTTTGGGTGCATAGCTTTAGGCATATTTAGATTTAGATATAGATTTTCAAATTTATCATGTTTATCATTATGATATTGTTCACTGATATTGATATGCATTTTGACAACTGAGTATTGAAATCGGATATTATTTCCTACATGGCATTCAAATGTTGTATGTTATGGTTCTATAATGTTTAACTAACATGCTTTGTGCTTAGTTTCATATGAATGACATGTATATTTGCAAATTCCAATGTATATTTTAAAATTTCCCTGTATATATATAACCGTCCCCGTTTGCCATCCCCCCCAGTCCCCAAAATTACCAAAAAAAATTGCCGTCCCGGAAACCCATCTTGCCGTCCCCCACTGTCCCCGTACCGGAAACTCGGGGGAACATAGCTAGAAAGGTCTATTTTCTTTGTCAATCTGATGATTTGTCTCCATGCAGAACCAATGTCAGTCCACTCTAAAGGAACCAAAGGGGATCCAAAGAGAGTGCAACAAGTGGTGGGATAAATAAGAAGGGTGGACAATGAGTCTATCCTTCATCTCTAAAAAGTACTCAACATAAAAGCCATCTTGGAGCGAAGAACCCCATGAGGATTAACCAAAGTAGTATGAATGAACTACCTATGTTTGTTTTGATATACTTGTTCAACGCATGTTTGGGTGGGAGGAGGTGGTGAGGTGTGTCAAGAGAATACTAGAATATTTTATTATTTTTTGGAATATTGGTGAACAAAATTCATATTTTCAAATTTTATTTTTTTGTAACTTTGGTGTTAGTGTGGAAAATAATTATATCATTACATGGTTAAATATTAAACTTGTTGAAAAGGAAGTTAAATGGCAACTTATAATTAATTATTTGAAAAAGTGTTTCAATGGGAAAATAGAGTGTTGCTATGTTTCAGGCGATGAAAATTAGGCATAAGGAAACCTAAAATTATTTATTAGGAAAAATGTTTTTTTACAATAAAAAGCAACAAAAGGTACTTTTGAAAAAGCCACAAAAAAATTTAAAAACATTTTCAAAAATAGAAAAAAAGTATTTTCAAAATAGAAAGGATTTTTTTTTTTTAAATCCTAAAATAGCTCTATAAAGGTTAGTGTACAAGTGGCTGCTCTACTAATTGTGTACTCGACTATCCCATCTTCCTCTATAATTTAAGCCTTCAATGTATGCTCAAAAATAGTAGTATCGTGAACCTCATGATGTATGCTAGATACTTCAATAGAGGTTTCAAAATCATATGTTTGTTCACACCCATCTACATATTCCTCATGCATCCATAATCTCCCCATATACGTGCCCTCCTAAGCATCTGTTGTTTCCAAAGGTTAGACTATTATTAATATGGTGATTAAGGGGCTCTTTAAGGGCAATTTAGGGTTATTTTATTAACCATTTCAGGATCTATTTCAATAAACCCCATCCTAGTGCAATAGTTTATTTGTGGTTTAGTTCTAGTGGTCTGTTGGGTGGATATATGCAACTAGCAATTTTTAAGAATCAATTGTGAAACAATGGTTGCAACACAACATGTAAGACATTGTCTCTCCTAAGTAGGCAAAGGCTCCCCCTCTCTATCTTCCCTATCTATCTTTACTGAAAACAACCTCTACTAAACTTGACACCTAAGAATATGTACACTAGGCTAATTAGCAAGAATGTTACATTTACCCTACTCTCTTCTTTCAGAGTACTATTACTCTTGCGTCGTATTTTCTTATTTCAGAATCCACATTTTTATTTTTACAACAGTTTCTTGAGTACAATTTTAGCAAAGTTAACAAGAAGCTCGTGAAAGCTTCTTGAGTACAATTTTAGCAAAGTTAACAAGAAGCTCGTGAAAGCTCAGTCTTTTCACGACTCCCTATGAGAATTCAGGAGCAAGGATGAAACATATGTGCAGCTCAAAGTCTCTAGTGTATATTTCACATTACATGCACAAACTGAAAAATTAAAAGCAGCACAAAGTCTGCAAGCTTACTCCTTGTCTATGCATTCTACAAAAACTTCAACCTTGATAAGTAACTCAAAGTGTGCAAGACCAAATTTGGAAACAAAGTATAACCATGAACGCAATATGAAACTCAACATCTACAACGTTGGGTTCAAATCCCTCTTGAACAAAAGCACAAAACTCAAAATCAACTCGAGAATATGTCATCAAATAACCATTTGAGTTAGTACAATCAATGCAAGAATATGACATCAATCAACTCAAGAATATGGAAACCTACTCTCTTGACTTACTATAACTAGTAAGTTGCACAAAGAGAGACCCACAAAACCAAGTGTCAACTCACAAGAGCTGTGATGATGAACTAACATACCCATGCTCTTGGAACTTGCTAAATTGAGGACATTACAATCCTCCCTCCTCAAGATTGCTTGTCTTCAAGCAATCGCAATCCAATTGAACAACGAACCCCAACCTCCACTAGGATCCCATGGAGAAATGTGCATGATGTCCCTATCATCACCAAATAATCCCTGTACATATAACACCATCTTTGCATAGTCTACAGAATCCCACTTAGCACCAATGTTGGTGATGTAGAAATCAAAAGATCACAAGGAAACAACCCAATAGGGAGTCTGGATCTGCCTCCTTTCTTTGTGCCAACTAAGCTATCACACTTAGGAACAAACATGCTCTACAAATATTTAGTGTATAGGGGTCAAATGTCAAACTGTACGCACTCCTCACTGTATACACCTCAATGAACTCCTTAATAAGATCTATTTCGAAACTTGTAGGAACTGCTTAACATTCTGGTGTATCAATGGAATCCCAAATATCATCCTCACTCATCACCTGACAAAGACCAACATATACACCTCAATAAGATCTATTTGGAAACTTGTAGGAACTGCCTAACGTCCTAGTGTATCAATGGAATCTCAAATATCATCCTCACTCATCACCTAACAAAGACCAACATCAACCTCAAATAGTGGATTGTCATATGATAAAGTGACATCCATATCGAACAGGGGATTGCTCGCAAAGTGTACTACACGCATATGTTGATCTGAATTAAGTAACTGGGAACTACGGGAGACATGATGTGTAACCCACTCCACCTGAACTGTATCATGCCTTTGTAAATCTCAAATATCCACTGCACAAAGAGAGATAGTACGTAAACTCCCCTCTTAGATACCTGGCAATACATATTTCCTACCCTGGTGCTTAAACATCATGTCCATCGAATGCAAACTAAGGAAAAACTCCTCAATGTTTTGTTTCATTGCATCCCTAGCACAACATCCATCCCTCCCAAGAAAAACACATAGAAATCTGACTGCATCTCATTATTACCAAGAAATAATGAGAGATGTATGTGCCTGATACTAGTAAGGGTGTAGCCATCTAACACCCTGACTCAAAACTCAACAAACTCTTCCGCTTTAAGGCCACATCAACTAACAAACCCTTCATGTATGAAATTATGCATGGCAATGATGTCCCTCTATCAGTCCCCGCATCTATCAGTCCCCGCATTTTGAAAGCGAAGGGAAGTGGTACGATTATAGATAACACCATAGGGGACAGCCTGGCATGAGGACCAAACTCAGCAGTGATCCCCTGATCATCATCATCTAAGCCAACAGAATACTGTGAAGATTCAGCCTCAAACTCATAATAGCACACTCACATAGAACAATTCACCTTTCCTTAAGGCCTCAAAGACCAGGAGTGTCCTCTGTCATAAGGTCCATTGAACTAATAGCAAAGTTGTCTTCTCACAAATCCTCATGTGATACCTCATCATGCTTCCTAGCTGATTTTCAATTTTCATCAATAATAGGTGGGTGTTCCTCATTTGCAGGTGGAGTTATAAGCTTCAAGTTTAGGATGTGCTTTCTTTCTAGGAGTTAAAAGCTCCATGTTCTTGACCTTCTTTTTAATATCCCACCTCTTAGTTTGGTAAAGAATTCAGACTTTCTTTAGTGGCATTTTTACAAACAATTTGTAAGCAACCCTGAAATGAACTCTTGGAGACCAAAATGCTCTTGTATAGATACCAACCAAGAGAAACAATACAAATAAAAATGCTAATCTAGTATTCTGAGAATTTTGGTTCTCCTATTTTGTGATGATAGACAACTAACACAATAAGACCATACAACAATATAGCTAATCATACCTTAGAAATTGTTAACTCAATCATAAACTCTCATTACATCAGTATAGAAAAAAAATGTGCATACATCAATCTTACAGTCACCCAATTTAATGGTTTGGCAACTTATACTATATTCAATGCAAGGTAGAGGACATGGCACCTGTAGTACACCGCTCATGTATTCTTCAGAGCCTACTGCTGTGTATGCGTATGCCAAGTCAAATCTATCTACCGCAATCAATGATGTTACTGCTACTGCATCCACGTATTACTATCTATTTGACAGGACTATAGGTGGTGCTTAGGATGAAGCCTCCACAATACTAGAGTGAGGGAGATGCAGTCACGTCCTGTATAGCTATCGTAACCACTCCAATGGATGCTAACCCTAGCGACTCTTATACTCCCTACGTGGTTTTGATATATAGCTGCGGAACTGTAAATGTGCATTTGTTGTAGGTGGCAAAACTTCTAGTAAACTTGGTCCGTATATTTCCTAGCCCATGTTAATATGCTAACTAGATTGGCCCCCAGTCTTCGACATGAATCAACACCAATGCAAAGTGAGTTCAAATGATATATTTACCTCTCCTTCCTCAGCTAGGGAGTGACTACCTACCTTGTCTATCGTCCAAGCACCAAATCTACTAGATTATGACATGTATGTGCCCAAACACTCTACAAATTTCAATCACCTATTCTTCTACCTGTCGTGGAGCTCCAACTTCCTGTAAATCAATGTATCAATTTAACTCTTTCTAAAAGTGCAATGTGAGTACTAGGTTTGCGTCAAGCCTCACTATTTTCCTTAAGGGTTACGAAATATCTAGTCACATTCAAGCAACTTTTAGGATTTGTCAAAATAACATATATTCATGGTGACAATCCCAATGCAACTGCTTTCTTTTATAACCTTTAAGTGAGGGGAGATGCGTTCAACTTAGCAATGTGGGATAAAAGCTTGTTTTGTCTTTTAGTCACTTAAGTCATTTTTTCATAAAGTGACTTTAAATAATAAAGTACTTTATAAATCAACTTAATAAAGCAATGTGGCTTTAACCTTAGAATTCCCCACTTAAATATCTCCTCTACTGAAACCAAAAGACTTCTCTGACTGGCTGGCATCCTAAAACAAATGTCGTTAGCCTATCCAGATGGAAAGATGGACCAACTAGGTGCCATTAGGTCTAGCGTGCAGAAGGGAACATTAGATTCTTGATGGTCCCTGTAGAAAAGGTGGATCAAATGGCTTAAGCTACACTCTAAGTGGCTCATGTAACCCCCATGTAAATAGCATAGCCAAGCATTTCTTTGTCACATTAGGAATCATGACAGAGAGTCTCAAAAACTCACAAAGGAAAGACTCTAGGCTACTTGTTTGCCTAAGCTAAGCAAAATCTCAGAAGTAAGTCTCTAGATCCTTATGATCAAATCTCTCTACCAGTTTATCCAAAAACTCTTGGTAGGATGTAATCTAGTCATGATGTAAAGTGACCAACCCATGGTACTACCAATCATCGGATATGCCATCCATATGCAACACAACAAACCATATAGTGTCCTCTTCAATCATAAGACGTAATGGAAGATAAGTATTAAGCTTGTGAACCCAAGCTCTAGCTATCATCTTCCCACTTCCATCAAAGTGGGTCATAGTCATCTTGCTAGTTGTTTGTTTCATATCAGGTCTAGACCTACCTCTAGAGCACACTCTCTTTTGTTAGTTCATTATATCTAGGCCTTTGTCTCATATCAAGTCTAGACCTACCTCTAGAGCACTCTCTCGTCTATGCCAAAAATCTATCAGAATTTAGATTTTGTTTGATTGCATGTGGTAAAGAATCCCACTCTACATAATGGGCTACCACATCATCAGCAAATGGTAAAGCCTCATTCTCAATACTCAAGAGTCAACACATCTAACTCAGGCCTCAAGAAGGTAGGTCGTTGTGGCTATGATGTGTACTTGTATGGTCTATCTTGTCATCTACTCTAGACCTATGAGAGTTGATCAATACACTCCTTGTACCCATGTCTTTATTGTCTCTTGGAAAAAAAGAAATGCACTGCAAGGTATTTGAAAGTTGTTGCAGAACATCAGCAACATGGTGTTGACGATGTGCAAGGACCCTGAGTGCCTCTCTAGCCTCCCTGTCAATATCATTACCTGTACCAGCATCTCTATTATTACCTAAACCACCAACACCTCTCTCACCCCTATTGCCAAACTGAATGTCCTGTTCAGCTTCACCTAGTGGTGAAGTCCTATCCTTGGAAGTGTAATATACTCCTTGTATAAACCTTTGTGTCATAAATGAACCCAATTTCTTGTAGGCTGGCAGGAAAGAACTCTAAAATCACTATAATGAGCCTTGTTAGCTCATTCTAAATCCATGTTGAAGAAATCAGGTTTTTTTTTTTTCGAAAATTTATATATTTTCTTGTGTTTTCAGAATACATGTTTTTTTGGTTTTTCAAATATTTAGAAATGACAAACTTGAAATGCAAAGAAATGATAGCAATTCACTCCAACTTTATTTTCTGTTGTTCAAATTGCAAGTATTCGCAAAAGCAAGTGCACGTATGCAACAACTTTATTTATTAAAAGAACTTGGGTCTTTGACGAGAGGAGAAATTGTAAGTGGGGTGCCTGTGGCCAGTTGGAGCATAGATAAAGAAATAATGAGTGGGAGACAATGGAGTTATGACACATTGAGTGGAAGATAGTGGAAGGAAGAGAGGCATGTGCCATCATTAAAATAATGGGATTGAAAGAGAGAGTTAGGGTTTTAAGAGGGAGGTAGGAAGACAAAGGGAGGGCTCTCCACTCTTGAAGAAAAAAGAAGAGATGGCCAAGATTGCAGCTTGAGGAGAGGCATTGGAAGGATGGAGATGAAGATGGAGAAGGAGATGGAGGAATAGGAAAGAGGGATCTTGAAGTTGAAGTTTGAGATCTTAAGGAAGAGCACAAGAAAAGATAAGTTAATTCTCTCTTTAGTTTCATAGAACGATTCTAGCTAATGAGATAGAAATGTAGTTGAAAGGATTTTTACATAATGTCTCTGAGAGAACTCTTAAAAAGAGCAACCAAGATCTTTGGTTGTAACAGGTTCTTTTGTTCGGGGGTATGGCTAGGGCTCAAGAGGCCTCATGATGTTATTAATTGGTAGGGTGGAAAACAAGCATTGATTGAGTATTTGTAGTTTCCTTTATTGTAACTTGCAAAGAAATGTAAATGGACTTTATAAAAGCTAAGTCTTGTTATTTGATTCAAGATTGTGTATATGATTCTACGCAAAGAAAAGTTTGTGATCTTACATTTATGATGTATGAAAGGTTTCCTATTTGAATACAAGAAAGAAATAGTAATTCTAGTCTTATTAAGATTTATTTTTGAAAGAAATAGTAATTCTAGTCTTATGAATTAGTTAATCAAAGTTTCATTCTCTTATAATGCAGATCTGAAATTTGAAGTAGAAAGTAGTTATCTAAATCATGCCTGCCTTTAAAAGAATCTGTGTGTTTTTTGGTAAGAAAATTGTGGGTATGACAGTATTTGAAAGTTGTTGCAGAACGTCAGCAACATGGTGCTAACCATGTGCAAGGACCCTGAGCACCTCTCTAGCCTTCCTGTCAATATCATTACCTGTACCAGCATCTCTATTATTACCTGAACCACCAACACCTCTCACCCCCCTAGTGCCAAACTGAATGTCCTGTTCAGCTTCACTTGGTGGTGGAGTCCTATCCTTGTGAGTGTAATGTACTCCTTGTATAAACCTTTCTGTCATAATTGAACCCAGTTCCTTGTAGGCTGGCAGGAAAGAACTCTAAAATCACCATAATGAGCCCTGTTAGCTCATTCTGAATCCATGTTGAAGAAATCAATTTTTTTTTTTTTTGAAAATTTATATATTTTCTTGTGTTTTCAGAATACATGTTTTTTTGGTTTTTCAAATATTTAGAAATAACAAACTTGAAATGCAAATGAATGATAACAATTCACTCCAACTTTATTTGCTATTGTTCGAATTGCAAGTATTTGCAAAAGCAAGTGCACATATGCAACAACTTTATTTATTAAAAGAACTTGGTATGTAGCCGTTCAACCTTGACAACAAATGGACTTTCTCATTGATCATATGCTGCCTCATGATGGTTAACCACAGCCCAATGAAAAGTAATGCTGCCTCTAGATTTACAATCGCAGCCAACAAGAAACCCAAATGCTGCTCTATACTGATAAATCGCAGCCTCCTATGTGCATTCAAAGTGGCATCTAACGGCAATTAGTAATGCAGACCGTAATGCAGACCAGCAAACTAAATAGATACGCTATTCATTGGTAATTAAGGCCAATTCAAAACGCAAATTCAATGGGAAGAAATCCCTAATTTATCCAAACTCTTAGCCCAAACCCTTGAGCTTCCAAATTCATGAAAAACATAAGCAATAACAAGATGGTTCAACCTGTTGCAAAGGTGTTGGGTGGATATTTTGCAACTGATAGTTTTGTGAAAATCCAATCGCAAAATAGGTAGACCAGCCACAACGTCTGAGACCAAGTCTCTCCTAAATTAAAGGGAAGGCTCCCCCTTCTCGCCGTTCCTTGGATCAACTCAAGGTAAGCAAGAAGTTGAGAGATTTTGTAAAGGGTGTTACCATTATTATTTCCTCTTAACTTTCTAGAAAGAATCCGCTTATCCGCAGAACGAGTGTTGGGCAAGATGAAATCTTTAACTACACTTATATCTAGTAGCTATAAATAGTGATACCGATAAAGTAACACCAACTCAAAGGCTGATTGAAAGCATATTGGTTTAACTCTAAGTCCTATTTGTTTAATTTATAATAAAAATACTACCATTGGGGCACAAAGACTTACAAAAGTAGATGATTTCTATTCTCTCCTATAAGAAAAACCCCTACCATCGGAGCGCAAAGACTTCTACAAGTCAAGAAATTCTAATTATCTTTCGTGAATTTGAGATGACAATACAAGCTTCTAGTCTATATATCACCACAATCACTCCTAGTCAAAGCTTCGGCTCTGATTGCTTCTTAACTCACTATGCTCTTATTATTGAACACACAATAATAGCATGAATCAAAAGCAATATGCACAAATTACAGTCAAAGCTTCTAATTTGCCCTGTCACAATTGCTTCCAGTCAAAGCTTCAAATCCAATTGTTTCTTTTATTCACTTTTCTCCCAAATTGGTACTACACAATCAAAGTTATGCTTGCATAAGTTGGCAGAGCTTTCTTGCATTGTAAAAACCCTCAACAGGCTACATCATTAACAAACATCAATTTGCTTTTGCTAATCAACAATTTGATATTTTGTCAAACATTTGGCAGGCAAATTATTATCACTCAATAAATAATGTTTTGAATTCATAGCCAACTGCTCACAATTTTAATTGAATAAGTCTTTATCAATTTGACAAATGAACACCACTAAACAATTCAAAAGTAATTCTATAATTGATGGCAATGCTACTAATATCCAATTTAAAAATTGACTTCTAAAAATTTATAAAGAATGCAACAATAAACCTGGAAATTGACTTCTAACAAATGAAATATGGATTGCAGCTCTCAATAAATAATCCAATTTACTCGCTGGTTTCAGATATACATGCTCCTCGCTTATAATCGCAGGTGCTCTAAAACCTGATTGTTGCCCTCCAATAATTGATTGCAGCCTTCCACAAAGTCTGAAATCGCTACCAAATACAAAGACAACAACCATAGTACGTTCCTCTTTAACTACACCAAACAGTAGACAATAATGGCGTTCCAAATCACAAATTCTCCAGCCATAATGAAATTCCCAGGTACAATTCATAACAGTCAGGAAATACTATAATTTAATTAAGACAATTCTCAGAATTAATTCACAATACCTCAGCTGTGAATTACCAGGCACTTCTTAATTCCAAACCCTTATACTTTAGCAAGGGCAAAGAAATCGGAAAACACAAAAGCTCTTCCTAGGCAACAAAAGAAAATAATCAATCAAATGCTTTACTCATTAAAAGGGCTCATATTTATAATCTCCAAATGGAACAAAGTTTCCCAAATGAACTTCACTTGAGAAGCTTCCCACACACAACATTAAAACATAATAACTGCCATTATAAACAAATTTACTAATTGCTTTTGGCTCCGAAAATGACCTTTTCCACCATAACTTCAAATTTTGACATGTAAGGCCACTGTTTCTTGTTCCCATGATTTAAAAAATTTCGTCCTAGTTCTAACAAGCTATGATACTGAAGTGACTAACCAACAACAGTAACAAAAATAGCAACCTTAGCGTATTTAGACGAATAATAATAATAATAATTCACCCATCTTGCGAAAACAACTAAAGAAGCATCAAAATCAAAATCTGACAACACCAAAGTGATCTTAATGATGAAAGATAATGAATGAACTTGATAGGGTGACTTACTATAAATAGACGCTCCCTCCAAGATTCTTGGAGCCCAAACTGGAAGCTCGAAATAAAAACTAAGAGCATCCTCCAACTCCTCTGACTCAACTGAGCTCATCGGAACCAACAAATTGACTTACTATAAATAGTAAGTCCCTCAAACGGAGCCAAAACATACCATAGGCTACTGGAAAGCCTATAACCACACAATTGAGACCCTCAAATCCCATAGTCAACGCACAAGGGTCGCGATGGTGAACTAACCTAGCCAACTGCAAGAACCTTCTAAAATTGGGGACATTACATGCTTATAACAAACGATGATTTTTACAATGAGGGGGCACTCCTTATATAGGCAAAGGAGTTGAGAAAAAGATGGAGGAAAAAGTGGGAGCAACTCAACCAACTTTGACCCGGTCTAACTAATAAAAGAAATTATTGGATTACATGTCATTACACATGTAAATTGTATTACATATAATTACACATTTTCATGTAATACATCCTCTTCAATTACAAACATGAAAGAAGAAGAAGAAGAAAGACGAAAGAGAAATGAAACAATCCTAGGGATTGTTCTAAAGGGCCTTGTACTTGGCGATGCTATCTCGAATGATCACAGGATCGCGTTCTTGCATTTTGTACCACTGCATTCACCTTCATAACCATGGTGGTGCATCTTTTAATAGGCTCCAACTCTCTTTCATAGATTGTCCATTGTCATTTGAAAACTTGATATGATCAATTTTTTTCACGTTCGAGTTGTCATGAATTCTCCTATGTAGATTGGCAAATTATGGAGTCTCTACCACTTTGAAAACCTTCTTGATGGTGTCCGGACATAAACTTAGAACAACTTTCCACCAACACCTTTAACTTCTTTTTTAAGAAAAGTGCTTGGCGCATTCCATCACGAACCCAGGTTCTCAAACAACCATTGGAAAAATGGAAACCAAATAAATTACCGCTTCTTTGATTTGAAGCACAACTTCTTTACTGGATGTCTTCTTTCTTTATAGAGATTCTAGCATATCTTGACTTGCAGCAATATGAAGATGAGAACATCTTCCAATGAGATTGAATCCTTGAGAACTTTGGCATTTGAGTTGCAATGACGAATCCATGAGAGAAGAGTGTTTGAAGTATGGATTAGACACTTATGAAACACATGTGATGGCTGGAAATGAACCAGAAAGCATATGTATTTGGGTGGAAAGGGCCAAAGTCGAACTTGGAAAGATGGATTGCATGTGGGCAATGATGGGCTTTTGCGAGTATGGCCAAGAATGCAAGTTGGGATGGCATATGGATGCAAGCAAATAATAACTTTTGACTTTAAAAGTGTGATCTTTAATCAAAAATAGGTTCTCTAGATATCATTACACGTAAAGTGAATTACATGTAATAAACGAATATGCATTTAGCTTTTGAAGATGGAAACGCGTGTAAATGGGAATGAAGGATGAGAAAATGTGGATGGAGGGTGAGATTACATGTAATCACATGTGGAGAATGAGATGCAATGTACTATGGCATGTAATGATGGAGGTGGAATGAAACGATGCACTTGCATGAAGAGGTGGAAGTTGGAGTGAAGTGAAACGTGCTCAAGTTCTTGGGAATGAGCTTGCAACTTCTTCCGAACGAAGAAAAACAAGAAAGAAAGAAATCAAACAACAAAAAGAAGCACACAAGAAACACGTACCTTTGGTTTTAGACTCAAATTCCTATTGCAAAGTTACCCACAATTTCTAAGATCATAGATCTATATCAGAAAGCAATTGTAACAGTTTGTTTGGAAGCGTACTCCGTTGGAAGTGAGAACCTGGAAGATCATTCCTCAAAAGAGGTGGCGACTCTATGCAATAAAATTTCAGTTGGTAGCTCTGCTAAGGGATAAGACTCAGAAGGAAATGGTATATAGTTTTTTCAAGTGTATTGATCATTTCATAGAAAGCGTTTTCTTTCAGATGGCATCAAGCCATTGGATTTCAATAAATTTGGTTATGAACCTAGCAAGCTATCTCCAAAACTTTCACAACTTGTACCAAAGTTCCATGGAGGATGGGATGAATTCACACTTCAACATTTGGATACATTTTATACATTAATAGAAGATTATGAGATCAGTGTGTAAGATCAAGTGACGAAGTTATTTGCCAGAACATTTAAGAAAAATGCGAGACAAGCATACAAATCACTACCCACACAGTGTATCTCATCTTGGAGGGAGTTTGAGCTGTGGTTCTTATTTGAGTTTCATGATGTAAGTGAAGAAGATAACATGTGTTATGAACAAGATGAAAACCAAGCTGCAACATGCATGAGGACTCTAACAGGTCTCCACTCAATGCATTTTTCAGCCTGCAAAGATTTGAAGGAGAATCTTCCACACACCTATTTATAAGGATGGTGAATATTTTTAGGAAATGCCTTCCAAAATTATGTCTCCACGAAATTAATTCATAAGAAAGTTTCATGAGTTAGAAATCTCGCCAAATGACCCTGACCTAAAGCTTCTTTCTCAAGTATTAGAGGAAGGTGATAAAAATGAAGAAAAATACATTGAAGTGAGACAAGAATCAATGATGTTTCAGATTTAAACAACGAAGAAATCTTTGGACATTCTAATATAGAATCCATCAATGGTGAAACTTGCTTGGAAGTATCTGATACCGATGATTATAGAGAAGATGACCACCTTAGTCTAGAAGAAATCTCAAATCTGCTTGAGATGGAATATCAACTGTATATCAAAAAAGAAGTTCAAATTTTTTTTATCAAAGTAAACTAACTAATGATTTAGTTTTTGATGAAGATCCAGATCAAAAGGATGAAACATTTGAAGATGATTTGCATAGACAAGTCCATGAACAACATCAAGAAGTCCCTTCTGAATATGAACCATGGTGTCTAGATGGAATCGATGATGATCATCAGAAGGATCAGTTTGGTAAGGATATGCTATCTACTGAAGTTATATGTTGAACACCTGAAGAGCCTGATGAAAACTCTCCTAGAAGTATACCTGAGGTCTCTATATTTTTAAATGCATTTTTTGAAGAGGATTTTTTATGCAATCAAGTCCATCATAGTGAAAATAGCAGGTCTGATGTTAGCTTTGAAGTTAATAAAACTCATGATGTGCATCAAGAAGGTGAAACATTTATCAATTCATCCTATGAGCAAGAAATACAATCATATGAATATGGTTCTGAAATTTCTCCTAGTGTCATATTTGATCAGATCCTTGATAAAAGGGAAGTAATAGTTTTTGAATATAAGCAATTCTCAAAGCCTTCTTGTGATGGGGAACAACATCTAGAGTATGGAGATCAAGCAAATTATGCAAAAACAACTAATCCAGATGCTTGTATAAATTGTCAAATACATGACTATAGGGATCTTCCTTTCAATGAGGACCGTAGTGTACCTGATAATTTATCAAAGGCTAAGAAAAAGTCGGATACTAAAGATTGCATTGATGGAGCACAATTAGAAAGTATTGCCCATAAGGATGACGCATTTGATAAAGGTATGAAATATAAGCAACAGACTGAGGATATTTGTTAAGAATATGCTTAGGGAAATGTTTTCAAGTTTTCATCATGTTTCTTTTGAAGATTTTTCTTCCATGTATACTGATCAAATGAGTGAAGTACGAGATCACATGTTTGGATTAAATGATAATGAAATTTGTTTCTTTTCAAATGATCCTATTGATAAGGTGGAGGTAAATTCTAAAAAGTGATGCAAGAAAAGCACATGTCATGTGATGATTGTTTTCTATTTACTAACGGATCATATTTTACTAAGGAAGGATATGATATCATATTTAGAAGGTTCAAAGTATTACATGATCAGAACTATGTGTTTGATAGAGAGAAGAATTTGTGTTCATTTTCGGGAGCCTACGGCTGCCCAATTTCACCTTGCATCATGTGAAGCATGGATGCTCGGTCTGCTCCTCCAGAGATAGTTGGAATCTCATCATGCCCACAAGGGGCATATGTCCCCAACAAGAGCCACTGATGGAGCTCTAATTTTCACTAAAATAAGGCTTCCATTTTTATCATCTCTTTTCATTCGTTTTAATAGGAAGAATTTTTATATCTAGTTAGTTGTGACAATCTTTTCCTTTGTCCTTAAAATTTTACTTTCATAACATCATTCTAATTTGGTAATGCTGACAGTTTTCAGCATTTAAATTATTTGAATTATATGTTATTCTACTGATGAAGTGCTTGGTTTTCATGAGGTAGCGTCCAATCATCCTAAAAGATTATGCACAGAATATTGATTGTGATGAAGAGGTTGCATAGAATATAGTTGGATAAGAATGCATATATGTCCAAGGATATGGTTGCAAGGGATATAATAGGACTTCTATCAGAAAAGCTGCAATAAAAATCGTCGAGAGATGCATTCTAATAGGTGGAGTGCTGCAGAAAGTTGTGGTATTCTTTACAAGCGGAGGAGATGATTCTGATCCCACAACAGCAGCAATAAAGGCAACTGCAGGTGCAATTTTAGCAAGGCTGCTCGTGCAAAACAATAACTATTTTGTGCATGTCATTACCGAGTCTTCCCTCTCAGCGATGCCTCAACAAGCAGGGATAAAATTGGATAAAAATCTTTTTCTGTCTGATAGATCCTTGGCTTGATAAGATGGATAATATAACTATTATTCCTAGAAAGGCTTGTGCATTGGCTCCTTGTATCTTGTTGACATCAAGAGAACCTCATATTCTTAAAAGATTGACCAAATAATCAATGTCTGTACATGTATTCTTGTGGTTGATGTTGACAACAATGGATGCGAAGAATTTAGTTTTGATAGCATGCATTCTGCTGAAGATCACGAAGCACTTCAATGATTCAATCTGTTGTTGGAGAAAACAAAGATTCAAGAAGGAGGCAGGTAAAATCATCTGATCCAATCAAGAACACATCATTGACTCATGTGATGAAACAAAACATGCAAGCATGTGCTGCTTTGCATGGTGAGGTGCCCTTCAATGCAGCCATGTCAAGATTGCATCCTACAGTACTGGGGCAATTGGAGCATTTTTTTTAAAGACTTGCTATGAGAGCTGCGTGTTATCCCTTGAATGTTGAAAGTTTGCCCGACTTGAAGTAAGAAGACCTGAAGAAACTTTTGAAGAAGCAAATGCGAGCACCACCGATACCATATTGTCTATATGATATAATTGTTCCAACTAAATCCCTCCCAAGCCATTTGCAACATCCAGATTGAAGATGCTCCCAGATTCTACTCTGACCTGCAGGAGATTTGCAATCCATTTTCAAATTGTTAATGGCGAGTATAACTGCGGATATAGATTCTTGTGTACAGAGTTCAGGCCTCTCCAGCAAACAGTACAGACCAACAAATCAATTCTGAACGATGCCAGATGGATTGGAGAAATTCACTCAGAATGGGGCAGTGATACAATTATTGTGCCTATTGAAAACAAAACAAATTGGTTAACAAAGGGCAAGCTTCGATTGAGTAAAGTGATGCAAAATCGGTGTGAAGCAAGAATCAGATATATGAATTGTGAACGCCCAGATATCACACCAAGAATAGTGGTTGCATAAACTGATCAAATTGGATGTGATACTGTCAGATGGAATGTCTTGGGTATTAACGACAATCATGAATATTGAATGGGTAATAAGACAGTGATTCTGGATACGAAGCAACAGCACACCATCATATTATGAATCGAAGGCAAAGAAAAATAGTTGGTATCCAAGGGGATTCAAACAGGAGATGTCTAAAAAGGTTGGTGTGTTCCTTTAGATCACGGTGTTGAAAGAATAAACTGGGCAAAAACCCCTGTGCAACTGTGCTTTTATTAATAAGGCTTGCCATCAAATCTAATTTTTCTTTGTTTTTGTTGCAGGCGCATAAGCAAAGAAGCAAGGAATTGTGCGAATATGTGTAACAGAAGTCCCAACACTCTCATACATTCTAGAACAAATGATGAGACTGAAGTTATAACAACAGAAAATAAGTGTGAGGAGATCAGTGTTCCTAATGGTCAAAGTTTTTCCACCCGTGTCTCACAGGGTTTTCCAGATGTGTGATGAGAAAGAGTCATTGACAAAGTATGAAGAATCACCATGGAGAAGTGACTATGTCTGATCACCGTCCCGATAATCCACTCATCACTCTGATTTGTCAAAGCAGCAGCCTGGATATAAAGCAAGCACTCCATGGTCAAAGGATCGAAGCAGCAATAACAATCTTTAAAGGTTCGATGAAAACAATCACTCAACGACATGCTGCGAATTCATATGGAGATGTTCCAAATTTGAAAGGGGAACCTGCACCGAAATATTGGCATATGCTTGTCCTCTTTTACTTTGATTACGGATTCAGCAATATAGTTATTATATTGTTTAAAAACTATAGGGCCTGACATTTATTAAGTCCTTGACCAGATTAGAGACAAATCATAACTATATTAAAATTTTGTGATCAGTTATTTGTTGTGAAGAGGTGCGATGTTTTGAAGAGGCACCTCCATGACTTTTGCAAAATTATAAATAGGGGATGTAAGATACAATTTGGGGGACAATTCATATTTATATACAATTTCCTAAAAAATTTACATATCCAAGTTATTACACATTTGATATATTACATCCTTTCATGGCAAAGAAATAGACTTTTGAACTAAGCCTATGGATTTTGGATTATTGACTAAATTTTTAAGCGATTCTAGAGTTGAATTGCATTGGATGGATCATCCGTAAGGAGAGTCTCTAGTGCACTTTTATTTCTAACTGAATTTGTAAGCATAACTATTTATTTTAAATTCTAGAGTTGAAATATTATTAAGTTGTGTCCTTTATAATTGTCTTTTAAATTTTATAACTAATTTATATGAGAGATAAGTGGATAGGGTCAATTATAGCATTTTAGACTCGATTATCATAGATATAGTGAAATATTTAATTATTTCCGTATCTATATCTAGTTTTCCTCCTAATCATAGGAGTTAAAGCGCATTTTAGACTAGTTTAAAATTGCATCTATATATTTGATCTGTTGCATCTTGATTACTAAATTATTTATAGTTGATGTGCATAGAATTTTATAAAGTTGTACATAATAACTTATAATATCAACTTTGTTTACCCTTTAAATTTTTTGGCACTAGTCCTTATATTATTCATGATCTATAATTCATACGTTGGCAATTATTTAATATCTTTCCTTTGAAGAATTAATATATTCATTTGTTGCATTAATCCATACTTTTATTTTTAAAACATTCATATATTCATTTATTATTCTCAGTTCGTAATTTGCAAGTTAAAAGCTTTCTATAATTTTTGCCATTTTGGAATCTTTCATTATATTCGTATTCTAACCAATCTGCTATAAGGATCTTGGATTTAAGTGTTTATTCAGGATTAGGTGCACCCGCCTTTGCCTTGCAAAGCCAGAAGTGCAGAAGATCAAATTGATCGGTCTTGTCAAGTTGGCCATCACCGGTTGGATATCCCAGCATCGAGTAGGCAAGACTCCAAGGATTCCAATCTGCGGTTTTGTTGAACCAACACATCATAGGTTATGACCTGTGTAATGAATGTAATCAGTTGATATTTGTGAAAAGCTTATTTCCTCTGAGAACTGCAAAATAATCTTCTTATGAACTACTGATACAAAAACATGTTCAAACTATAAGTTGTGTGATCAAACAATTGTCTTCTTGAATCCATTCTGTCAAACAGCAAGTACAAGTTCTGAGAACTCATTTGGTGTATCACCATTAGATGTACTTATCATTTTCAAATTAGTTTTCCTCATCTTTCTCCAGAAAGCATAGTTTTAGGTGAGCTCCAAGGGAACAAACCCTCTTTGGAGGTTCATTCTCACTACAGGTTACCCACAACAAGAGAAATATCATGTTTCAACAGGTTATTGAGTTGATAGCTCAGCAAAGGTGAAAACTTTGTTGATAACAAAGACGAGTATAGTTTACTGGATTGCAAAGTTTTATAAGGTTTTTAAAAGATAATAAATGTACTTCACTGGTATTTAACTTACTTATTATTCACTTATTTGATGATGCATAGCAGCTCCATATTACAAAATCAAGAGCAAATCAAAAAGTGCCTTTTTTTTTTATAGAAATGGTGGTCACAAACAGATATTCTTATCCTAGATTTTACTCAATGAAAATAAAGTATGCATAGAATTATAAAGAGAACTGAATACCTGGAGCTCCAGATCCATAACCGCAAGTTCATTTTTACATTTATTCAGAGTCTTTTCCTTATAATGAATCTACAAACATCACATGATTAAAAATAAGGGATCAGAAATTTGTTAAAAATACTTATAAATAGCCACTCTCAAAAAGATGAACAAATGCTAAACTTTGGATCCATAAATATCACATCAATGCATATAGGAGCAAATGTCACGATACTGTATTGAGAAAGGTGGAAAAAAAAAGATTCCTTAAAAGCATAAAAAATTAATATTGTTTACCAGGAGGATTTGGACAATAAGCACTATTAGGGTTTCTAGCTTTTTCTTTTTTATTTTCTTACTTCTTTCTAGTAGAAGAGTTTGTATTAATATTCTCCCATGCAATTTTTTTTTGGTGTTTTCATTATTGAGCAAATCTCAAAATATCCTTCCCTAATGCAAAACCACAAGTGGGTCAAATAAAAAAAAGACTAACACCCGCCCAAAATTACACAATAAAAGAACAAGAATGGGAAAAAACGATGAACACTCTAGAAAATGCACAATCTAGATTATGTGCAGAAGATTTATACATCATATGGTCCACTTCAAAAAGTATGGAACTTAACCAACTCATGCAACCAAACCAATGAATATTCAGCCTTCTTGCAAAAAAATCCATGTATTACAATCTATCTGCTTCGTACAGGCCCACCCATGCCTAGCTACTCGGTCCTCACATCTCTGCTCTAACTTTTACAATACTCAAGCCATGAAGACTACATTTTTCTTCTTTTGCCCAAACTTCAATAGCCTCTATAAAAGAACTTTACCACTTATATCTTGATACAGTGATGAGTACTCTTGGCTGGAGATGTCGTAAATGAATGGTCCTTCTTACACAAAAAAATAATAATACATAAACTTCCATCCTACAATCATGCAGGTTACTTGTTTATGAAACTGATCTTCCCAAGAGGGTTTGTGTCTTCAAGAGGCTGAGTTCGAAAACGTTCCAAACTCCCTAACCACGAGATTTTTTAATCTATGAAGAAGAATAAACTCAATATATAACAAACAAGCCTTTTACTGCCTTTTCCTTACCTCTTTTGCATAATTACCTTCCCTTTTAATGTTTTACTTAACCTTGGGAAATTACTAAACCAGCCCTCTTATATTTTCCATTGACATAAAAGACGTCAGTTAAGAACTTAGGAATTAGATATTTCTATGACATTATTAAATAATAACATAATTTTGATTGTTTAATTATATTTCTAGGCCCGATATAAAGGGGACATTACGGTCATCCCTTCCCAAATATTGCTTGCCCTCAAGCAATCATAAACCTACATGCCAAGACCAAGGTCCCAAATAAACCTATTGAATGCTCCAACAAAAAATCCTCAATATTTATTTGATGCAAATGAATCCAAAGACTTTGTCCAATTCTTCCACCTCTCTATGTGGAGTTTGGTTCTTGTCCAATCCAAAGATTTAAGGGTTTGTGTCCTCAGATTTCCTATAAATGACAACCAAAGTGTAATAACCCCAATCTGGTTATAACCTTGTAAGACACCAATTTCCTTAATTACTTAGTTATTTGATATTTCATCAAACACATTGCAAGCAACCACTGTAAGGAGCCTAGTCGGCTCTACTGGCTATGCTAATGAATTGCTAGGACGTTTGTGTTTTCTAACTTTTGAAATGTATACTTTGTATTTATTGAAAATATAAGTAATGAAAATCAGATTTTAATGCCAAAACAAAACCCATAAACACATGATAGCCTTCTACTTAAGCAATTTGATTGTTTGTACAAATAATGACAACTGGAATGGAATTGCATAATTTCAATTTAATTACAAATAGAACCTGAATGTTATGCAGTCTTTGATGTCCAGATGAAACAAGGAACTGCTCAGCTGTAAATTCAAAATCCCCACATGTCTCACAACAGTCCTGATATTCACTATAATCATCCATGATAGGCAGATTGCATAGGTCTTCCGGCTTCCAATTAATGCTGTGTGGGCTCTAAATTATGCACATGAGCTCCAAAAAAACAAATGGAAGCCCTTCAACTCTTGACGTAGGCTCCCAATTTCTCAACACTAGCCCCTGTCAAACTGTTACTTTCCCCTATCATTTAACGAGCATGTTGCCAAGACCTGAGCTATCAAAAATCCCTTTTGTGGTAAAATGCCATGATTTTATAAAGGAGGTAAGCTCACTATGTTTTCTTGGAGTTAAAAGGAAGTGGCAAAGTTGTGTTTGTGTCAGGAGATTTTCGTAAATTCAAGCACGGTGAGTTCGTATCTCTTACCCAAACCCTTTGTTTTTATTTCTCTTTCAATAAATTACAAACTCATTGGGTTTGTTTTCCGTACCCCATTAACTCACGCAGAATTAAGACCTACAAATTCCTGTGGCTACTTGTTGGTTGACAGTCTGTCCTCCTTTGTTTGTCTCTAGAAACTGACTCTCTTATGTCGAAGGGGTAGGAGAACAAAGAGACACTAGCAGATTGGGAAGCATTTTTGGTTTGTCTCCTCCTTTAACTTCCCTCTGAATTTTAGAGGTACAGCTCCCTCCTGGTAGATGTGCAATGAATTTGATTTTTGGGGGTTCCTACTGCTAACCAGTGATATGCTCTTAACCAGAGAGCAAAAGAAGCTTAGACCAGATTTCCCGCACAACAAAATACCCGGGCAAAACCTAGAGAATTCAGCCCCACTATTCCCACGACTGTGAAACTAATCGAATTGGCTTTCACACACCTCAACTAACTCTACTTCTACTCCTAAATTCATCTACAACTACTAGATGCAGTGCAAATTACTTCTAAATGCAACACAATGGGAATGATAATGTTCATGAACCCAAGTGGCTCTCCGACCAGTCGAAAACAACAATCCAACCACTATTGAATTAAACAATTCCCCAGCTCATTCAAACCCAAGCTTCCAAAGCACACAAATGCAATACAATTTTGGCAAGGGAGTGGAAAATGCATGAAAATGAAGTGATCATCTCATCACAAGAACCATTAATCCTAACAACTATTACTATTCAATGATTCTCAGCTTCAAGCAAAAATCAGATTCTCCAATTTACACAAATCTTCGACTCTCACTCTATAATCATTGTTACAGGGGGAAAACTTGCACCAAATTTGCTGATCCTTTATTGATTATCAAATTTTTAAATTTAGAGGCTCTTAGTCTATGGCCATTACAAAAATGATTGCATCCGAGAAGGTGAGGAGACAAAACTAAAGACAGAAAAGGAATGATCAGTTTGGGGGTGATCAAGCGGTTGAGATTTCACCGTCCTTTGGCTTGGCAACATCTTGGCTAGCTTTGTGGCATTTCATTACCCCTATAACTGCCGCTAGATCATTCAGACTTAGAAGTGACATGTTGTCTGATCTCACCAACCATTAATCATGCTCTCCAGCCAATGCTTCCACACTGTCCACCCTTATCTATAGCTTTTTCGACACCTCTACATCCGAGAAGGTGAAGAGAGAACTAAAGATAGAAAAGAAATGATAGATGTCATTTGTTACAAAGTAATCAGTTTGGGGGTGCTGGAGTGGTTGAAATTTCACCGTCCTTTGGCTTGGCAACATCTTGGCTAGCTTGATGGTGTTTCATTGCCCCTATAACTGCCACTAGGTCATTCGAACTTAGAAGTGACACGTTGTCTAATCTCACCAACCAATGATCATGCTCTCCAACCAATGTTTCTACAGTGTCCACCCTTATTTGTAGCTTTTTCGATACCTTTGCTAACACCTCGTCCATGGCAGTTAGCGTGTATAGACCTGATGATTGAAATTTTCTAGGGCAAGCCAACTCATCAATGAATTTATGATACGTATCCTTCATATGGTTGGCGTCCACAACTTCTCCACACTTGCTGACCTAGGACTCTATATGAAGTTCTTTGAGGTAGGCATAAACTGCTTCCTCCACCTTTACTCCATAAAATTTCTTTTACTATTTCATGGCCTTTGTCATACTTTCCCTTTTGAACTCAAGGGACACCATCTAGTGGGGAAAAGGTTCATTTCGATCTTTCAAAATGCCAACATTGATGGCATTCTCTTTCTTCAAGCTTATGACTCCGTACAATAATGTAGCAAAGTCCTTGTACTTATCTATGTCTACTCTTAACGAAGCCATGTTATTGTCCATAGCGCTCTTCAATTCATCAACTCTGATACACAAAACAACCATTTTATCAATTGACGGCAATCCCCTTGCCTTCATATCTTCAATCCAGTCCCTGCCAATTTCTCCAAAATGGCGTTCTTCTTGCAACTTGGCGAGTAGGGTTTTACTTTCCTCTACAAAGGGATCAAAAATTCGGGAATCTAAGGATTCTCCCACTTTAGCAGCTAAGGGAGCAAACATTTGTCTGATGTATTCTGATAGCTCTTTGTTCATAGCCTTGAGTTGTGCCTTAGACACTTTCAACTCATCCATCTCTCCGCCTATTTCCCAATTGAAGAACTCCCACAGGTAGCACTTGTTGTCATGTTGCGGCGGGCCCATGTTGTACTGCTGAATGGCGAAGTTCAACGGATCAAGCTTTGCCAGACTTCCTTCTTTTTGAGCTCAGGTGACCTCCATGACAAAATTTTCTGAAACTACGTCTTTTCCTACTGCCACCACCATCGTAGTCTTCTTCATTTTCTTCAAGGGAGGTGCTTACTTCACTATCTGGAAGATCAAGTCCTTTGGTGACACCCTTACCTCCACTCTCTTTCTCTTCCGGTCCAAAGTATTCTCCAACCATGATTCACATTGTAACACATTAGAGAAGATTGAAGTGTTGCAAAGTCGAATGACTTTCTTGCCACTGGTGGAGCCTATCTTCCTGCTAGAAAATGGAAATATTATAGTTTTGGAAGAAGAAACAACAATTGGGATATTACCTTGTGTTGCTGGAACTTGAGGTGTCTGTTGTGGTAGAGCTCCTCCATCATGTCTTTCGTTGCCATTAGATCTATCTAAGTTAATCATCGAGACAGAATCTTGCTCCTTTGGAATTTCAGAATCTGTCCTTTCACCCTTATCCGCACCCTTGTCTCCTTTTTCAATTCTCTGATGAAAAATATAGTTGGGGCAGGCCCACCTCACAAGTTGAAGGGACTTGGACATCTTTCTTTAGAGGTTGATATCCGTCTTTGCCATCTCCTCAAACCATCTGTGATGGTCCCACTGAGGTGCTCGTAGTTGCAACTACTGTAGCAGTCAAGGTTGCGGGAGCAGACTGCATAGGCTAAGAACTATTGGGTAATGTTGGAGTCTAACTTGATGGATTATTTCTGGACATAATTGAATCGGAATACCCTAAGAGTGTCAATTTGGGATTTGTAAACTAGCGAGAGATATAACAGCTATTTGCTCAAGGGATGAAGATAACAAGTCAAGTGATTATGAATGCAATTTATCTTATGCATAAGTGAGAGTTCAAGTTGAATTGTGTTTTAAGTCCAAAGAAATCATTCATTTGCAGATATAAATATATTCAGATCCAAACTAACATTAATTAACACATCATCATTTATGAAAGCCAAATATATTAACTAACACAACATTATTATAATTATGAAAGCCAAATAAATTAACTAGCACAACATCAAAATATTCACAATTAAATCAAGTTGCTATGAAATAACAATGACAGTTCGGGTTGGATTCGATTTGCGATAGGAGGCTTAAATGTGATAGGACACCTATTAAATGATAGTTACTAAAGTAGGTAACAAGGAGCAACAGGAGGCCTATAAGTTGCGACAGGATGTTGTGTTGAAAAATTAGCAGAACAACGATGAAAACAGGGGACTCAATATAGTTGGAAGAGATGTAGACAAAGCAATAGAGAATGATGAGAACTTCAAGAACACTATGGTTTACTACTAGACTGGTGAGCGCAATGTTTACAATCATAGAATGAACTCCAATCCTTAAGGTGAATGATCACAAAGCTATGGAATGAGTGAATTCAAAATAAACACCGAAATCATGCCACAAATTAAACATGTAACACTTCTTTTGGGAACCAAATCAGAAAAGATGCTTATTACCACTATTTGGAATATGGTAGGAGCATTACATAACCCAAAAAGAAGAATGTTGTAGGCAAAGGTTCCCCAAGGACAGGTGAAGGTTGCCTTGTCCTGACCTCTCGGGGCAATGAGGATTTGATTGTACCCACTGAATCCATCCAATAAAGAGAAAAATCGTTTCCCATTTATCTTTGGTACGACAACCAAAGGAGATACCCACCTGTTATCTGAGATACGATAGATGAAACCAACATTCAAGAGTTTTTGGAGTTCTTTGACTACATTGTGCAAGGCAGGATTGAGTCTTCGTTATGGTTGTCGAACTAGGCGACTTCCTTCTTTGATGTAAATGTGGTGGTTACAAGTGTCTGGGTGAATACCTCTCATGTCCTAATATTCCTACCCAAATGCATCTTTATGTTCTTTGAGCATACCTATGAGATCTTTGACTTGAGTTGGTGTTAACTGTGGATTAATATTGAGAGTACGCCCTGGTAAGATCTCCATAGGTTTTGATGGTGTAGAAGCATTAATAATAAGCTTTGATGATGGATTTGGTTTATCTAAAGATAATAATGGACTATACAAACACTAATGTGGTAGAAGCTGGTATAATATGAGAAAGTGTTTGATAGATCAAGGATTACCTACTAGGGGAAAATTTCCAATAGGACAGTCAACAGTCACATGAGAAGGAAAAAACATAGTTTCTAAGATATCTTTAGACTCATACCTATTCTGAAGAAAGTTCACCAAAATGTTGTCATCAATAGGTTCCTCAAGGTGTTGTGCCTATTTGATGGTAAGGATTGGTACTGTTTATCGTACTGGTAAAGAAAAAAATGCATACAGATAATAGAACAGAATAACAAATAAGAATAGCAGAACTCCTTTGATTATATTCGCATACGCCAAGATATTACATTAGGCTTCATAAGATGATTTACAATGATCCTAGACGGGGTATAAATACTTTCCACCGAACCTTCCCAAAGGAGTCTGTCGGCTACAAAACAATCCTAATCTACCCGTTGGCCAAAATCTTTACCGATGACATGAACCTGTCGGCCCGTCGGCTACAAAATCTTTACTGACGACAACACCCTGTCGGCTACAGTTTCTACCGACGACAGGTACAAGATATTCTAGATCATTGACAACCCATGTAGGATCTTTTGTATCTAACAAGGGTTGACCCGAGGGATACAGGGTTAACTGTTTTGGATACAAGGTTAACTGTTTTGTTTGTTCTCCATTAGAAATAACAATGTTACCTGACTGACAGTTGATGTGGGCATTAGCAATGGCTAACCAGGGTCTCCCTAGAATTAGAGGATATCCCCAAAACTTAACTTTTGGTTGCAGAATCATAAAATTGGCTGGATAATCCCAATTGTAAATGGAAAGAACGTCTTCTATAACCCCCTCTGGTTTGACTAAGGACCGATCAGCCATTTGAAGTACTGTAGGAGTAGGTCTAAGTTCATCCAATGATAATTTGATTTTTGTTTCATTGGTCATCACATTTATAGCAGTACCTAAATCCACAAGTGTATTAGGAATGACAATTTTACCTATACTTACCTGTATGACTGGACTGCCAGGATTTGCGTATTTTGGAATAGTTATTTCCCCAACAATAATTCTGCCAATTGTCCAATAACTTGAACAGTCTTTGGATCCTCCTTTTTCTATCATCGGATGCATACCTCGCATATCTTTTTGTTGTATACCGGAATATCTTTAAGAGCCTGCAAGAGGAATTTTGATATTAACATCACATAATTCATTTAAATTATCAAACTTTGAATGTGTTAGCTATTTAGGCTCTTGCTTAGAGATGAATTGATCAAGAAAGGGGGGCTCTGTCTCTAGCTCTTCTTCAAGTTCGTCATGGACCTCTATGATAGTAGGTCCTTTAAGAGCCTTCCCTGATCAGGAAAGGGGGGCTCTTTTTCTAGCTCTTCTTGTGGGAGTAGACTGCGCAGGCTAAGAACAATTGGGTAATGTTCGAGTCTCCAAACGTTCAATGTCGAGCAACCAATTCCAACTCCAATTAAAACTAGCAAGCAAAATGGTGGACATCTGAAGTCATTTTGATTTTGCAGGATGTTCATGTGAACTGCAAAATGTGGATGCCATACTCTGCTAGTCGTATGCTATTGCCCAACTAATTGTGGCGTTATTTGATGACCAAACTATAACTTATTGCCACACGTGTTTCAAGAATTGCAACCACATCTAGCACTAAAACCAATCAAATCCCCTCCAACTGCTAAACAACTTAATTTAAGAGTAATCGATTTCCTTTCAGAATAACAATCTCCTTAACCACAGTAGTTACAGTAGGAGATTTCGTAGATATATACCTTACCACAACTATCAATGATGAATGTCAAAATTACAACACCAATCTCCCAAACTCAGATAATGATAGACAGGAGATGTGACCAATGAACCACTATAATTCAGCAATGACTTCAAACATCAAAAACTCAGAGACCCTTATACTTCAGCAAGGGCTCACAATTTAGACTCAAAAAAAAGCCACAAAAGCACAAAAAGAAGAAATATATAATCAAGCGTGACTTTCCCAATGAATGAGCTCTTATTTATAAGCTTTCATTGGCAAAAGTTTCCATAAAACTCCACTTCCAAAATCATGGAAGTTTCCCAAAAGAACTCAACACTAGAAACTTTCCAGCTTGCTTTTTAGAAATATTACTGTCATTATTATAATAATATGAACATTATTATAATAATGCAACTCAATGAATAATAAATAAATAAGAGCTTGCGCAATTATTAACCTAATTAACTATAGGTGATGACCAACTGCCAAGCCATCCACTGTGCTACCAAAAATAGCAACTACCAAAATAAGACTTACTAAAAATAGTGAATCCACAACTGAGACGCCCAAAACGCCCTGTCAGCTCACAAAGGTCACTATGATGAACTAACTTGGCCAACTGTAGGTACCTACTAAAAATGGGGACATTTCAGTCCTCCCTCCCTAAGATTGCTTGCCCCCAAGCAATCCCAGAGCAAAATGAACACACCATCCACCAGGATCCCAAAGGTAGAATTGTGTACCATTCCTATTGTATACACGCAATTCTTGTAGCACCAACACCCAAATAACGGACATCAACATCAATATCATCTATAAATTTACCCGAGGTCTTGATGAAAGCCACAATCCATTGGAACTCAACACAACCAAAATACCAACTCTATCAACACTTGAGTCCCCGACAAACTGATACTCACACCCAACCACACTATGGAGATCGTGACAACCATAGGTACCTGAAACACTACCACTATCTCCAAACTCTGCCAAACTGTCCTAAGTGTGTAGAGACTGCAAGGGATCTAACTTGTAGTTGTTAATCCCATCTGCAAAAGATGGTGCTAACCCATCCCATAATTGATGGTATGAAACTGAAGCCAACCCACACCGACGTGAAACCAAATCCTCTACGTGGGGGTCAAAAGAAAAATGATGAGCACTCCTCTTAATGTAATGCCAATAACAACTCCCAATCTTTGTCAAGGGCTCGTCACAATCAAACTGGGAATCAGAAGTTGGCTCCTATCTCTGACTTCGAACTATTGCTCGGGCAGGATCCTAGGCAACCCTCTCAGCAAACCCAACCTTAAAATCCCTATAGAGAAGCATAGCAGACAGAGTCTCTACAATCTTTCCCACCAACCTCTGAATAGCATGAGAGCCTTAGATGAGAGTACCCTCGAACACTCTGTATGAATCCTCCCTCACATCCGAACTCTCCAATAGATACTTCATGAAGGACTCTATGCAGTAGAAATTATATGTGGAAGCATCCACCTAATTCCCTGTGACCCATAGGTGATCCCTCTCAAAATGTGGCACTGCCAACTATCCAATGCTATCAGCTGTATGAGATGAAGACATAGATTCGCTTCCAGCAAAAGGAAGCAAATCAGCATAAGAGCCCAACTCCCCTGATACTCTCATCTCATCCATACCTACTGCACCGATATCCTGGAGGGATGTGTCGGCCACATCGTCACATCCATCATCCCCAACCGTAGAAGCAAACTCACCACCAACCACAATATGCAACTGAATTGGATCTAGGGTTGTTGTGGTCCAAACATGCTCTAACTCCACGGTCACCTGATCCAATCGTGACTATGACTCTTGAAGAGCCTATTGAATACACTGAAGAGAGTCCACAGTCACCTCAAGCTATTGGGTGAGCTCCACCACCTCCTCTTTCTCCAACAATGTCTCATGACAGGTGCTACCCCACTCCAGAAGGTAATCCCGGTCAGTAACTAGCTGGGAGTAATTATGCTTCAAGATCTTGACAGCCTCTCAAAGCACATGAACTTTTGCTAGAGAAAGAGTACTATCACTGCGCTCATTGAACATAGGAGCACCCCAACAAGATGTAGCTGACATCTGACGAACAACATCATAATGACCAAGAGCTAATGAAATGTCACTATCACTCACCTTCGACTGACTAGTCACATGATGCCTCTGTAACCCCTGACTCCTATGCAATCTCTCTATCTCACAAACTCTACTATGATAGGAAACTAAATCAGAACTGCCCACCACAAGATCACTCATACGTGTGTCATCATCCTCGCATAGCTCCCCATCCGAAGAAACGGAAGCCCTTGCAATATCAACCCCCTCGCATGTCTTAGCTTCCACCTCAAACATAAGATCATGTAAACATCTATCCTAGAACTCATCAAAACCCTCCACTGAGTCATCACCTAATATGTGATAAGGGATATCATACTAGGTGCAGCTCATAGCATCATCAGGTGTGTCCATACCATCTGCCTCCTTCATTGGGACACCTATATCACCAAGATCATCATGGGGTGACTCCATACATGCCTCGGTCCCACCTAAGGAAGCAATTGGCTCCTGTACTGGAGCAACACTACAGTAGCTGACATATAAGTTGCCAATAACAACTCCCTCCTCTGGTGAGTCTAACAAGTCAGTGACAACTACATCAACTACCTCTGAACTAACCATAGTGACTACTTTAGGAGCCTCAAACTGTTGAAGCTCAGTGCCACTAACCATCATGGACACATCCAGATGTCCCTGCAAAACTAGTCCATCATTAATACTGCGGATAGGACTAGCAAGTTCCGTACTAAATGAAAGAACATCAGCATCATGGACACCTGTCGGGGAAAACTCAAGCTTCCTTCGCTACAACCTCAATGTCGGCCTTCTAAAGGTGGAAACCATATACCTTGCTGCCCTCTCAACTGTTGCTGGATCCGACAAACTCTCCGCCAGCCTCTATTGATGAAGCTTAAGTTTCTCCATACTCTCCTGCAAAGCATTTATTTTTACACCAACTTCCTCATTACTCCATTGATTTCTAGAGCTATCAATCCTATGTCTGTCCATAGTTGGGAAAATAAAAGTGTTGGTCACTCTAGAAATCAGATCTAAAAATCTTCAAAGTCAGCACCAAACAAAATAAAAACTGAGCCCAATTCTTGCAAGCTGGCAGGAAACTGCTCTGATACCACTGTAAAAACCCTATGTTCACCTCTGCCAATCTTAGTTGGCCAATTGATGAGTTTATTTTTATTTTTTTGTTTTGAAATATATTCTTTCTTTTTTTTTTCCAATTATATAAAGGATACAAGGGAACACTATGAATAAAAACAACTCCAAAAATTACTTTGAAATTAAAGAGAAGATTTTTTATCAATTTCACAATCTAATCTTTCAAGAATTTTTATTATCAAAGAACCTGATTGTTGTAAACAACCACAGCTATTGTCGGTTTGAAAGGGGTGTCCAGAATGCATTAATTGTGGCTCCACACACAACGTTAGCTACCTCCAACTTCAAATGCAATTCCCAGGCTCCAAAAGTTCAATGCCAAGCAGCCAATTCCAACTTCAATTAAAACTGGCAGGCAGAATGGCAGGCGTCTGAAGTCAATCTGATTTTGCAGTATGTTCATGTGAATTGAGAATGTGGATGTCGTACTCTGCTAGCCGTATGCTATTGCCCAACTTATTGTGATGTTATTTGATGACAAACTGTAACTTATTGCCACACATGTTCCCAAAATTGCAACCATAGCTAGTACTAAAACCAATCGAAGTCCCTCCAATTGCTAAACAACTTAATTTAGTAGCAATCAATTTCCTTTCAGAATAATAGTCTCCTTAACCAAAGTAGTTACAGTAGGAGATTTCACAAATGTATACCTCAGCACAACTGTCAATGATGAATCTCAGAATTACAACGCCAATCTCCCAAACACAGATAATGACAAACAGGAGATGTGACCAGTGAAACCACTATACTTCAGCAGCATCTTCAAACATCAGAAACTCAAAGACCCTTATACTTCAGCAAGGGCTCACAATTCAGACTCAGGAAAAAGCCACAAAGGCACAAAAAGAAAATATATAATCAAGCGTGCCTTTCCCAATGAATGAGCTCTTATTTATAAGCTTTCATTGGCAAAAGTTTCCATAAAACTCCACTTCCGAAATCGTGGTAGTTTCCCAAATGAACTCAACACTAGAAACTTTACAACTTGCTTTTTAGAAATATCACTTAAAGACATTATTATAATAATATAAACAATTGTTATAATAATGCAACTCAATGAACAATAAATAAATAAGAGCTCGTGCAATTATTAACCTGATTAACTGTAGGTGACGACCAACTGCCAAGCCATCCACTACGCTACCAGAAATAGCAACTACTAAAAATTGACTTAGTAAAAATAGTAAATCCACAACTGAGACCCCCAAAACGACCTGTCAGCTCACAAGGGTCGCTATGATGAATTGACTTGGCTAACTATAGGACCCTACTAAAAATGGGGACATTACAAGCCAGTGCAGCATAACCATTATGTCAATGATTTATCTTTTCAAATTTGTGCCATATAGGGTCTTCAGCACTTTACTTTTTCTACTTCAGGGGGTCTGAAACCAAGAAGTCATCATGTCTCCCCTAAGCAAGGTCTTCTTCTCATTAAACATGGAAGCAAAATTCTAGAAATCCATGTTGGTGTAAACATCCCTCGCTGGAAAACTGAAACTGATTTGTAGTGTATTTCGGTCAAGCGTGAAGAGCACTTCACCTCCAAGCATATTTATTTGCCTAGTTCTGGGATCATAGTGCGATATGCACTCCATGATGAGTTCAGGTGCTTGAACTGCGACTAGAAACCCGACCACTTCAACTAAGTTGTTTTCCTTCAACTTTTTGTGACAAGGTGAATTGGGTCTGCATTCAACCTTTGATGCAAATCACCCAGATCATTAAACCTTAATGAAGTATCACTTAGATTTTTCGATGTGCAGTCAATCCCATTGAGACTGTCATAACCCATAAACCTCGCAGCCATGACTTTTATAACACTTGAGCAAGCAACTAAATTAAAGATTTCAAAATGGTCATTAGTGAGAAGGAATGATGAACTTTTGTCGGATAGCTTTTACTTTATAAATCTCCTTTTTTTATCATTGGCTGGAAATCCATGCAATCAGATTTTCATTTATTTCAGGCACGCTTAAGGCTTCCAACAATCAGATTTGCATTAACTCCAGGCTTAAAAGGCAGAAAAATGATGTCATCCGCGCCTTTCTATACAACCCATTTAAGGAAAAGATCAAATCTTTTTTTCTATTGAAAATATAGAATCAACTGGAAATAACAAGGTTTGATCACCGTCTTTTTACATCAGTATAAGCAGATTCAGAGCATGATTTTATACAGCATGTACAATAACTAAGAGTATCTTTATTTTATAATTTTATTTTCAAATCTTTGAAAATCCACTGACTTGAAATGAAGAGGCAATATTTTTAGCTTCCCAATACGAAATTTGGTTAAGGCATGCAATCTTTGTCGAGCTCTGGATTTTCAGATTCTAGCAGAGACTACCTCACTTCCGGATTTGGAGAACTTCTCTCACTTCTTTTTTTGAACACCTTATACTTCGCTATTTTTGCCTTTTAGCAATTTCCAAAATTGGTTCTCCTCAAACTCTCTTTTGAGTACTCTGCTCAAGTCTTCTCTTTCAAGCACTTTGAGAAATGGAACTTCATGAACAAACCTTTCGGTACTTAGTCAATTTCACACTTCGAAAAACCCTAGAAACTTTTTCTCTTCGAATGCCGCTCTGCACAAAGCGCCCGCTTGATATTCCTTGAGAACTTGCACCTAGCCACAGGAGCAACCTCCTTCGCACTTCAAGAACTCCTTGAGAATGCTTTGCCTTCGGGTGGGAGAGAAACAGAGTAGAGGAAACTCCGAACTCCAATTTCCTTTGAAAACATTGGGACTTAAACAAAATTTTCTCATCAAGGGGGGAAAGTCTAGACACTTCTAAAGGGGGCGTTGTCCTGCATTTTGTCAACACAAAATGTAGGTAACAGTACAAAACTTTTTCAACTTAGTTTTGCATTTTGAGTTAGTTCATTATTTAATTGGATAACATTGCTCGATCAATCGACCCCAATTGATATAATGAATCATTTTACTGCAGGCTTTCGTCAAGCCTTTTTAGTTTTTCTGTTTGTTGAGCCTATGGTTGATTTTTGAAGCCTTCAATGTCCTTTTTCTTGCTTTTTAATGTGTTTGTTAGCTTTTGGTCTTTTGGCTTTGCTCAAATCATTGCTTTCAGTTTTGTCTTGGATTTGATCTATCTTAGGGCTTAATCACAGTTAGCAATAAAAAGATATGATCATTTTAGTGCTCAAAAAGTGGAATCTCCAAGTGCAACTGCATGATTTAAAACATCATATCATATTTTTATGTCGATATTCACCTTTTGAAAAATATAACTTAAAATCACTTTATGTTAAGTTTTTAAGTTACTTTATCATTTAAATTTATCACTTAAGTGATTATAGTGCACTTTATGCTATATATTCATGTTGAGTTTCTTTTTATATTTTTCATTTAAGTGACTTTATTAACTATATAGTTTGATTTGAATTTTTGAGGTACTTTATGTTTTCATTTAAAACATCTAAGTAAATATTACTTTTTGAATTATATTTGCGCATATTTATTAAACTATATAGTGTAAATATTATTTTTGACCCAATTAACTGATATTTCCTCAAAAGTCATTTAGACATGTGCTTAATTCATCACTTAAATTGTGCATTACATGTCTTTCAAGTTTCAACCCAATTACATGTAAATATGCATATGCATCTAGAAACCACACTTCACACTAGAAAGGCATTCTACACATTTTTAAAATGTGTAATGGTCATCCTAGAATGAGTTTTGCATGTTTTTAAAATATGCAATGAGCTCCAAAGAGTGCGTTTTGCACTAAAAATGTTATAATAAGCAAGTTTTTGAAATATGCAATCACCCTCTAAGAGTGCATTTTGTATCTTGAGGGCAAAATAACATATTTTTAGAACATGTCATTGCACTCGGAGAGTGTGTTTTGCATGGGTAATGCATATTCATGTTTTTAAAATATGCAATGAGGCTTAGAGAACGAGTTTTGCCTTGATATGTGTTTTTTCTAACATATGCAATGGCACTCCTAGAGTGTGTTTTGCATGAAAAGATAGATACATGTATTTTAAAACATGTAGTCTCTCTTAGAGAGTGTATTTTGCATGTATTTCATGTATTTGGAAAAAGTGAACCCGAATTTGAAGATTCAAGGGCAAAAAATTTAAAATTTTCCTCCTCCAAGAACATGTTTCTCATCAAAAATGCTTACGTCTAACCATGTAATGACTCAAAAGCTCCAAAATCAAGGTCGTTTTTGCATATTTATGCATTCCCATGCATTAGGCATTGAAATCCATGCAAGAAACAATGCAGATTTTGAGGTTTTGAAGCCACGTTTTGGAGGAAAATGCCCAGATTTGGGGCTTTTTGATTACTTTTTTCCTCCAATAAAAGTCGTTTTGGCCTTGTGATCCTTGCAATTACTATTGAGGAACACATTTCTGCCTTTAGATGTCAAAAACGCTCCCTTTCATGCCATCTATGAATCATGGTTTTGCTAAAAACACCCAAAATTTTGGGTTTTCCATCCACATTTTTGCTTTTGGATCCATGTTTCATCATTTCAGAAGTCGTTTTTGCTTTCACAAGTAAAACGACGACCAATATATTTGCATTTGTGAGCCGGGTTTTTGCAAAAAAGACCTAGATTTTTGCATGAAAAGGGCACATTTTTGTTAAAAACACTCAAAAATGGCATTTCCGGCCCATACGTTTGGATCAATAGGGATCATTTCTAAGTTTTAATGTGCATGCTATTGCCTTTGGAGATCATGTTTTTGGCATTCTCATGTCAAATTCGACCATTGAATGCTCATTAATCATTCATTAATTGCAAGTGTGGAAGAAGTATAAGGGTTTGAAGCTGATTGTGGTTTTCCACTACTGAGGTATAGTGGTATTGGTTGATTTGCAAATCTGAATTAATGTTACTCTCTTACTGTAACTACTATAGTTGAGTGGTATTCGGTTGCTGAATAATTTGGTGAAGAAGTTTGATCTCAGAATGCTCATTTCTAACTCTGTTTGGATGCCCAGTTATTTCATACTGTTTGGGCTTTGATGTCATTTGCTATTAAGGTGCCTGCTGCTGCCTTTTGACGCTCAGCTTTCCAGCATTTGGGCTTTGTTTTGGTGCCTAGTTTGTTGGCATTTTAATGCCCTTATCATCTGCTATCGGCATAAGATTATCAGTGGGTTTTGAAGGGTTCAATTTCCCTTATCGGGCTGCATTTGACAAACAACCTGGGTTGTATTTGGACTAGCAAATTGGGGCAGGCCTGTGTGCTGCTAACACGTGTCTTTCATCTGCATATCACTGCCCAAATTTTCAAGCAATCTGCTGCTGCAACTTGTCCATCAGCTGAGAATTTACCAGGTTCATTTTCATTTGTAAAAAAAGATTAATATTAATGCAGCACTCAAACTCGATACATCCTAAAATGCAATTGATCTGTATCTCCGAGTTTGGAAATTATTTGCAATTGTTGCTTCTGTATCAGTTCTCTCATTTCATGTTTATTTGCAAGGAACTCTTGAATTAACCACAAACCACTGAGAAACCACATATTTAATTTGTCAGAGTTTGTTTGCTAAGTGTTTGACAAAATGTCAAACCATTAAAATGTGAAAGAAATTGATGCTTGATTTAGCTATAACTAGACAAGGTTATTACAGTGGTACTAAAGTGGTTTCTTGCCATCATGTGGGGTAGGAAAGTTATTTTATTTTCGGATCTGCTATTGCATTTGGAGTGACCAGCACACTAGCATTTTTTGCTATGAAAAAACATAGGAGAACTGATAGTTCTAGAAGCTAATGGAGTAATGAAGAATTTAGCACAAAAATGAATGCTTTGCAGGAGAGTATGGAGAAACTTAAGCTTCATCAACAAAAGTTGACGGAAAGCTTGTCAAATCTTGACACAGTTCAGAGGGCAGTGAGGTATATGGTTTCTACCTTTACAAGGCCGACATTGAAGTTGCAAGGAAGGAATCTTGAGTTTTTCCCGACAGGTGTCTATGATACAAATGTACCTATATTTAGTACGACACCTGCTAGTCCTATTTACAGTATTGATGATGGACTTATTTTAGAGGGAGACGTGGTTGTGTCTTTGGTAGTGAAGGATAGCGGTACTAAGCTTCAACAGGTTGAAGCTCCCAGAGCTGTAGAGTTGTTGCTACAAGTGCAGAGACAGTTGATGTAGTTGTTACCACTGATACTTCTGGCTCTCTCAAGGAGGGGATTATTATTGGAGATTTTTATGTGAGTTATCATAGTGTTGCTCCACTGCAAGAGGCAGCTACTTCCTCAGGTGGGATCAAGGCACGTATGGAGTCCCTAGCTCTGATGTTGGTGATTTGGGTGTTACAGCAGAATCAATAGATGTAGGTTCATGCTCTAGCATTATTGATTCACAGCCTGACATATAGTCAAGTGACGGCAGTTGAGGCTCTATCAAGTGATGGGGATGCAGATAGTATGGACACCTCTGATGATTTGTTGGATGCTGCTATAAGTTGCACCAAGTATGATACCCATTGTCAAATATTGGGTGATGACTCCGAGGAGGTTTTGGATTAGTCCCAGGATCGATGTTTACAGGATCTTACTATTAAGGTGGAATCTGAGACATGCAGAGAGATTGATATTGCGAAGGTTTTCATTTCTTTGGATGAGGAGTTGATTGAGGTGCATAGTAATTGTATCTCGGATGCAGAGTTCTGCGAGGACAATAACACACGTATGAGAAATCTTGTGGTGACTAGTTCTAATTCAGTTTCCTATCACAATGCAGTTATTGAGACAGGGAGCTTGCATAGGAATCAAGGGTTACAAAAGCATCATGTGACTTGTCACCTGAAGGTCAGTGATAGTGGCATTTCTTCAACTCATGAGCATTATGATGCCATCTATCAGATTCTAGCTACATATGGTTGGGGTGCTCTTGTGTCAAATGAGCACGGTGATAGTAGTCTTTCCCTAGCAGAGATTCATGCGCTTCGAAAGGCTGTCAGGATCTTGAAACATAGTTACTCTTGCTAGGTGGATATTTTGCAACTCACAGTTTTCGGTAAAATCCAGTTGCAAAA
Organism: Cupressus sempervirens; assembly: GCA_028749045.1. Classification (NCBI taxonomy): domain Eukaryota; kingdom Viridiplantae; phylum Streptophyta; class Pinopsida; order Cupressales; family Cupressaceae; genus Cupressus; species Cupressus sempervirens. Next base: position 481,642,198 of record CM053787.1, on the reverse strand, counting down.
TAGGATGACTAGCCACAGCGTGTGAGACAAAGTCTCTCCTACCTTAAAGGGAAGGCTCCCCCTTCTCACCGTTCCTTGGATCAACTCAAGGTAAGCAAAAAGTTGAGAGATTTTGTAAGGATGTTACCAATATTCTTTCCTCTTAGCTTTCAAGAAAGAATCCACTTACCCGCACAATAAGTAATGGGCAAGATGAAACCTCAAACTACACTTCTATCTAAGTTGTAAACGGTGATATCAATAAACCAACACTAACTCAAAGGCTAGTGGAAACTGTACCAGTTTTTCTCTAAGTCCTATTTTAACATATTCTATGAGAATAACCTCTACCATTGGGGCACAAAGACTTCCAGAAGTAGGGAATTCTAACTTTTTTTCGTGAATTTGAGATGGTAATACAAGCTATGGTCAAAGCTCCTAGTCTATGTATTGCCACAACTGATCCTAGTCAAAGCTTTGGCTCCGATTGCTTCTTAAATCACAATGCTCTATTATTGAACAGACAATAATAACATGAATCAAAGATAATAGGCACAAATTACAGTCAAATCTTCTAATTTGCTCTATCACAATTGCTTCCAGTCAAAGCTTTGAATCCAATTGCTTCTTTTATTCACTTTTCTCCCAAATTCATACTGCACAATCAAAGTTATGCTTGCACAAATGTGGCAGAGCTTTCTTGCATACAAAAAAAGATGATTTTTACAATGAGGGGGCACTCCTTTATATAGGCATAGGAGTTAAGACAAAAGTGGAGGAAAAAGGGGGAGCAACTCGACCAACTTTGACCTGGTCTAACTAAAGAGAGAAATTATTGGGTTACATGCAACTGCACGTACAACTTGCATTACATGTCATTACATATTTTCATGTAATACATCCTCTTCAATTATAACCATGAAAGAAAAAGAAGAAGAAAGAAAAAAGAGAATTGAAACAATCTTAGGGATTGTCGTGCAAGGTCTTTTACTTGGCGATGCTATCCCGGCTGATAACAAGACCGGGAGTTCTTGTATTTTGTGTCACTTCTTGATAACCATGGTCTTGCGTCTTTTGATAACCTCTGAATCTCTTTGATGAATTATCCATTGTCATTTAAAATCTTGATGTGATCAAGTTTTTCTCGTTCAACTTGTCGTGAATTGTCCTTTGTAGATTGGACATTCTAGATTCTTAAACACTTTGAAAACCTTCTTGACAACGTCCAAATACAAACTCGGAATAACTTTCCATCAGCACCTTTAACTCTTCTTTTTTACGAAGTAAAGTGCTTGGCACATGGGAATGCGTGCAAATGACAACTTTTGACTTTAAAAGTGTGACCTTTAGTCAAAAATGGGTTTTTAAGATGCAATTACATGTAAAAGACTTTTCATGTAATCATGACATGCGATTGGATGCAAAAAGTGAGATGAGTGGAAATGGAAATGGAAAATGAGATTACATGTATGTGCGGATGATGGATGGGAATACATGTAATTTCATGTGAAGAATGAGTTCTAAAGTGTTGTGACATGAAAAGATGGAAATTGAATGAAATGGAAAGTAGAGTGAAGTGAAATTTGCCCAAGTCCTTGGGAAAGAATTTGCAATTTCTTCAAAAAGAAGAAAAATGAAAAGAAGCAAGCAAGCAAGCAAACAACAAAAAACAAGCACCAAAAAAACACGTCTTTCATCTTAAACTCAAACATATCAACAAGCAAGTTGCTTTCAATTGCAAATTCGAATTTGGAATTTGGGGAAATTCCAAAAGTGTGAAAATGAGAGTTTTCATCATTATTAAACACAAAATGCACTTTTCATGGCATATATATTAACAAGTGTGCAATAACAAGCCATAATATGCATGGAAATAGTAAAATAAGCATGAATTAATGAGCAAGTTTGAAAAAGTCCACTTACTTGGAGATTAAAGAGCCTAAATAGCAAGAATCATAGCCTTTGAAGACCAATTCTCAAAATCCGAATTCTCAAACAATAATTTGACTTTTTCCATACATGCATTCAACAAATGTTAATGAGCAATGAAGGGTCGAATTTGACATCAAAATGCCAAATACATGGCCTCCAAAGACAATAGCATGCATTAAAACTCAAAAACAACCCATTTTGATCCAAATGTATGGGGTGAAATGCCATTTTTTGAGTTTTTTAAATAGAAACGCGACTTTTTAATGCAAAAATATGGGCCATTTTTGCAAAAACGTGGCCAAAAAATTGCATGTTTTTGAGTCATTTTTGACTTGTGAATGCAAAAAGTGACTTCAAAATGCAAAAAAGTGGGATAAAAACCCCAATTTTCTGAGCGTTTTTAGCAAATACGTGATTCATAAAAGGCATGAAACAAAAACATTTTGGCTTCCAAACACCAAAACGTGAGCTAAGATGTAATGCAAACCATAAAAAATGCCAAAACATTTCCTCATGCAAAAACATAAGCCAAAAATTAAGATTTTTGATGATTTTCTCAAAAACGTGCCATTGAAGGAGTTGAAAAGAATTTTTTTAGCAAGAAAAATCCACATTCATTGTTTGAAAACCCATGGCTTAGCAAAAACGACCCTATTGGAGAAGATTTCAAGAAAATCCATGGAGAAAATCAATCAAAATCTTCAAAAACGGGTTCTTGAGAGTTCTTTGCATGTGTTTTCTCCAAAACAAGGTTTGGAAGGGCAAGAACACAAGTTTTTAGTGCAAAACGCACCTTTTCATGGTCATTGCATATTTTAAAACATGCTTTTAGTTTTAAGACTCACCTTTTGGAGGTGAATGCATGTTTTAAGTGAAAACTCACATTTTTGGTACAATGGCATATTTAAGTTATAAAGCTCACCTTTTTTATGCCATTGCACATTTCATGTGAGTTTACATGCAATGGCATCAAAAAAGTCCACCTTTTAGTGACTTTACATTCTAAGTTGAGTTTTACATGCAATGCAATGAAAAAGGTCCACTTTTGATGGATTTTACATGTAAAGACATGAAAAAGGTCCACTTTTGATGACTGTAAGTGATTTAATTAGCACATGCCAATTTAAATTTATTAAAATATTACTTAAATGAGACATAAATTATATTTACACATCATATTAATAATATAACATGTAAATATCATTTAAAAAGTAATATTTACAAGAGCATTTGATTTAAATGCTAAAATTTTATTGGACTATATAGATAATATAGCCACTTAAGTGAAAAATCAAAAAGTAAACTCCACTTCAAAATATAACATAAAATGCACTATAGTTACTTTAAGTGAAAACTTAATTGATAAAATTACTTAAAAACATAACATAAAGTGAACTTAAATTATATTTTTCAAAAAGTGAATGTCAAATTAAAAATATAACATGATATTTTTAATTTGTGTTGTTGCATCAAAAAGGTCCACTTTTTGGGCACTAAAATGGCCATATTTTTTGACTAACAATTCCGATTAAGCTCTAAGTTAGATCAAATCGAAGGGGAAACTGAAAGTAGTGACTTGAGCAAAACCAAAGCCCTAAAAACTAATACTCACTCAAAAACAAAGAAAATGACATTGAAGGCCTAAAAAATAAGCATAGGCTTGACAAACAAAAAAATGAAAAAAACTTGACGAAAGCCTTCAATAAAAAGATTCATTATATTAATTGGAGTTGATTGGTTGATCAATACTAACTAGTTAAATAATGAAATAAGCTCAGAGAAATGTAAAACTAATTTGAAAAATTTTCGTACTGTTACCTACATTTTGTGGTGACAAAATGTAAGACAACAGTTCGCTCTGTCTGAGGAATGTTACTCATTTGTTCTTGGAAACAAAGAGTGACATAGAATCCAGTTCTCTAAGTGTCTTTATCCAGTCCATTGGGCTATAGAGTCAGGCGACCAAAAAACAAAAACTAATCTAACGCAACTAAAGCAAAGCAAATCTAATAAAAAAAAAATGTGCAAGCACACTTATTAAAAACAAAGAAAAACCTACCTAAATAAAACTAGCCAAAAATACAAATTTTAGATTGTTGTCCTGCATTTTGTCACCACGAAATGTTGGTAACAACACGAAACTTTTCCAAGCTAGTTTCGTGTTTCTCTAAGCTTGAATTTGATACTCGATTGCTTAATGTTGATCGATTGATCCATTTCAATTCAAATATCAAGTTGTTTTACTGAAGGCCTTCATCAAGTCGTTTTCGTTTTGCTTTCTATCGAGCCTTTGCTTGATTTTTGAAGCCTTGACAGTCTGTTCTTTGCTTTTGAGTTTGTGTTTGCTTGTTTTTGGTCCTTTGAATTTGCTCATGTTATGCCTTGCGATTTCCTCTTCGATTCGGTCTAACCTAGAGGTCAATCGGAGTAGTCAGTCAAGATATATGGTCATTTTAGTGCCTCAAAAGTGGACATTTTAGATGCAACAGCACGAATTTAAAAAATGATGTTATATTTTCATTTTGACATTCACTTTTTGAAAATATAACATTTTATTCACTTTTAGTTATGTTTTGAAGTTACTTTTCATTTAAATTTATAACTTAAAGTGACTATAGTGCACTTTAGTTACTTATGTTATAATTTTAAGTTGAGTTGTTTTTTAATTTTTCACTTAAAGTGACTATAGAACTATATAGTTACTTTTTAAATTTTTTATTTTTAAATCAAATACTTATATAAATGTCACTTTAACTTAATGTTTATGACTTATATTGATTAATATAATGCATAAATGTTATTTTTGACCCATATTGTTGACATTTTTATAAAAATAAGTGAAATGCATAACTTAAAAGCCTAAAAATGGACATTTTATGTGCGTATGCATGTAAAAAATATGAAAAGTGAAAACTTTTCATGCTAATGCATATGAAAACTCATTTTGAGGACTTTTTCCAAATCATTACATCAAAAGCTTGTAAAAGTGGACCTTTTTGATGCAATGACATAAAAAGTTGAGTTTTCATGCTTGTGCATGAAAAAGGTGAGATATGTTTATAAAATATGTAAGGGCCCGTTTGGTGAGCGGAATAGGAATACGTATTCTAGAATATGTATTCCAAAAATTGTGAATTCTTTGTTTGGATGCACCAAAACGGGATTGGAATACGAAGCAAAAATGGAATACGTAATCCATTTTTGGCCCAAAAATGAGGTTTTGCAATTCCATCAAAATAGGTGGTATTGGAATACGTATTCCTATTCCATTTTCTTTTATTTTAGAAAACATAAATTTTCGGGTCCGCGAATTCCCATCAAATATTCGCTGAACCAAACGGAGAATAGGAATACGTTCTATTCCAGAATACGTATTCCTATTTCGCTCACCAAACGGGCCCTAAGTGACTCCAAAAAGTGAGATTTTGGAGACTTGCACATTTTAAAATATGTAATGGGCTTCAAAAAGTGAGATTATATCTCAAGACATATTTTAAAACATGCATTGGACTCAAAAAGGTCCTCTTTTGCCTTCCAACATGTTTTAAAATATGTAATGAGCATAAAAATGTCCTATTATGTGAAGAAAACATGTTCTTTCTCCAAAAAGCTCCTATTTTGATCATAACTTTTGATTTTCTCCATGGATTTGAATGAAATCAGTTGCATTCATCATGTTTTGAAGAGGTGATCATTTTGCCCTCATCAAAAATCAAGTTATTACACCCAAAAACGTGTTTGAAACTCCCAATCTAGGGCACGTTTTTTGCATAAAACTCCATAAATCTGCCAAGTTTGATCACGTTTTTGCATGAGACCAAGTCATTTTTACCTCATTAGGTGATTACATTGGTTGAGGATCATTATTTTGGTGTTAAATCATCAAAACGTTTTACTTTGAAGATCACGTTTTTTGCTTGTTTTGGCAAAAATGGCTCAAGAACATGCAATCTTTAAAACGTTACAAAGAGGAGCTAATCTAGGGCACGTTTTGGCATTTTGCTAAATAATCTCCTTGCTTGCTGCCCTTCATCATTTGGATTTTGAAGATTTGAAAAGTTCTCATCATTTTTTGAAAAAAAATTCAAACAAAGAGCATCTTTTCCTTCATTTTTGGCACATATTCATCATGTAAGTGGACCTCTTCTTTCTTACATTTTAATTCATGCTTATCCTTGCTGATTTTATGCATGAAATCGTTGAATGGATGCTATTTGTGAAAATCTTTGCCTTAGAATATGCATTTTTCCTTTAAATATGAATTTCTTTTTCATTTTGATGTCTTTGGTTCTTCCCCAAGTTCCAAATTCGAATTTCATCTTTCAAGTGCATTGCATCTTGGCATGTTTTGAGTTGTTTTCAAAGGTATGTTTTTCTTTTGTTTTGGTTTTGTGTGCTTGTTGCCAGTTTTTCTCCATTTTGGAGAAGTTGCAAGTTTTTTCCCAAAAGCTTGTTTTTCCTTCATTACATGCGAAAGCGTTATCATTTTTCACATTTCATTTTCATGTCATCACATCTCACATCTCATCCAATAAATGCAATTACATGTTTATCATCTCATTCGCCATCCGCACATGCATGTAATCCCATTTTCCACTTCCGTTTTCACCCATCTCACCTTTCACTTTCATTCGCACGACATGATTACACGAAATGTCTTACGTGTAATTGCATCTAAAAGGTCCAATTTTGACTAAAAGTCACTTTCTGTAAAGTCAAAAAGATGTCATTTTCTCCTCTCCATATGCATTCGCATCTCCATGAGCAAATACATGTTTATGTATCTTTCCATGCTTTTCATCTTAGCCTTCATCCGCATATGCATGTAAAGCATATCTTTCACTCACACTTGCATCTCATTTCACCCTCCACCTTCTGTTACATGTTGCATTTACATGTAATCCATTTTCAAAGCAGTGACATCTTGAAAGCAAAAGTCACTTTTTGAAAATCGACAATTTCCATTTACATGCATTCCCATGCGCCAAGCACTTTACTTAAAAAAAAAAAAAGAGGAGTTAAAGGTGCTGATGGAAAGTTGTTCTAAGTGTACATCCGAACATCATCAAGAAATTTTTCAAAGTGTCAAAGACTCCAGTTTGTGTTGATCTACAAAGGAGAATTCACGACAACTTGAGCGAGAAAAGATGGATCGCATCAAGTTTCCACATGATAATGGACAATTCATCAAAGAGAGCTAGAGGTTATCAAAAGACGCAACACTATGGTTATCAACGTGAATGCAACAATACAAGGTACAAGAACTCCCAATCCTATTATCATCTAGGATTGCATCGTCAAGTACAAGGCCCTTTAGAATTGTTCTTTTCTCTTCCGTCTTCTTTTTCTTCTTTCATGTTTGTAGTTGGAGAAGATGCATTACATGAAAAAATGTAATTACACGTAATGCGAGTTACATGTGTATGTAAAAGATGTAATGTGAGTTGCATGTGCAGTTGCATGTAACCCTATATTTTCTCTTGTAGTCAGACTTGGTCAAAGTTGGTTGAGTTGCTCTCACTTTTTCCTCTCTCTTTTTCTCAACTTCTTTGCCTATATAAAGGAGTGCCCCCTCATTGTAAAAATTATCTTTTGTTGTATGCAAGAAAGCTCTGCCACATTTGTGCAAGCATAACTTTGATTGTGTAGTACGAATTTGGGAGAAAAGTGAATAAAAGAAGCAATTGGATTCGAAGCTTTGACTGGAAGCAATTGTGATAGAACAAATTAGAAGCTTTGACTATAATTTGTGCCTATTGTCTTGATTCATGTTATTATTATGTGTTCAACAAAAGAGCATAGAGAGTCAAGAAACAATTGAATCCCGAGCTTTGACCAGGAACAATTGTGAAAATCCATAGCTAGAAGCTTTGTCTGTAGCTTGTATTTTCATCTTGATTCGCAAAATAGTTAGATTGTTGTTACTTTTAGGAGTCTTTGTGCCCTAATTGTAAACATTTTACCACATAGAAGTACAACAGGACTTAGAGCCAAACTGGTATGTTTTGGCTAGCCTTTGAGTTAGTTAAAATTTATCGGTATCACTGTTTTCAGCTCGTGATAGAAGTGTAATTAAAGATTCACCTTGCCTATTATTCACCTTACGAATAAGTGGATCCTTTCTTGAAAGTTAATAAGAAAGGATAATAGTAACACCCATTTTATAAATCTCTCAATTTCTTGCTTACCTTGAGTTGATCCAAGGAACAGTGAGAAGGGGGAACCTTCCCTTTAAGGTAGGAGAGACTCTGTCTCACACGCTGTGGCTGGTCATCTTATTTTGCGGCTGAATTTTTACCCAAAACTCTCGGTTGCAAAATATCCACCCAACATAGATGAAATCATTTATTGCCTCAACAAAATAGCTACCTTTTTTAGTAGCTTGCAGTACCTTGCATGTTTACATGCAACTTCATATTGATGAAACACGAACAACTGCCGCAATGATGCCAAGGCCTAATGTAACACCTCTTGGCAAAAATGAAGGAATTCACCTTTTTGAGATGAATCACAAGTACTGCTGCTCCAAGAAAAGTCCATTAATTGAAACTGCTCCTCCAGAATTGAACACTCTTCTTTGACATCTTCTTTGATACTATTTTCATGTTTAGGTACATGTGAAATCTCTAACTTTCCATTAGCTTCAAGGCAAGCAAGATGTCGGATTGGACAGCCCCTTGATCGAACAAATTCTGAATTTTTCATGTCAACTGCAACTTGCTTGATTGGCTCATCAATCACCAACACCTCAAAATGATCAAGAAAAACTTACTCATGTGATTTCAATGATGACATGATTGCACTGCCTACCTCAGCGTACTGCTCACAAACTTTTGACTTGGGAAAGTCTTTATTGTTTATGAGAAATTCTTTTTCAAACTCCAGGGTAGAATATTTATGCAAAGTGTTCCCAACTTCATGACCTTGAGACACAAACATATCATTTTCAGCTTGCTTCGAACTTGCTTGCATGTCCACTTCAATGACATGATTATTTTGAACATTGGAAGAAATGTTTTCCTTCCTCATCTTTTCATCACTGGCCTTCTGAGACTGCACCAAATATGAGAGTCATTGACTATGTCTTTTGCTTTTTCTTGGAAGAAAATAGCAAGATCACTAGCTTCAGATACAAAATGCTTCACTATTGTCTTTGCTAATGGTGCTTCAATTGCAAGCTTCTTAGATGGTGAAGCTAACTTTTGTTGATTCCCAACAATAGAACTATGAGGAATGGTTGGAACAGGCCTCCATTGTACATCTTCATGAGGAACAAAGAACATGCCTTGAGCTATTTTCTATTTGAGGGCAACTCATTTGCTAATCTCTGCACCGCAAGATCCGTCCTGCTACTGGAGGAAAACAAGTTACAAGAATAATAACTTTCTTCAAACCCACTTGCTATGATTCTTATCTTTCCAACAAGAATAAGATCATCTTCAATGTCAATCACCAATGTTTGTGTGACTCCTAGTGTAGCTAGGGCTTCTCTCCTTAATACAAAATTGACTTCAAGCATTTGAGCATTAACAAAGAAACACTTCAAGTTGGCAGTTGTAGGTTGTACAGCAAGTGGAATTCTTCATGTCAATTTATTGAAATGAGCAACAAACTCACGCATTGGCACATGACACAACTTCTTCAACTGAGCAAGTTGGGCCAATAATGCATGGGCATCTTCATGCGGTTTATACCTTTCCTCAAACTTGGCTATGAGGGTAGTCTAGTTTGTGATAGTACATGGTGGTAAATGGAAAACTAATCATCGGCCACACCTTGTAGAGTTTCCACGAACAACCTTACAGATACATCCTTGTATTCAATAGCATGAACACCACATGCAATGTAGAAAGCAGCAATATACTCATTAGGATTTGTTTAGCACCGAAAAACTTGGGAAAGTTCTTTCGTCAACCATCAAGAAGATCATGTAGAGGCAAAGCTAGATTTAGCGGTCACAAACATTTCCCCAAGGACCTTGGGCCATTTACATGTCCTTGGTAAATGCGTGAAATAATTACAATGAATATTATTACAATGAAAAAGGACATGGGTATGCTTCAAATGAAAGCATGAGGCTCTCAAATGCACGTCGTATCCCCAACAGAGTCGGCCAAAAACTGTTGGCTAGAAATTTTGCAACCAACAGTTTTGGGTAAAATCTAGTCGCAAAATAGGATGACCAACCACAGCCTATGAGACAGAGTCTCTCCTACCTTAAAAGGAAGGCTCCCCTTCTCATAGTTCCTTGGATCAACTCAAGGTAGGCAAGAAGTTGAGAGATTTTGTAAGGGGTGTTACCAATATTTTTTCCTCTTAGCTTTCAGGAAAGAATCCACTTACTCGTAGAACGAATAATGGGCAAGATGAAACCTCAAACTACACTTCTATCGAAGTTGTAAACGGTGATACCGATAAACCAACACTAACTCAAAGGCTAGCGGAAAGTGTACCAGTTTGGCTCTAGGTCCAATTTTAACATATTCTATAAGAATAACCTCTACCATTGGGGCACAAAGACTTCCAAAAGTAGGGAATTCTGACACTTTTTCATGAATTTGAGATGGTAATACAAGTTGTAGTCAAAGCTCCTAGTCTATGTATTGCCACAACCGATCCCAGTCAAAGCTTTGGCTCTGATTGCTTCTTAAATCACTATGATCTATTATTGAACACATAATAATAACATGAATCAAAGACAATAGGCACAAATTACAGTCAAATTTTCTAGTTTGCTCTATCACAATTGCTTCTAGTCAAAGTTTTGAATCCAATTGCTTCTTTCATTCACTTTTCTCCCAAATTCATACTACAGAATCAAAGTTATGCTTGCACAAATGTGGCAGAGCTTTCTTGCATACAACAAAAGATGATTTTTCAATGAGGGGCACTCCTTTATATAGGCACAACAATTAAGAAAAAAGTGGAGGAAAAAGTGGGAGCAACTCAACCAACTTTGACCCGGTCTAACTAATGAGAGAAATTAATGAGTTACATGCAACTGCACGTACAACTTGCATTACATGTAATTACATATTTTCATGTAATGCATCCTCTTCAGTTACAAACATGAAAGAAGAAGAAGAAAGACAGAAGAGAATTGAAACAATCCTAGGGATTGTCTTGAAAGGTCTTGTACTTGGTGATGCTATCCTGGATGATAACAGGATCGAGAGTTCCTGTATTTTGTGTCACTACTTGATAACCATGGTCTTGCGTCTTTTGATAACCTCTGACTCTCTTTGATGAATTGTCCATTGTCATTTAAAATCTTGATGTGATCAAGCTTTTCTCGTTCAAGTTGTCGTGAATTCTCCTTTGTAGATTGGCACATTCTAGATTCTCTAACACTTTGAAAACCTTCTTTATGATGTCCCGATGTAAACTCGGAATAACTCTCCATCAGCATCTTTAACTCTCTTTTTTTTTCGAAGTAAAGTGCTTGGCACATGGGAATGCGTGCAAATGACAACTTTTGACTTTAAAAGTGTGACCTTTAGTCAAAAATAGGTTTTTCAAAATGCAATTACATGTAAAAGACTCTTCATGTAATCATGACATGCGATTGGATGCGGAAAGTGAGATAAGTGGAAATGGAAATAGAAAAGGAGATTACATGTACATGTGGATGATGGATGGGCATACATGTAATCGCATGTGAAGAATGAGATGTGAAGTGTTGTGAAATGCAAAGATGGACATGGAATGAAATGGAAAGTGGAGTGAAGTGAAACATGCTCAAGTTCTTGGGAAAGAACCTACAATTTCTTCCAAAAGAAGAAAAACAAAAAAAAGCAAGCAAGCAAACAATGAAAAACAAGCACAAAACAAACACATGCCTTTGGTCTTTAACTCAAACATGTCAACAAACAAGTTGCTTTCAACTGCAAATTCGAATTTGGAATTTGCGGAAATTCCAAAAGTGTGAAAATGAAAGTTTTCATCATTTTTAAAGGCAAAATGCACTTTTCATGGCATATATACGGGCAAGTGTGCAATAACAAGCCATAATATGCATGGAAATAGCAAGATAAGCATGAATTAATGAACAAGTTTGAAAAAGTCCACTTACTTGGAGATCAAAGAGCCAAAATAGCAAGAATCATAAACTTTGAAGACCAATTTTCCTCAAAATCAAGATTCTCAAACAATAATTTGACTTTTTCCGTACTTGTATTCTACAAATATTAATGAGCAATGAAGGGTCGAATTTTACATGAAAATGCCAAAGACAATAGCATCCATTAAAACTCAAAAACGACCCCTCTTGATCCAAATATATGGGCTGAAATGCCATTTTTTGAGTTTTTTGAACAAAAACGTGACTTTTTAATGCAAAAATCTGGGCTGTTTTTGCAAAAACGTGGCCAAAAAATGCATGTTTTTGAGTCAACACGCAAAAAAGTGGATAAAAACCCCAATTTTCTGGGCATTTTTAGCAAGAACATGATTCATAAAAGGCATGAAACAAGAACGTTTTGGCTTCCAAACACCAAAACGTGAGCCAAGATGTAATGCAAACCACTAAAACTGCCAAAACGTTTCCTCTTGCAAAAACATGAGCCAAAATTAGTTTCGCATTTCTCTAAGCATTTTTATGGTAACTTGTAAGTCAATCTATTTGTTTTGATGAGCTCAATTGCGTTAGAAAACTTGAGTGATGTTCTCAATTTTTATTTCTAGCTTCTGGCATTTGTTCCAAGAATCTTGGAGGGAGCATCTATTTACAGTAGTCACCCCGTCAAGTTCATTCATCGTCTTTCATCATCAGGATAACTTTGGTGTTGTCAGATTTCGATTCTGATGCTTCTTCAGTTGTTTTCGCAAGAACAGTGAATTATTATTATTCATCTAAATACACTGAGGTTGCTATTTTTGTTGGTGTTGTTTGTTGGTCACCTCAATATCATAGCTCGTTGGAACCATGAAAAAAAATTTTAAATCCTAGGAACAAGAAACAGTGGCCTTACATGTTAGGTTATTAAGTTATGGTGGAAAAGGTCATTTTCGAAGCCAAAAGCAATTAATAAATTAAATTATAATGACACTTTATTATATTTTAATGTTGTGTCTGGGAATCTGCTTAAGTGAAGTTCATTTGGGAAACTTGTGCCATTTCAAAGATTATAAATATGAGACCATTTGATGGGAAAGGCATCCAATTATTTAATTATCTTATTTTGTTTTGTTGTCTTTGTGACATTCTCTGAGGTTGTTTCCTGTGCCCTTGCTGAAGTATAAGGGTTTGAAGCTGATTGTGGTTTTCCACTACTGATGTATAGTGGTATTGGTTGATTTGCAAATCTGGATTAATGTTACTCTCTTACTGTAACTACTATAGCTGAGAGGTATTCAGTTGCTGAAGAATTTGGTGAAGAAGTTTGATTTCAGAATGCTCATTTCTATCTCTGTTTGGACACCCAGTTATTTCATATTATTTGGGCTTTGATATCATTCGCTATTAAGGTGCCTGGTGCTGCCTTTTGACGCCCAGCTTTCCAGCATTTGGGCTTTGTTTTAGTGCCTAGTTTGTTGGCATTTTAATGCCCTTATCATCTGCTATTCGCATAAGATTATCAGTGGGTTTTGAAGGGTTCAATTTCTCTTATCGGGCTGCATTTGACAAACAACCTGGTTTGGATTTGGACTAAAAACTTGTGGCAGGCCTGTCTGTTGCTAACAGGCGTCTTTCATCTGCATATCGCTGCCCAGATTTTCAAGCAATCTGCTGCTGCAACTCGTCCATGAGCTAAGAATTTACCAGGTTCATTTTCATTTGTTAAAAAAAAGATTAATACTAATGCAGCACTCAAACTTGATCCATCCTAAATTGCAATTGATCTTTATCTCAGAGTTGGGAAATCAATTGCAATTGTTGCTTCCGTATCAGTTCTTTCATTTCATGTTTATTTGCAAAGAACTCTTGAGTTAAGCACAAACCACCAAGAAACCACATATTTAATAGAGTTTGTTTGCCAAGTGTTTGACAAAATGTCAAACCATTGAAATGTGAAAGAAATTGATGCTTGATTTAGCTATAACCAGACAGGGTTATTACAATATAGGTCTGAAATCTGCAAAGGAGGCAGGTTGTTGAGATTTTGGAATTAGTGTGATAAAGGTGTTATTAAATTCCTTAAACATACATGAATGATTCCTAAATTCCTCCACAGCCTTGAGAATATCCTCCCCCAAGAGCTCCCAGCATTTTTGAAAAAATAAAGGGGTTAGACCCTCCAAGCCAGGAGCCTTATCAGCCTCTAATGCAAACACCGAGATTCTCACTTCCTCCAAAGTGAAAGGTGCTAATAAGAACCTATTATCCTCCTCACAAACCAACGTTGGGATACAGTCTAAAATCTGATGATTCTCAAAAAAACTTACTGCTTCCATCTGGATGTCTTTTTGAGATCTTAAAAGATTCCCATTGGAGTATTTAACTTGAACAATTTCATTCTCTGTCTCTTTATCTTTGCTGAAACATGAAAGAAACTCGTGTTTCTATCCCCCTCTTTCAACCATAACTCCCTTGCCCTCTGCCTCCAGTATATTTCCTCTCTAAGTAGGACCTCTTCCAGCTGAAGTCTATGGTCTCTTTCTTTGTCATACACCTTTGTGGATAGTCCATGCTGCAAAATGTGCTCACTGATGTCTTCCAATTGAGATTCAAGAGTACTTTTTTCCTCAAAGACATTCCCAAAGGTCGATTTGTTCCATTGTTTTATCTTAGCTTTTACAAATGCCAGCCTTTTTGATAGCTGAAACATTTTGGAACCGTCCACAAAAGGGCACTCAACCACCATTGGTGAAGAAGTTTCATAAAAGAAATTATCTCTAAAACACATGCGCTCAATTTTTAAAACAAGGTCTAGGCTTAAAACCATTCAGAGCCCAGTGAATTTCTACAGCTATCAACATGTGGTCAGATCCTGTTAATGATAGAATGGAAGAAAAAAACTGCCTTGCTCTATTAACCACTGAGAATTCAGAATCCAGCCTCACACCCACAAATTGCATACCTTTTCTTCTATTCGACCATGTGGAACACCGTCAAAAAGAGCACTTCCTTGTAAAAAATTCCTAAAAATCATGAGTGACTTTAGGAGAGGGATCGGAGCCCCCAATCTTATTAAAAATGCCTAATGTAGCATTAAAATCGCCCCATTTATAAGGATAAAAGATAGTGCAAAAACTGAAACTTTAATTCCCAACCAATTTGCATTAGAGCTCACCAAGCTCGCCTGATAATTATGAGGCTTCCATAAAATAGACGATCCCCCAAAAGAAACAATTGAGGGGACCTGTAGGAATGCGCAACTTTTCCATGACTTGACTTAGTTTCTTGTAGGAGAAGTGAACTATGTCTTCCCCACTTACTAGAAATTGATACCTAATGAGGCACACTTTGATGAGGCATTAATGTCTCTAATGTTCTAGGAAAAAAATTCCATTGTGCCCTTGGAGAGCCATTCACTCTTCTTCCCAAATTTAACAGTTTAGAAATAAGTGAAGCAGCCTCTCCCTCACTCTTCCTCGAAGTCTTTTGGAAGTTTATTGTTAGTTGAACCCCTGCAGCAATCTCCTCTTTTGTTTTCGCGGAGTTTTGTGATCTGCCCCCTCTATTTTCTGGATGACAAACCAGCTCTGATCTGAGATAGGTCTACCTGTGTCTGGACTATTGAGAATTGTGTCTGGACTATTGAGAATTGTGGTGATGTGATAATACCCTTTTTAGATGATTTGGTAATACCCTTTTCAAAACCAATCTCTTGATTTTGCAAATCCTGTCATTTTGTCAAAATCTGACACCTCTTACTGAGCTATATCATCAAATGTCTTGTCTGCAACTTGTAACACCAATGTATCAACAAAGCGATCTAATTCTGCCTCTGAAAGACCCTAAGCATGAAGAATTTGGCACCATTTTTGTACTGGATTTTAACCTTCCGTATCATTCTTATCAAAGACTCCTTGAAGACTGATGTGGCAAATAATCAAAATTTGCAATTCTACCTAGGGTACCTCAAGCTATTCTTCTATGGACATTGACTTGAGCAAAAGAATCTTGCTAGCTTCTCCCTTTGAAAACTGATTAAACTGACCCTCCGTTATTCCCTCTATATGAACATAATTGTTTTCCAAGAGTCTACAAGAATTAATGTCAGGATCATTCTCCATCTCCTTTTGTGGAAAGGCTTTGTCATCTACCAAATCCTGACCATTATCCTTTGGTTCACCCAAGTAAAAGTCTGGACTGTCTAGTCCAAACTCTAAATGACCCCAATACGGATCATCTTTTTGCTTGTCTGTTGTCCCCTGTTGTGAATAATAAGGCACATCCTCCATGATACCTTTGAACCTAGTGAGGTTCCCAGCCTCCCGGTTTGTTTGTGCTACTCCATTGTTCTGCTGCATACTACTACTCGGAGATCTAATCAAATTAACCTGTAGCTCCCCTATACCCCAGTTCTTGTTCCCTTGATCCTACTGGTCATCTATTAAATTATTCTTTATTATCATTTATTAAATAAATTATATGACTTAATTATTTATTTATTATTAAATCCTATTCAAGAAAGGGGATATTACAGATGCATAAGGAACCTGCTGGTAACATTGATTGCACAAGAATTTGTGCTTCTACTTCAAAACATTGGCCAAGGTGGTGCTATGCTACGGGTAATAATCGTCAGTTAGTAGAACTAGTAGGGGAAGTCTAGATAGGAAGTTCACCCTGATAGGTGAAGATGTCTATAGTTTGGCTGGCTATGACAATTGTTTTTTCTATATCATCTCAGATGATGGGAAAATTTAAGTCGTGTTCACATGCCCTTGGGAAGAATCCGGCCACTTCCATGAGGATGTTGTGCAGGGACTCTTAGGTCACGGTTGTAAGATCAATGGTTAAGTGACAAAAACCCTTGATGATAGTATTTTGCGCTATGGCAATCGGAAGCTATGGAAGCAAAACACGACCAGATTAAAGCAACAGGTTCAGGTTCTATGTAATTAATTTTGGAAGTTATTTTTGTAAATACATTAATCAATAATATAATGTTAATTTCCTTTCATATTGAAGTTAACATCTCATCCCTTAATAAATTTTCTTATTACTGTTATAGTACTGGTATAAATTGGTTGAAATCATACTCATATGAAGTTAATTGGTAACTACATCTAGATAGTTAATGATATTCATTATTCATGTTCATAGGAAATGAATGCAGTTCTTATATTATGATGTTAAAGGATATTTCCTTTCCTTGTAAGAGAACTTTTAGTTTCCTATCTTTCTTAGGCTAGTAAATACTATACATAATATGTCACAGCCCCATAGAAAGATCTTGAAGTTGATCAAGAGTACAAGGCATTGTTACTACAACTCTTCAATGATTAGGACATGTGGAATGCAATGAGGAATGAGCTCCTGGGTTTCGCATGCTCCAATAATTGTGGTATTGATGCTCTTCTAGACAAGTATATGGTTGATGCTCATAATCGGTGGTGCCTTCATGACCAATCATGCACGCACATACTACCTCTTGCAATCAAAATTTTATCACAAGTTTTATAAAAAAGTATTTATATTTTAATTTTATAATACAAATTTGAAAGTTTTGTATCTCTTTAATCTCAAATCTATCTTAGTACGTAGCTAGTTCATCTACATCAGAAAGGAATTGGAGCACATACTCCATCCACTCAATAAAGTGCAATAGGCTACACTCAAACATGCTAGAGGACATGGTGTTTGCAAATCCAAATTTGCAGCTCCTTAAACACAAGCAAAGACTGCAAGTCGACATGCCAATCCTTAATGCGATTCTTGAAGTATGGAATGCTTCTGAGATTCTGACCTATAGATTGCCATACCCCACCTGAAAAATCTATATGCACGGAAAATATATCTTCCAAGATGTCCCCTTTAGTTGGGATGGGTTCTTTTTCCCTCCACCAGCCTAGGGGAGTGATAGCTGGAATAGAGGAAGCAATGCGCAAGGAGGGGTACCAAGCCAGCTCGGGGTCACTACAATCATCAAATGATAGGGAGAAGGCAGACAACAAATCATTCAAACAAAGAATTGTTCAAGCAAACCCACTTGATATCTTTACTATAATTTGTGGCTATATAGAAGGGAACACAGAGAAAATAGATACCAAGTTTTGTTTATGAAAATGGATACCAAGTACTAAGTTAGAGAGTACTTCCCACTTTTAACTTAATTTTGACACTGACTATGAGCCAACTAGTGAGCATAAGAGTGCTAGTGCTAGTAGTAGTCCCACTATTTCTGGTTTTTCTAATTTACCACTACATACATCATCTTATATGGATGTTGATGATGGTATTTCTGACGGTCCATATGACATTTGATTAGTGATGGTTGATTGTTGAAACTTGACATTATTATTTTTTTAACTTAAATAAATATCATGATGTTCAAGTTTTGGGTCTTAACTAATATTTGACTTTCAATATAGTGGTGCATTTAGAACTTAATTAGTACTGCAAATATGTATATATATCTGACTTTTATATGCTTTTAAATGGATGAATTCAAAACAAACCCAAACTCTGAAAAAACTTGACCAAACCTGTAACCGAACCCTTGAACCCAAACCCAAACAGGTGGCTTGCTTAAAAAAATCTGCACCAATAATATTTTGGTCCAGAAAGAGAGAAAAGTATTCATATGTAGGCATGCGTGTATAGTATCAATAGATCAGACATTTACCATATCATTCTACAGTGATAAATAAGGCATCCTTTAATTGATGGTAAAGATTCATAAGTATGATGAGTCACACTCTTCCAATATTAGATACCGTAATTAATCAGATAACAAAAAGGGCCGTTATGTCTTCACTTAAGATGGCCATACTTACAGACTTCCGATCTTATACCTAGACTTGAAAATCACATCACCATAAATTATTAAAAAATAAAAAAGTATGATTAAGAAACCAAACTGTCTCTTGAAGGAGCTTGCCCAAATATGCATTTTTCTTAATGTATTTTTCCTATATATCAGGTGAGCTATTCAGAACCATTCGTGATAATAACAAAAAAAGTTCCAAAAAGTTTTATTGCCTGAGAAATGACACTTGCCTGACGCTGCAGATGTCGATTGTATTGATTAGCTTCACTAAGCTTCCTAATAAGCTTAGCTCTAACAGTATTAACACGCAAGGCTTCCAACTGCAAAAAAAATAAAGCATATTTAATTCATTAATTCCAATTAAATGATAAAGGGCGCAAAGTAGCTAAGTTAGCTTAAACAATAATTGCCACATTTAACATCATCTGAACTATAGTGCCACTAAGAAAAATCTTAAAATCAAGCTATGAGCATTTTTTAAATCAATATTTTAGTGCTTTCATTTCTTAAATAGCGACTGTGCTTAACGAATCTGCAGGCAGTTTCAAGTACTATCAAGAATTGTGTAATAAATACCAACATGTGCATAATGTATGTCAATACTAACAACTGCTAGATCATTGAGCTAAAAATTCAAACACCATTTATCAATGCAAGAAGCTATTTATAGCAATGTGTCTATTAGAGTAACACTAGTAGCATTACACGGCTTCAGACAAATGATGCATACATTGTACTTTTGTTTATGAAATAGATTTATCAAGAAAAGTTGAGTTAGGTATCCATGAAACAACCCACAAAATGAAAAATAGAAATCTCAGCAAAGTTTACGACTCTTCTAATTTCAGTGCCAGTTTACCCTGCCAATCTCAACCAATGTTGAGTCATATATCCTATTTAATCAACTAATGGGAAATACAATTATGATTTATCTAATATCCATGTTCGATGACTAAACCAGATACAAACCCACGCTTACCTTAAAATTTGAAAAAATTATCTCTACTAAGTGCTTCAGTCATCATGTCAAAAAATTGATCCTCTGGAAGACAATAATAAAAAACAAACATCTTCATTATCAGCCAAGTAACAGATCTAATGGTAATGAGTTTCAGAATGTTTAATTTTGGGATAATAGACTAAAGTTTTTTCCATCTTGATGACTCCCTGCTTATTTAAAAAGAGTGAAGTCAATGTAGTGGGACGAAGTTGAAGAGTAACCAAGATCCTTCACAACTGCATTGCCTCGTGCCCTGTACAAATTATTGCCTTATATTCTGCTTCTGTGGAAGATAAAATAAGTATGCTGTAACTTTCTCTGCCATGATATTATTCCAGATTCAAGAGTAAATATATACCATGTTTTAGAACAGCAAGTATCAATTAACCCAGCCCTGTTGGAGTCATTTTACCTAGATGATATGAAATTGGCAGAATGCTCATAAAGAATGCAAGTGTTCCTTTAAAATGTTGAAAGAACATGTTGAACTTCTTGTCAATGTTCTTACCACTTGGTCTTGAATTTGGAAAGGCAGCCAATCGCAAAACACAAGTCCAGCTGAATGGTAATAAGATAAATCAAACAACCCACAGATTGATAATATACTAACTAGTTGACTAGTGATGAACCAACACTAGTTAAGATGTGTATCCCGACTTCCATGCATGTAGATGATGGATCACCCATATTTTAAGTCTTACCAAAACAGCTTTGCTATGTCTAGTTTGTGATACAAATGTGGCATCTTCAAGTTGCCAAAATTTTTTAAACTAGAATATAATTTAAGCCCGACATTGCTCATTTCAAAAATAAAACGAATTTTCAATTCCGCCTTGTCATTTCACTTGGCTTTGATGTTATTGATGGCAAGATTGTTCACATAAACAACCAATGTTAGAATTTCATCACAAATGAGTTCTATACAGAGATTTAAAATCAAAATAGCTTTTGAGTCCTATATTTAATCCTTTTTTATTTACTGGGTGTAATCATGTAACATCCCTTTTTGGGGACATTAGAGAATTATGTTGTTGGGAAACTTGGGTAGTTGAACACTTGGCATAACTGAGGGAGTTACATGGAATGCAACAATTTGCCTCACATCCCCTCAAGCATTATATGTATTAACTCTCTTTACAGAACGAGAGATATGGATATATGGGTATACTATTGTATATGGTGATCAATGAATAAATGAAATGTTGTTGAGTTCTCTCTATATACTGTGTCAAATATCTTTCTTTTCTGTTTGTATTCCATAAGTTCCTGTTACCCCACGCGGATAAACATTTGGCGTCATTGCCGGCCAAATCTGGGAGTGACAAAAGCTGATTTTTCTATAAAAGCTGCTTCAAATCTGCCTGAAATCCACTCAAATCTACTTCTAATCGATCGCAAACAGCTACCAAGGGCTTTGAAGCCTATCTTCTCCCCTTACTGCCAAACACAAGCAATAAAACCACAAAAATGAAATGATAGTGCCATTTTTTTACTTTAAGCACCTGCACACAGGAGTACCTGAGTACTTGACATGGACTGGCAAATTTTCCTAGCGAGTTTAAGTCAAATTAACTTGTCACTAAGCAAAACATAGCAAGTTTCTATTACTCTATCAATAGTCGATGAGTATGGCAACTATGCTAAGGACTATGGAGAACAAACCCAGAGAAAACCTAAAAGATCAGTCTCATTCAAGCACTTGCTATAAATAGCAATTGTTGATGAAACATGGCGAAATGGAGAACTAAGATTGCCAAGAAAATAGGAATACTCTCAGCAAAACTTGAAAGCTCTAGCCCTAGGAAACAATAATACTAGCCAACCGTAGCAGAGTAGGAAGACATAAAAATAGGGACATTACACCCTTCCAAATTATTCAAAGATATTTTATGTCAATTCACTGTTTGTTGCTTGAGTTTGAGGTTTGTAGACTGGATTTTACTCATGAAGAGGTGTTTATGCAGGAACACAAAGTAGAATTAAAATGAGCCAAAATAGCAGAATTGTTTTTAAATCAATAAACACGACATTGAGATTCATTCAAAATAAAGAGATATTACATTCTAACCTCAATAGTTCATGAGATCGATTTCCATATAGGAGTTCAGGCCTAATGTTAGAAATCACTAACCTTTACAAAGTTAGCCAATAGAGAAAAAATTGATTACAGCTATTCAGGATCTGTGGTCTATAATTCAGAGGTGAATTCCACACATAAAGAATGAACAATATAAATAGTCTTGGACTAAAGTGAAGCACAGGGATGTTCAAATACCAAACTCCTTCCCACAACCCAGGAAATGCAATATACAGAATTAAAATTGCTTCTGTATGAGCCCGTGTTGCTGCTTCAAGGATTTGTGACTATGTAATGATTCCCAAGTAAGTAAATCCACACCCAAGTTGAAGCCTGCACTAATGAAAATAGAGGTGTGTACTAGGAAATAAGTGATGACTCATATGCAGCAACCCCATGCCAAATAATAAACAAGCTCACGTCCTTGAGAATGCAATTTGTCTATGCATGTACAGAATTTCTCCCTGAGAAATGGGAGTTGCACCCATCTTTAAATCACATACAAACAATCATACTACAAGCATAGTATTATATTTTTTGTTTAGGATCCCAGCATATAAGAGTTCCCACATACTAGCAACAGAAACATAATATCTATCAATGAAGCTCTAGAAAACTCACACCCAAAAGGTTCTCAAACTTATATTATTTATATCAATTTTTAAATGTGCCCTCATAATGATAATCTTCCACTTCTCATAGTGACATCTTCAACAAAGGTATTCATATTCAATAACTCGTGTAATTAAATCATAATCCCCTGCAAATTTGCCTCTGAAGAGACTTCACAAATTTGTAGCAATCAATGATAGAAACACTGCAAATACCTAATTGATATCCCCAGCTCTGACTAGGGTAGATAGTTTCACTACCGAAACCAACAATACCTTAGGGTTTTTGTTTTAGGGTATAAACCTCCAAGAAGCTCTCTGAATCAAAATAAGAAATCAACCAAGAATGTAATGAGGCCCAAGCTGCAGTTTTATAACCACAAAGAAGCTTCTAGACACCTTCTAGGTTTTCCCTCTCTCATAATTTAAATCTGAGTTGAGGAAATTAATAAAATGACTATATCCTATAGGAATTAAATAGGCTAATAAGTCCTACAACCAACCACATGGAAGGGGACATACACTCTACACAGATTGCTTATTTATTAGCCATTTATATATTGTGTATCCTGGTCTGTACAAAAAGCAACTGTTGAAGCTTTTGAACAGAGTACACCAACTCCAAGGATAACCACTCTATTCTGTAAAAGATGCTCTTAGCTCTTGTACAAAAGTCAATAGGACAAGCAGATTAGATGATCCCACCCATGACTTAATTCCTATGCTAAACCTAGCAAGCAGACAATTCTAAATTTCAAGACATTCCCGTGAATATGAAGATTTCACTAAACTCCTTCTGACTGTCCTCTGTGCATTTGAACTTGTTAGCAAATAGATCACAATATCTGGGTTTTTGAAACCTGAAGAGTTGTCCTGTACTAAGTTACTTGTATGCATCTACTCTACTTGAAAAGAGTCACAAGAGAAATAATTGTGCAACAAAGGAGCAGTAACCATCAAATTAACTTGTATGCATTCACAGCTAAACGTTGTTAAGGATAGTGATAATATTAACATGTACATATCCATCTAATTTTTCAAAGTTTCATATATGCTTTACAAAGGTTTAACAAATAATGTCAGTGCCTGCCAGTGAACCATTATTGAGGACTGCAATAATGTACTTCTATAAGTGTAACTACACCACCTTAAGCCAAATGCTTATTAATGACAATGATCATTTCCACAGTTTAATGAAGCAGAGATACAAGAATTGCGAAGAAAATATTTACCTCGGTTCTATCAGTGAGCATTCCAAAATATCCACCAGATGAAGCTATAACAGGATTGCCCGAAGAGTCTTCTGTTAACTCAGAAGCTTTCTCTTCTGAACCAAGTGTTGTAGCAAAAACCATATGCAGTGAATTACCTGCAACTTTAGGACTATCTATACCCAAAAATCCAGGAGATTTCTCCTTCAAAGATCTTTTAGCACATACAAGTGGCCAGCTACACCTTGATGCACTTGCAAGTGATTTATTGAAGTACAAGAAACTAGAATTTCTATATAAATTTTTCCATTCCTGTTTCGGATGTTGAAGCATTAAATTTGAACCAGCTTTAGCAAAAGTGGATCTGCACAAAAAATCCTGTATCTAATTAGCAAGTAGTGGAGTCATGCCTCGCATTAATTTTTCCATGCAAATTATTATTTGAAACAATTATCCAAATCAAAAGGATACAGAATATTCTAGTGAGGGTGATAAAGTTCTAAAATGTAGCCCCAGGATAAGTAACTAAAAATGATGGTTGGGGCGATTTAAGGACTAATAAGAAGCTAGTTTAGGGCATAAGAACTAATAATGTGATCTCATATGAACCCCAATTTTTATCACTTGATTTTAATAGTTATTTCACTTCTTCAAGTCTTCGTGAAGATAAAATATGCATATGCAAGTGATGAATGATAAATTTCAGGTACCTTCCATTTCCCAGCACTGTGGTCCTACAATCCATCTTCACAATGCTGCCTGCCTGTTAAGAACATTAAAGAAACATGCATCAAATCAATGCAGAAACACTGCAATATTAAGGATACCCTAATATATAGAACCTAAAACAGTCTCAACAAAACATTTGTTAAAAGAATTGAGAATGTCTAAAATCAAATTAAGGACAAAGCTTTATCAACAAATGCAACTTGTGCTAAAAGATCCAATTAAAGAAACGCACTGAATCAACAAACAAACTAAATAAGAGGACAGGAAAAATTAAAAAGGTAACCACCATTAGGAGTAAAATTTGAAAACTTTAAATGGTAGCCAAGAACTTGTTCACTGTGTCAGCACAATGCTATAATGAATTTCTTTATCAGAGTCTAGATAGTATTTATTTATAAAACCAGATTCTCGCATTGCTTTCTGGGTATAACTTTCACATACCAATAGCAAGTTTTGCAGGTTACTGTTAAATACCAAAATTTGCACCGGATACTGAACTGAATGAGTTCAGCAATCCTAGTATAACGTGGGAATCACTTCTACATGGGACATGCAATGAAGTGAGACCTCCGGTTTCTAGGCCGGTTCCTATCAAATGCTTCACTTAAAACTTGAAAACTTATGAGGGAAAGAGATAGAAAGGTACGGAAAAGAAATTCTAAACCTATAGTGATTGCAACTAAAGTTTGACTTGATGACATTTAGATAAACTCTAACACTTGAAATCCAAAAATCAATAATAGATTCACACAACTTGCCTCTGTGATGCATGCACATTAGTGTTTTGTAGAAAAGTTTAAATGCATACTTGCCCAGTAAAGGAAAAGATAACCTTTCACAATAATGAACCTATGACATTCATGTAACATAATCTACAACCTGCACATTGCACTCTTTATAGGCATAATAGTGAGACAAAACTGAAGGAAAAGAAGAATTTCACTAACAACTTGATCCAATCACACTAATACACAACTCCATAATTAGCAAGAAGGTGATAAAACTCATCAAATATTGTCTCCAAGGTGATCTCTGAATATATCATCAATTGAGTTACAAAGATAATGCAGCGAAAAAGGCCAAAGCATAGATAAAAATCACAAAGAAACCCACTTCTGCATAACTCAGAACTCCCTAAAATGAGTTGCCAAACTCATTAAGTACAAATGCAACTCCACCTCTAGTGGTCGAATGCTAGAAAAAAAAAGCTCTAAAAATGGGGTCTAGAAGCCATGAAAGGACGATATCTGTTTTGAAAAAGTCTTTTCAACCCATAGGGAACTGAACACTTGGCTTAAAATACACTAAAAATGCCTTGAAAGCTCATAGAAACCCTTCAATAATTATGATAAACTCCTAATTCGAGTTTACTCCCAGCCTTTCTCTAAAACCCTATAAAATCTCCTTATGTTTTCAAACCAACTCAAACTCTATGAACAAGTCATCAAACTTAAAATCAGCAATAAAGATCTCCCACTACTCTCCTTTTTGAACAACTTTGACCCTTAATAAATGTCATAACCCCTTGTCACCAAGACTTAATCTAAGACACCTCCATTTGGCATAAAACTCGCCAACTCTTCTATTGACTTGATATTGCATCTAAGACTTTAGCATTGTAAGGTGATTTATAACATCACTCAAATAATATTAAATTACATTTTTGGAATAATGCAATATTTACTTTAATAAAATGAAGACCCCTCCAACTTCAATAATGAATACAGTTTTGGTTGATAATAACATTATCCATTATTTAAATCAAAAAGCCCTCTCATTCTTGGCATTATGAGAGAGATATCAATAAAATTTGAAGTACCCCCCTTTTATGACCTAAACTTTGCCATTTGTGTATTCGATCTTTCTGGAAGGAAGGGAGAAACTTCGTAACTCTGAGGTCTGAGGGTTTGCATGGAAATCTTTTGCTTGATGATCTTGTTTTGGAACCCTTGGTGTAATAACCCCAATAGGTTATAACTTCTTCAAACACCAAGAATCTTTATACTTCAGTTGTTTGACATTTCCTCAAACACTTTGCAAGCAAGGGTCATCTGACTGATATAACTTTTCAGATTGCTGCAGTGATTCTTGTTTGGATTTGCCTGAAAGAGAATGCTTACAAAGACTCCAAATTGTCTAAACAATGTCCTAACATAAATATGCAACTAATTTTGGCAATATTCAATACATATATGTGACTTAAACTACTTGCAAAATGCAGCTACAGCAATTAGTAATTATGACAAATACTTTGGATGCAACCTAGGATGGCATTAATGCACTTACAACCAAGTGGCATTAATATAAACACTTAGTATGCAAAATTATAACATTATTTATGCCAAAAAGAGAACTTACAGCCAATTGACATTTTGTCAAACAATTGGCATGCAAACTAATAAGCTGATTATCAAACTCTAGGTTTGCAATATAAATAGTCTAAAAATTGCAATGCTCTTTCAATTGCAAAATCCTAGCCTTCCTTTGATACCAATAATGCCAAATGGCAAACAAAGACAAGTACAATGTAAATAATGAAGTGCTGAAGCTATATTTTGTACTCAGCTGAAAACTCACATTTCTCAAAAAATATGCCAAATGAGAAGTGAAGAACCTGATTGTGGATGGCTGTAATATTTTCCTTCAATGCTGCCCCTTCTGCTTGCTTTTTTTCCGATTTGCTTTTTCCACTTGCTTTTTCCGGATTTGCTTCTTTCGTTTTGCTTTTTCGGACTGCTTTTTTGGATTGCTTTTTCGGCCTGCTTTTTTCGAACTGCTTTTTCGGCCTGCTTTTTCAAACTGCTTTTTTGACCTGCTTTTTGTACTCAAATATTTTTTCTCAATGTAGCACAAATAGAAGACTGAAGTATCTTCCTCCCAGCTGCAATAATTCAAGTGATAATTCACACCCTCAAAATCGCGTACCAATTGAGAGTTTTCGTTCTCAATGGCTTCAAATATTTTTTCTCAATGTAGCACAAATAGAAGACTGAAGTATCTTCCTCCCAGCTGCAATAATTCAAGTGATATTTCACACCCTCAAAATTGCGTACCAATTGAGAGTTTTCGTTCTCAATGGCCAGTTGTGACTATTGCAGAAACCCTAGGCTCCACAATGCACATCAACAAACATGAACATCAACAACAACAAATCTGGATGATTAGAATGAAGCCCGAGGTGCCTATTTATTCTTTTTCCTCCACTTTCTCCAGAAGCTTCTAGAACATTATTTTGTTTTATCTATTAAGTGACTTTATGAAATATTTTATAATTCAAGTCACTTTATTAAATTAATTAAATATAAAGTTACCTTTTTATATTTATTTATTTGATAACTTTATAAATAATTAACTTAATACCACTTATTTATTTAATTAAAATAATTAATTAGTCGTCCTCATAAAATATTCATTATTTTGGACAACCTAATTAATTTGATTAATTAAATCAAATTGCCTCCAAAAATGGGGACATGACACTTGGCCACCAACTATGGAAAAATATGGAGATTGCAGAATTTCTTTGTTGTACTTGGCGTCTCAACTTGCTGTATTTTAGACTCCAGATATGTGTCATGAGTTCTTACTACTCAGACTTGGTCTTTTTATTATTATTATGTCGTTAATCATGGAGTTGGCTGTGTATTTATTCAGTGTTTTCTAGAGATTGTTTTACCTGATTTTGCTATATTTCGAAAACCATTTATCTTGCTGCTTTAGCCATGACTGGGTCTTTACAACTGTTATTTTAATGCGCCATTTTTTGAGTCCAATTTGCTGATTTGGAAAACCCTCATGTTGTCATGACTTGGTCTTTTTCTGAAGCAAAACATGGCTTGATTGCTTTCATTTTCACGCCACTCTGGAGTCTTATAAACTGCAACTGGGTGTCTTTGAATCAGATGTGACCTTACCTTTTTCTGTATTTTACTCGGTTTTCTGAAGGCCATTATGGAACTAGGCTCTTTTAACTGTACAGCTGTAAGAACTCTTCTGTTTTGTATGGACCACTTTTGGTTGGACCAGAGATATTTCTGCTATCTTTTCTTGCAGTCGTATCATTCTTCAAGCATATAAATTACTTGTTCCTTGTAAACCATACCCTTAGCCTTGTGATTTTTGTCACTAGCTGACATCTTTTGTAGATTTTACATTCTCCTCTATACGGATCTTCCAGCTTTTCATTTTGGGTATTTTCTAGGCTCTCAGTCTAAAGTCTAGCCTTCCATTGCTCAAATATTTAAAATGTCACTTCTATTTTCCTTATGAAATTCAAATATTGTAGCTCTTGTTCTGATATGCAGTAAATATAATACCTTTGAAGTTTATTATTTGCATCTCAACAAATCATTTTAATACAAACCAATTTGCTGTTACTGCTAAGTGTTGTCATTCATAAGAATTTGCAAGATTTTATGTGGAAACTTTGTCAATCATGCTTCTTTTGATTTGTCAGAATGACCCTTGTAGTTGATGTAAGTTTTGATGCTGCTGTTATAAAAACTTTTTCCTGAACCTGGATTGCTTGCAAGCTATGAAAATTCAGTCAATAATTGTTGCTTTGACCAAGTTGTTCATTTGCTCCAGTGTGACCTCCAATATGATTATCTATATACATCTCTCAGCTCCCCATGCTTAGGAAGGATTATCTAAAATCTCAGGCAACTGTAAAAATTTGCATTAAAATGCAATAGATATTTCATTTCCTCTTGCTCACTAGTTGCTGAATGCTGAAAAGTTTATGGAAGTATTGCT
Organism: Cupressus sempervirens; assembly: GCA_028749045.1. Classification (NCBI taxonomy): domain Eukaryota; kingdom Viridiplantae; phylum Streptophyta; class Pinopsida; order Cupressales; family Cupressaceae; genus Cupressus; species Cupressus sempervirens. The sequence goes on along the minus strand of CM053787.1, from coordinate 481,613,024 downwards.
TTTTTTCTGACACAATGTATAACTTTAGAACATGTGTTTTTTTCCGAATGCTCCAACTGATTTGATTGGCCCGTAATATTGCTCCCCTTTGTTTGATTAATGTTTGTACTAATGAGGCACATGTATCATTTATAAATGCAATATCACACTCTTACATTGTTCACTTCTGCACCTTTGACACTTGTGCTTTTTTATCAGTTCGCGTGATCCTATCTCTTATAGGCACACCGGGCTCAATAACCTTCGTGGGAGCCTACGGTTATATCCGCATACCTATTAGAGATAAGATTCTGCACAGGAAACAAACATGTTAGCAATAAAATATTGATGTAATGATGATTGCCTCTTTGTTGACATACATTTCTATTTTATGCAAGTGCATGATATGACAGTAGCATAGTTTGTTTGCACATGAGGTAAGGTGTTTCCAATTTCCATTATTGCTTAGATCCATTGGATCTAACCATCTTCTTTGTGTGCAGGACTTGAAAACTTGGAGGAAATGCAGTTTGGGGCAGCAGGTAAGCGGGATTGGAGCTGCAAGATACGACCAGTCATTACAGGCAATGACTGGTGCCCTATGACCCTTTCATTCTATACTCTTTCTTTCATGTTTACTAACTTTCGTAGAATAGAGATAGATATTAATAAATTTGAAAGTTACTCTCACAGCCAATTGTGTGAGAGAAATTTACTTTCAATATTTCATTTCATTCTATCAGTTGTAAATATCATTTGTATCTATCTTTTGTTGAATAATACAAGAACATTCTTGTGTGAAATTAATGGCATTCGTGCACTTTCTTTGTCTTCATACTTAAATTTTACACGTGTGCAAAATTTTAGTAACAGTTACAATACTTTTGACTTCTTGGAAAAAGTTTTTGTGTGTGTGTGTGCATATTTTGCCAGCTTCATGTTCAAGAATGTAAAATGATTGAATTAACCCACATCTCATTCTTTGACAACATCACATATGATGCAACAAATATTTAACTTTCTGACTCAAATCCTGTCAAGAAGAATTTATTTCGATGCAATAATACTGATGGAAACAAAGTTATAATGTAATGTCCCCATTACAGACCTCAAGATTGAATCACTCTAAATGAATATATATATAACCAGTGGTCAAAGGAAGAATATCATGTCTGCATCAACTAATAATGCGACTCAATATGCCTCATAATAATATATATGGTCGATGTGCACTCCCTTAAAATTAATTGGAGATTGGGATTATTATGGGCATCCTCCTTACACAAAATATTGACTAAGAAGAAATACCAACCATGCTTATACCATCCACATCAGATAATCAACTTCTACAGGACATACATCTTTACTGAATAGGAAGACAATGGCCTGGGAAAGAACAGAATACAACAACAAACATCCTTTAATATTAACAAAAGTATCATTGGGTGTTCGCTAGAGCCCATATACAATTTGTATAAATCATATTGAGATGAGATGATGTTGGAAGATCAAGCAAGGACTCTGTCAGTACATCGACATAAATTGTGGTTATGTAACATTCTGCAGCTACAGAGATAATCAAGGCAAGACTAATGGAAACCACAGTGCGAAGGAATGTTAGCAAAATTAACCAAGATAACCATCTAATCCCTGTGGCAATTAGAGATTGATCGTGGATACATAAATGATTGTTTATAATCACTATTGACAATCCATATCTATGAGGGGCAATTGATGATGGTAGAAAGGATAATTATGTATCAGTAACTAGTTAAGAAAGATCTTTCATTAATGAAGAAGCAATTATTATTGTAAGGTAGACGTATTCTGGAATGATGTGATCAAGGGAAGAGCCGGGTCCCTTATATGTGACTCTTCATCTCAAACATGAGATATAAGAGGGATGCCCCACATTCGATTCATCACGATTATTGAATTCAGAATATATTAAAATTATACCCAGTCATGGATCTCTGTTCAGAGCAATGGATTGCCATGGCAATCATCAATGCAAGTATCTATCAAACTTATCAGAGGTGGAATCATGTCCGAAGCATATTTCAAGATATATTAGAGATGGCTTCCATTGTTCAAAGCATATTGATATTAACACATCAGATACAGCCTGCCCAATAAACAGTATTGTTATTGTACCGGACGGTCTACATATTTGCATGCAATCAATTGTATATCAGAGACAGCATTTGTCTCGTACCAGACGGCCTGCATATTCCGTATATCAAAGATAGCAATACCAAGTTATTAAGCACATGTATTTGCAATATCAAACACAGCCATTGTATTGTGATATACTGTTATGCAATTATCATCCTTATACAGCAGCATATGCATTTAGAATTAATCTTCATACCATTATTGGTCATTATCAATTATTAATAGCATATGCATTTGGAACGAAGCATCATATAATAACATTTTGTTATCAGCAGCTTGTTATATATTCATTGGCTTGTGGAATTACAAGTAGTGTCTAAATTATATAAAATGGGGACATTACAAACTTGTATCAGAGCTAACGAACCTGCTAACTAGTGGGGAGCGTATTATTAAAGATGGGAATAAGTAAGAAAATAGTGCAACAAGTTCATTCAAAAATAGGAGAAAATGAAGAACTTAACAATCACTTGGATCAATTAACCAATGACAAAGAAATATTTAAGAAAAACTGGCCCAATTAGTGGGACTACTAACCAATGATGTTCATAGAAGACCAGAGAAAAAAGGAAGAAATGATGAATGCTTGGGACTTCATACCCTTAAAAATAGACCAACATTGTGATGTCGCCTGTTTTTGTTAGCATCAAATTTTGCGGGATTAGTCTATTATTTGACCTTCGTATGCTAATCAGATGGATAGAGGGTCTTAGTTGGTAGTGCCAGAGGCTATTTTTTCCACTCCAGAGGTCAAGGATGTTCAAGGTTACTTTTCGTTGGAGTCGGATTGGCACACTTACTATTTATAGTGAGTTATTGTTTCAAGGAAGTCAAGAGTTACTATTCCGAGAAGGGCACATGAATCATTGGTGGTAGCATGGAGTTGTTGGGACATCGGCAAAGCTTCCAATTTGAGTCTTACTATTTATAGTAAGCTTATTTGTGGTCAATGTTATTTTCCGTAGGGTTCTTGGCATTTGAATCAGACAATGAGCATCTGAGTAGCAAATTAGTCACTTTGATGGATTAAATAAGCTATTTATTGAAATACTGATTATTAATTAACTTAATTAATAATAATGTTGAAGCTTATATACATAATTGGGTTAAGTGATATGTTTTAAGTGTCATTAATGGTTAATATTAATTTATATGTTGGCATTGAATTATGAGAAAGGATGAACTAAATATTATAATTCAAATGCAATCAAAGTATGAGCTTTTGAGTTATGTGAGAAGCGTGTTGGAAGGCTCTAATCGATTTCTATTAGGAAAATATATAAGCTAAGAGAATGCCATTCAAAGACTATTATAGATGCATTGTTCATTGTATTTAACAGAAGAGAAATTTGGAACAAGAGTTTCATGTTCTGATCTTGTAGAATTGAATGTTCTTTTAAGTGCTTTTGGACTAGTGAAACTATCTAGTGAAATTGTGCTCGAGGATGGTTTAATATAAAACCATCAATTGTGATTCATTTGTGATCAAACTATTGAATCAATTAATGAATGAGCAAGATTCTCATATATAGTTTACAAAGACAGCGTTGTTAGAAACATTCTAATAACAAAAGAATAAAAGAATATTATAAACATTCTAATATTTGAAAGATACACAATATTGACCATTAAAAGAATAATAAATAAGATATTTGGATATTATTCTAATACCCTCCCCTAATGATCAATCTGTCAACTACACCAGGGAACCCCATGACCTTAAAAAATTTATCTGGAAAGAGTGACTTGGTGAGATTATAGGTAGTATGGTCCGTTGTGAGAACAAACTGCAAATCCATGAATTCATTTTTTACCAACTTCAAATGAAGTGACAATGAGTGTCAATATGCTTGGTTTGCTCTTGGAAGACTGGATTTTTGGCAATTTTAAGCACCCCTTGATTGTTGCAAAAGAGGGGTTACGAAACTACCTGAAACATGGATGTCGAAAAACATCCTACAGAGCCAAACTGCCTCATAACCTACTTTGATTGTTGTCTAATATTCATCTTCTATAGAGGAAAGAGATATTGTTTGTTGCTTCTTACTAGTCCAAGTGATAGCACCCATGCCCAAACTAAAAATTGAGGAGTTGATGATCTTTGGTTCATCCATAGAGGATACCAAAGTTTGGCGTGCCCTTGACATGTGCACTTCACAACAGACCAATGATCTAAAGTAGGAATTGTAATGAAGCCAGATATGGAACTTACTGCAAAGCTGAGATCGTGTCTAAATGGCAGTAAGATAGATCAAACTGCCCACTAGTTGCCTGAATGCAGATTCATTCTCAACAAGAAAACCAAATTTGACAGACAACTTTAGACCATTCTCCATAACTGCAAATGCAAATTTCCAATCTTGCATTTTGAATTTGTTAAGCAAAGCCTAGGCATATTTAGACTGCAATATAAAGATGTCGTGTGATTGATGTCGAACCTCGATATCTAGGCAGTAGTGCAAAAGCCCAAGGTTGGTCATGTCAAGAGTGGCACTAGTTTTGTTTGATTTCCTAAATCAAAGAGGTCGAACTATCAGTGATGATCATATTATCAACATAAATAACTACAAGGATGATGTCACTACCAATAGTCTTGACATGCATTATTCGAGTCAAAAGGACTCCTCTAGAAACCCTCAATTGTGACATACTTATCAATTTTCATGCACCATACCCAAGGAGCCTATTTCAGGCCATAGATTGCTTTCACCAATTTGAGTACTTGGTATTCTTTACCAGCAACCTTGAATCCAAGAGGTTGCATCATTTACACCTCTTTGCGTAAATCACCATTGAGGAAGGCACTTTTAACTTCCATTTCGTTGACTTTTCAATCACGCTGAGTTGTCATGGCTAGGACTAATCTGATAGTGCTCACCTTTGTTGTTGGAGCAAAGGCCTCCTCATAATCAACGCCTTTACGTCGAGAGAAGCCTTTGGCAATGAGACGAGCCTTGTACTTATCTTAAGTACCATCAGACTTTTATTTGACTTTGCAGATCCATTTTCTTCTGATGTGTTTCTTTCCTGAAGGAACATCTGGCAAAACCCAAGCGTTATTTTTCAACGGACTATGATGCTCAATTTTCAAAGCTTCTTCCCACTCAAGTATCCTTTTCACCTATGTGTATGTTTGAGGCTCATACACAATATGAATGTTGACCGTGAGAACAAAATTTACAGAGTTAGAAGGTTTGCTCTTCTATTGAACAACTCTACCCTCAATGAGCTAATCATCACAAAGATCGCCAATTGTCTTAGCCTACCATTTAGGCCGGATAGATGTAACATACCATTTTCCTAACTATTATAAACATTGATAAATACAACAATTTACATTTCTTTTCATTTTCATTTGTAACGAAATCAATATAATGACTATGCTACACAATCAACTGAAAAAACATTTAAAGACTAACAAAATTAATAGTTTGTATCTAAGAGAGAATTAAATAACTAAATTAACTGCTTAAAGGAAAGGGAAAACAGCAAAAATGGAAAGAACGTAAAAGTAAAAATACCTGCTATAGGAGGGTGGAAATTAGGTAGTACAGAATGTATTTGTACAAGCCTTGGCATTCTTGTGAAGAGGAGAAGCATTGTCAGGGGCTTAACCTCCCAATCGCGGACCCTTAGTTTCCCCACACAATCTCCATTGAGAAAGGCCCTCCCTACCCAAGAATAGGCACAGGACACCCTGTCTTGCCACTAAGCCTCATGTTGTTCAAGTATCGGCTAGGCAGTTGGCTAGGTCCTGGATACCTTCCTCTAACCTATCTACCAACAACTAGTAACCTAACTTCTAGTGATCACAATAGCAAGCATGCCACTAAACCTATCGTGGTCAAGGATTTACATGGACACTATGTGCCTAATCACCCACTGCTGGACTTGAAAACAAGATTTACACATTTTGATCACCGTGAAATAATTAGTTAAGATAATTTTGATTAAGCTTATCATTTGTTTATTTATCTCTGATTTCTTTCTATTACCTTGTAGGTTTAACCCACCATTCTTTGGCATAATCCACACTCTTCATCTCGACCTTGCTAGTCTTTCTGGATTAATCCCGATGTGGTTGCTTATAACATTGATCATTCTTATCTCATCACAAATTAGAAATCTTCCTGCCAAATCTAGGTTTATTACTATCCTTCATAAGTAAATCTTTAAGTTCTTATACAATCTGTTGAACTCTATAAAGTGCATTCCTTATCTCAAAGGCATACAAAATAAATGCTTCTATATAAGTCTATACTAGATTTAAAATCCTTCAAGCATCAAGGTTCTGAAAACAAAATAAAAAAATTATTGCAGAGGCAGCGTAAGCTATAGACTCCTCATGAAATGGTATTACCATTCAAATGTTCAATGAAATGATGGATCCCTTGGTGCCATACTCTAACTATAATGATTAGGATAACTTCATCAACACTTAGCCACAATTTCAGAGCTTGTCATGTAAAAATTCAAAAGAGAATGAAAAAGAAGGTATGACCTAAGAGAGAACTATCTCCTTGCATTACTGGAGAGTTAACCCTTCTATTACAGTCCTTTGTTGAGGATTGAACAATCAAACTTCACTAACTCGTGGAAATTGCCGAGCTTGCAATATGTGAGCTTCAGAATTATGATTCACGGCTTTGTATCTAACAATCGGCTATAAAAATCAATTGCTTATACGTAGCAGTAAAGAACTAATGAAGGGTTTTCCCATTAATACAACAAACACATAACAAAAACAAAGAAATAACATCAATTTGAGAGAACAAACTATGGTCTTCTTATTATCGCAGCAAATGCAGGATTACAGAATTTTGAAATACAATATGCAAACCCACATGGGCACCTTCATTGCGAGAATTCGCAAGACAGAGCTACGAACTATCACCCAAAGTTGTCCGGGACAATCTACAAGTCTTCCTTATATAGGCAATTTTACACCGCCCAGAAAATCTCTACACATCAAACCCTAACCCTTCAAGCTAACCAACCCTATAATTACATATGGAATTGACTTAAATCAATTATGATATTTATTTTGAAAATTTTGGTTGGCCCAACTACGTAAGACCATAACTTGCAAACTATTGATCTAATTGGCTATTATAACCCCATTTTGGAATCCTCAACTTCTGATCTACAAGACTGAACATGCACAAGCTCTAGTCGGCCTCATTTTGGATACCATCTAGCATCTCTAAGGCCTTCAAAATTGAGCCTAAACTTTTTCTACCAAAATTACACACAACAAATCCGCAATAACTTCACGAATACTCATGATATGGCACTAAGCCTCAATTGGCAGGCTAATATATCAGAGATGAGCCTCCACCTCCGAAATTAGGACATCCCAGGCTCATATGACCGACTTACAAAGTAGCAAGCCTCCAGAAACAACTCTACACTGAGACAACCCTTATTCAAGAAACATAAAGGAAATATTTTTGGGTGATGCAAGATTGCTCTTACACCCAGGATGCTCCTACATCAGAGACCCAAGGTAATTTGAGAAGTGACCTCATCACATCTTAGGTAGTCAGAGGAAAACCAAGACGGTCAACCTCCTCCCTTGCTAGCCATGATGAATCTTCTACCAAATACTACTCATATGTTTTGTTCTTTGTACTTCTGCCAACACAATTGTCCATTATCTCCTTTGTAGCTGAAGTAGCTGTTGGAATACTATATTGCACTTCTACAACTTTATCTCCATCACCTCTTTCATGATATTTTGCCAAATCTGAAACGTTAAATACTGGTAAAATATTCAATTCAGCAGGCAACTCTACTTCATAGGCATTTCCAAAATCATGCTTTTTCAATATCTTGCATGTTCCAAACTTCTTCATTTACAATTGTCCATTATCTCCTTTGTAGCTGAAGTAGCTGCTGGAATACTGTATTGCACTTCTGCAACTTTATCTCCATCACCTCTTTCATGATATTTTGCCAAATCTGAAACGTTAAATACTGGTAAAATATTCAATTCAGTAGGCAACTCTACTTCATAGGCATTTCCAAAATCATGCTTTTTTAGTATCTTGCATGTTCCAAACTTCTTCATTTTTAGCTTATTATATGTACTCACTAGAAATCTCTCCCTCAAATGAATCATGACTTCATCTCCAATCTAGAATTCCGTATAGCTCCTTTTTACATTTGCCTTAGCTTTGTTTTGTGTATTCATCCTTGTATTGTGCTTCCTCTCTCCTTTATCTAACTGCCTCAATTAAGAAGCATTTCTGTGACTGCTCCCATATACGATATGGAATGGTGGCTTACTAGTGCTTCTATTGAAATAATTATTGTATGCAAATTCTATCTATGGTAAAATCAAATCCCAGCCTTTTGGCTTATTTCCAACCAAACATCTCAATGAGCTCCCAAAACTTCGATTCACAACTTCTGTTTGTCCATCGGTTTGTGGATGATACAATGAATTGAACTTCAAATATGTTTTCAACTTCTTCCACAATGTACGCCAAAAATATCTAACAAACTTGGTATCTCAATTTGAAACTATACCCTTTGGCAAACCATGTAGTCTCACCACTTCTTTGAAAAATAACTCTACCACATGAACAACATCACTAGTCTTCTTGTAAGAAATGACATGTGTCATCTTTGAAAATCTATCAACCACCACAACTATTGAATCATGCCCTCGCTAAGTCCTTGGCAAACCAAGAACAAAATCCATGCTAACATCCTCCCATGGCTTCTCTAGAACAAGTAATGGCTAATACAACCCTGTATTTTGCTTCACTCCTTTCACCATTTGACATACTTTGTAACTCTGTACAAGCTACTTGACATCTTACTGCATCTATGATCAATAATAATTCTCGGCAACCAAAGCAATGGTTTTATCTCTACCAGAATGCCCAGTGAATCCTCCATATGCTTCTCCTTGGTTAGATTCTCTCTCATAGAACTTCTTGGAATGCACAACTGTAATGAACCATTTTTGGAACATTAGAATTCATAACCTTACTGTGTATAATTTTCTCCTTTTCCTCCCAAATTACAACTGGTTCCCTTTTTATTTCCCTTTATATTTCTCCTTCTTATCATATATCACTCCATATTATATTCCTCTATGTAGATATAGTTTTCATTTCTAAGAGTCACGTCTTTTTATAATAATAATTATATTATATTAATAATAATAATATATTGTAACATTAATTATTATTAATATATTAGTAATTGTAATATTAATATAATTATTATTAATAATAATTATATTGTAACATATATCATTTTATAAATATATCAACTGTATAAATTATATTATTATATTATTATATTATTATATTAATAGTGCTACTATATTAAATCATATTTTAATCATTATAATATAATTATTTATTATATTAGATTATTATTTAATTAATTTCATAATTCCATATTGCTATTATAATGCAAGGATATTATTATATAATATTACATATAAAATATTATTACTTTAATATTTTTATTAATATCACTTTATGTATAATACTTATTTATTATTTAATTTATATATTAGAGTGGGGACATCACAGTCCTCCCCTCTAGAATTTGCTTGCCATCAAGCAAAATCTTTCATACACAAACTTTGTCATAGACACAAAACACATTTGCATTCAAGGACAAGAGAGATTTATGAAAAACACGAAGTAGACACGATGCAGACAGATGAAGGCACAAAGCAAACACGACGAAGACACATCATACATAACCTTGATTAGATCCTAAAATTAACAATGTGCAATGACTATTCTTCTTCATTAGGCTTATGAACCCTGCAACCACAAAATAAGCATCAATACATGCATATAAATATATATAAACTTCAAAGAAATTCGAATAATAATAAGTTAATCCAAGCTAGTTCCATACTAAGCCCAAAAGCATAACTTTGGCCCCCTTGGCCCTGGTGACAGGCGTTAGGCATCCACACGAGGTGGTCTACTTAGTGGATTGCTTGTTTGGCTAGAAAGGTTCTTGTGAAAAGGAGCCATTACTATCTTTCCCTTAACTAGCACTACAATAGGGTGTCCTAACCACTCTCCCTTGATTGCAGACTCCATAGGAAAGTTGGTAGGGTGCCCTTACTATCTTCCCCTTAACTAGTACTACAATAGGGTGTTCTCCCCTGATTGCAGACTCTATAGGAAAGTGGTAGGGTTCCCTTACTATCTTCCCCTTAACTAGTACTGCAATAGGGTATCATAGTAGCTCTTTCCCGATTGTAGACTCCATAGGAAGGATAGATGCCCTTATAGTCTTTCCCTTAACTAGTACTACAATAAGGCGTCTTAACAGACCTCTCTTAATTGCAGACTCCATAGGAAAGTTAAATATGGCCTTTCCCTTAACTAGTACTACAGTAAGGTGTCTTAACAGACCTCCCTTAATTGCAGACTCCATAGGAAAGTTATATACAGTAGGGTTTCTATATAGTCTTTCCCTTAACTTGTACTACAATAAGGCGTCTTATAGACCTTCCTTGATTGTAGACTCCATAGGAAAGCTACTTGAAATCCCTAAATCATTTCTCAAATAATAAATTTTACACCTTTATGATTACATTACTTAAGAAAACTTACAATTTCATATTTTAACTATGGTTGAACTTCCTCGAAGCTCCATTGGCTTCCCTCTCTATTCATTGACTAAATGTCATTGATGTTCCCTTGATCATATCTCATCTTCTTCTAAAGACAATAGTGAAAAAGGATCTTCAATGTTTGTCTCACCCACTTCAGTATTCTCTTAACTCACTAAAAGATCCTTTTATATTGGGATTCAAATCCAGTACAATGAGTCATTTTGCAGACCATTCCGATGGCAAACATTTTAATAAACATGAATTCCAACGCAGCCATCTCAAACGGGACATACATTTAGGAAGTGCCCATCAAATGCCATATATTCTTGGTCTACTCGTCAATGATCATCATTTTTTAATAAACTCCTGTCTGTCCTGGTGTGATGGTCTTTATCTCTGTAACGCCTATATTATTTTATATTACTGCTTCTCCAAGTAATGGAACTCGATGTATGTATAAGTTACCAAAATGTAAAATTTTATTTTAATTGTTCAATCACCACTTCCAATGGTTAATTTACAAACACAATGGTTATCATGTAATCAGTTCAAAAAAATTCTTATCCAATCATGTAGAATGACCCAACCGATTTCCTTATATAAAAAGTTATGCTCCCTTCTCAAATGGAGAACCATAGTATTGGCAAAGCTGGAGTTACTGTTCTAATGAAAACACTCTTATTCCTCAGTCTTAGTTTTTGTTTGCTGATGACTGGATTCGTATCCTTTATCTTTTCAATCTTTTAGACAGTAGGGCGACAAATGAAGAGTCATTGTGCTTAAAAATGTAAATTTAAAACATTCCTTCGGCCCCATAATTATAAATGACTCTTATTGGCTCGATCCATCTCCTCTCCCGCAAATTTATGTAAGGTATTACAAAAGGCCAATCTACAATTTTTGACGGTAGAATAAGTCTACGAAAGACAAATGAGCCGCTCGTGCGACGTCATAGAATAAAGTAATGGCTCAGACATTTATATGAGCAGATGTTAGAATTGTGCATGAGTACCAAGTCTGAACCCAAATATAAAGTATGCACTACGCCATCAATTGGTGTTAATCTACGGATTGTATAGGAGAATGAGCGAGTTGATAAGGGAGACCTTTTCTTATTTCCAACTTATAGCTTTGTGATTATGTCTTCTAATCTTAAAACTTTCCCATTTTTTAACAGTTCCCATTGGGCAAAACCTAATATATCATTGTGTAATGGCCTTTTCTAGGAACTTTCCTTCACTTTCCTTTGAATGAACTAAAACAGGGTAGGGGCAAGTGCCAAGAAGTCTAAATAATATTTCAATTGACCTCTTAGACAGTGATGTCGCATATGAATTCCACATGTCTTTGGTTGATGCATTTTTCTTTTTTCTTCTTTCTGCCTTCCACCACAATTGATTAGTGTGTGATATAAATAAGATTTTCTTGCTTCCTTGCCTCTGGTCACTGCTAGAGTTCACATCATCTATTATTGGTATTGGCTTTCATTGTGTATTATCTCCTGCGGTATATACACCGTGTGAGTCTACTAGTATGCTTCATTGTTTAATCTCCCCCAATCTCTGCGTATTTGGATTGAATTCATATCAAATTGTTGTGGATGTTCAAGACCCCATTCGACATTAATGCCGAAAACAAAAGTGACTCCTATAGACAGCGATCTTGGCTATATTTAATAACCTTTTTGGGTACTAACATTGGTTCAATGTTCTGCGTTGAGTTTGTCCATGTATGCAATCTTCCCTACTAGTATGACAGTTTTCCAAGATACATTGAATGATCTTCCTTTATTCCATTCATGCCCATTTAAAGTAATATTCCAATGTTGAGTCCATCAGCCACTTAATGATATCATTGAGATCGCTCGAGTTTCTTTCTGCCCAAAGGCACCACAAATGTACAAATTGGATGTATATCTGACTTCAACCGTCTCAGACCATATGAGCCGTATCTCTATCATTTGCAGTGAGCACTCGCCCCATGCAACATATTTAGAGAGCCAGCCCTGTAATTTTCATTCAGTTTAAGCACCACATTTGATTCTATTCTGTCAACATAGAAAAGGATATATGGTATTTTTATTGACTTGTACGGTCCTAGCATGATATTTTGTAGCAATATTTCCAATAGTCTCGTATTTAATAGTAATGTGGTGAGTCTTCCTTTGCACACCATATTGAGTACGTTGCTCTTTATATGAAATCTCACTTGCTCGATCATTCCCTAGGGAAGGCCAGAATCTAACATTACTTCATTAATTTTTATTTGGTCATTTAGAATGTGATTGTTGGAATCTATTGTCTCTTGTAGGTAGCTGCATTCATTACCAGACCAACCATGTCACCTTTGCTATTTTGCACACTTTAATTGTCATTGCGTTCGTAACCTTCTTATTGTGTCTTCTTCCCAATAGATGTGTTTTTTATTATTAAACTTTCCTACGTATTAATGTGCTCTGAGTACTCTCAAAGTTTTCTCCAAATTCAATGGTATAATTTCAATGAATCGTTCCACATTGCTCTATGCCAACAGTTCACAATTCATTCATGGCGCCGACGTATCATTTTAAATGCCAACTATCTCTTCTTTTTTGAAGATCATTTTGGTAACGGATCTCTATCCAGGAGTAGTATCGCTTAACGATTGGTTAACAATTTCTTATTTTGATAGATTTATTATTGATAAGGTTTTACAGGTTGGCAGGAAGACCTGCTCTGATAACATTTGTAATGAACCATTTTTGGAACATTAGAATTCATAACCTTACTGTGTATAATTTTCTCCTTTTTCTCCCAGATTACGACCGGTTCCCTTTTTATTTCCCTTTTATATTTCCCTTTATATTTCTCCTTCTTATCATATATCACTCCATATTATATTCCTCTATGTAGATATAGTTTTCATTTCTAAGAGTCGCATCTTTTTATAATATTAATTATATTATATTAATAATAATAATATATTGTAACATTAATTATTATTAATATATTAGTAATTGTAATATTAATATATTTATTATTAATAATAATTATATTGTAACATATATCATTTTATTAATATATCAACTGTATAAATTTTATTATTATATTATAATATTTTATATTAATAGTGTTACTATATTAAATCATATTTTAATCATTATAATATAATTATTTATTATATTAGATTATTATTTAATTAATTTCATAGTTCCATATTGCTATTATAATGCAAGGATATTATTATATAATATTATATATAAAATATTATTACTTTAATATTTTTATTAATATCACTTTATGTATAATACTCATTTATTATTTAATTTATATATTAGAGTGGGGACATCATGATGTAATAGGCTATGATAATGCTCTCTAATTCCTCATTCATGGCTACTAAATGTAACCAGAGACACCTCAAATCAAATTCACAAGACCCCAAAACTGCCCATTCCCAAATCTCCACACTTAGGACAGTCACTTAAAGAATTCCCTTTGAACCTTTAGGGATATTCCTCTCATCAAATGTAATCCCTAACATCCTTCTAGACCCTTTCCATATAATTTCCCATCCACTAAATCCATTAAACAAAACTCTTAAAACAAATTGCCAAGAATATACCTACTTTCTGTCTTCTGGATAGACCCGTACTCAAGGAGGTATAACTTTTGAACTAGACCAAATATCCTCAATCGCTCCGGTGAAGATGGGCACAATTAGTTTCTCAAAAGCATACTTAAATCTTAGGAAGATCCAACGATGCATTAGGGAGATATGACCCCCACACTGAGGATCTATTTTCTAAAACAATGCTATTTTTTGTTACCAGTTTGGACCATAACCGCCACCTTTGCTTTTGTTACCGAAAACTTCAAACACAATAGCCATATAACCATATGAAAACAAGGAAATACAAGAACGAAACATCACTAACCAGAAACCGATAACACAAAACATAAACTCCATTAACAAACATTGCAATTACATATTTTGCATGGCTCTCTGGCTGCTTCATTCTTTTTCCCTCTTTCTTGTCACTATATCGATTTCTCTTTGTGCCTTTCTCTATATATCCCTTTTCGGTTGTAATGTCCCCTTTTTAGCATTCATAGCATGATGTTGTCGTTAGCCTATTTCCCCACGGTCTCGTAGGCTAACCAGGACATTAAAGGTGCTTAGAGGCCATTTGGCCTACATAGTTTCAGTTGCAAGTCGTTTTGAGGGGTTTTGAGGCAACTTTGGGCATACTTACTATTTATAGTAAGTCATCTTGAATATGGTCGGACATCCAGTG
The DNA here is from genome assembly GCA_028749045.1 of Cupressus sempervirens. NCBI lineage: Eukaryota > Viridiplantae > Streptophyta > Pinopsida > Cupressales > Cupressaceae > Cupressus > Cupressus sempervirens. The sequence goes on along the minus strand of CM053787.1, from coordinate 481,597,992 downwards.
GCAGCGGTATGTCGATGGTAATTGTTTAAAATCGACAAGAAGACTTGTTTATCATTGATAAGATTTGTTATGCATTGATAAAGCTATTTTATAAAGTTAAATTTAAATATTTAACTTTATTAATGCATAGACTATAGTTTGTGGGAAATATTTAAATTAAAAGAGTCCCCTTTATTTTATAACACATTGGAGACATAAGTTACATAAAAGGAGTGATGTTTTATCCCACATTGAGAAAACGAAGGATTGAGCTCTTGTGAGAACACTACAAAAGAAAGGGAAGAGCTTCATTTTAGTATGCTTGGAAATATCAAAAAAATTGAAAAATTTGCTGGAGATTATGTCTCAATAGTTTGGAGGACGAAATCCCTTCAAACTGGAAATCTTGACGCCATTGAAAGATATGGTCTTGAGATTCAACATAGTAGCAGTCTGAAAAAGCGGAACCGAAAAAGCTGTCCGGAAAAAGCAGAACCAAAAAAGCAGGCTGAAAAAGCGGGTATGAAAAAGCAGGCCGAAAAAGCAGTTCGAAAAAAGCAAAGTAGAAGGGGCAGCATAGAAGAAAATTATTACAGCCATCTACAACCAGGTTCTTTGTTAGTATTGTTTTTTAGGGTGTTATAAGCTTTTAGCTGTAAGTGTGCATTCTACCAGCATTATCATTTTGTAATCCATGTAAATGCCAAAGTCTTGGCCATATTTCATGAGCATTGTAATTTTCATTGCAATTAAGAAGATAATAGTTGCTAGTGTCATTTAAGCAATTTAATATCATTATTTATCAGCTAGTTAGTTTGCATACCAACTGTTTGTAAAAATGCCAGTTGGCTGTAGGTGTTCATTTCTCATGCTTAGATCATATATATGCACTGAATATTGTCAAAATTAGTAGCACATTCATGTTAGGCCATTGTGTAGTCCATTTGGAGTCTTCTACCACAAGATTCTCATTGATGCAAATTGGAAAAGAGTCATTTAAAGCCAGCTGAAATACTATATCAGTCATACGTCCCTTGCATGTGAATTGTTTGATGAAATTCCTTGAGCTTTCATCAGCATTTTTTGAGAGCAGACTTGAGGAGGGCCATTACAGTGGTATCAGAGCTTGCTTGCAAAGTGTTTGACGAAATGGCAAACCATTGAAGTATAAAGTTTTTTGGTGTTTGAAGGAGTTATAACCTGTTGGGGTTATTACATCGGTTACATATTTCTCTCTTTTAAGAGATCCTAGGTAGTTATTGAAACCACCTTATATTTACCCGATGCAAAACTATCTTTCTTGATTTTAAATATATTTCAAGCATTTTTTAAATACATTTCAGTACAATTTCACCATTTCTTCACATGGTGTCATGAATCCAAAAAGGACTCAAACATTTCAACATTACAAAACTCTTCATAATGCGCTAGGGTCGAGGTGCTCCCGCATCACATCAGAACAACTGGCTTCCTTTAAATAGCATACCATCTTGGATTCTAAAATCCAACCACTTTGTCCTGTCAAGTGTAATAGGTTTTGTACAAGCTTTCCAAGCTTCTCCAAAATCAAGATCCTCTGAATACAATTTCTTCAGTTCTTTGAACCCAACCATCTCAATTTGCATCTTTGTCTACAAAAATTGTCTTTTGCTAAGAGCGTCTGCAACTCTGTTAGACATCCCACTTCTGTGTTTCAAAACAAATGTATAAATCTGCAAAAACTCAACACATTTCAAATGCCTTTGATTCAATTTTCCTTGACTATTCAAATATTGCAAAGCTTGATGATCACTATACAAAACAAACTCTTTAGGAAGATGTCTCCTCTTCTTCAATGCCTAAATTATAGCATTTAATTCTTGATCACTAAAATAAGCAACATGTTTTCCTTCTTGACTCAAAACAGCTCCTATTGCAGTACCACTAGCATCACAGTCTACTTGAAACACCTTAATAAAATCTGGAAGTGCTAAAATAGGTTGCTCTGTAACTTTCTGCTTCAATAGATTAAAACTCTTATCTACTCGTACAGTCCACTTAAGTTCTTTCCTATCCCCTCTTGTTGTTTCAAACAAGTGTCCACAAATACTGCTAAAACCTTTGATAATCTTTCTATAAAAACTAGCCAGTCCATGAAATGATCTCACAGGCCATTCAAGGATAGCCTTTACTTTCTCAGCGTCCATTTTAGACCTTCTACTGAGACTACAAATCCCAAATACACCAACTCCTTCACAAAACTACACTTCTTCAAATTTATTAGCAACTTTTCTTCCCTAAACTTATCAACACCTTATAAATATTAAATATGCATCGAATACTCCTTCAATGTCTTACTAAAGATCCAAATATCTATGTAAACAATGACAAACTTACTCAGAAACTCATTCAGTACCTCATTCACAAGCAACATGAAAGTGCTTGATGCATTGATTAGCATAAAAGGCATGACTAACAACTCTTGCAATCCTTCTCTTGTCTTGAACATAGTCTTCCACTCATCTCCTTCTTTGATGTGAATCTGATGTTACCCAGTCTTCATATCTATCTTTGTGAAATACACTACGCTCAAACAGTCCATAATATCATCCATCCGCTGTAATGGAAATCTATACTTGATTGTGATCTTGTTGATAGTTCAAGAATCTGTACACATTCTCCACTCTCCATTCTTCTTTGGTGTCAATACTGCTGGTACAACACAAGGATTCAAACTCTCTCGAATCAACCCCTTCTGTAGCAACTCATGCACTTGGTTGTTCAACTCCTCACTTTCTGTTGGTGTCATTTTGTGTATTGCCTTCTTTGGCAAACTAGCTCCTAGAATCAAGTCCATCTGATGACTAATCTTCTTCATTGGTGGTAATCGATCTTCCTCACTAGTGGTAATCCATCAAGTACATTATCAAAGACAATATCTATAAACTCTTCCAACAAATCTGCAACTTTTGCAAGCACTTCTCCTACTCCTTTACCATCCTTTGGAATTACAGCAAAACACACATGCTCATGCCTCATACCCTCTAAGAACTTTTTTCCATCAACAAAACATACTCTAGCAACACTACATACCCTTTCATCTGTATCCTTCAATGGCTTCATCTTATGTTTCACTCCATCCTTTGTCAATATGTAGGCATTCGCACGGCCATCGCGTACAGCGTGCCTGTCAAACTGTCGTGGCCTACCCAACAACATATGACACATGTCTATAGGAGTGATATCACAAAGTACCTCATCCTAGTAGCTTCCAATCTTGAACTTCACTAGGCACTATTTATTGACCATGACCTTGTGGTCATCTTGCACCCAGGCAATATAGTATGGACATGGATGTTTCTACCTCTCGAGCTTTAACTTTGTGACCATCTTTTCTGACACCAGATTGTCAGTACTTCAACCGTCAATGATCAAATCACAACACTTATCTTTACATTTGCACCTTTTGCGAAACAAGATCCTCCTTTGATCAAGTTCATTCTCACCACTCAGTAGGACTCTTCTGTTAACTAGGACATCTCATCTTTCTGTAATGTCCCCATTTTTGTCAGTATCAAAGTTTCAGGGATTAGCCTATTATTGTGATCCTCATAGGCTAATTATTGAAGATAGAGCGTCTTCTGAGGCAGTGGCTTGGCTTGGGAGGGTCTTATCTTCTCCACAATTCAGTATGCTACAAGTTGGTCTTCATTTGACTTAGATTGGACTTCGTTTGGGCTTAGTTTTGTGTACTTACTATTTGTGGTAGGTTGGGTGTTTATTGAGATGGACCCTTTCTATTTTTGGAAAATGCATTTGATCACATGGTGAAATAATACGATAATTAGCCATTGCCTGTCATGGACCAAGTGTTGCAAGCTATTACTAGTTCTGAGGTGTTGTCTATGCTTGATGGTATTTCTGGATATAATCAAATTGAGGTCTGCAAAGATGATCAATATAAGACAGCATTCACTACCCCATGGGGTACTTTTGCATATAGGCGGATGCCTTTTGGTCTTATTAATGCTGAAGCGACTTTTCAAAGAGCAATGGATCTTGCCTTTGATGGTTTAATCAATGATAGTATTGTTGTGTACTTCGATGACTTGACTATTTATTCCAAGAAACGTCAAGATCATTTCTTTCATCTATGACAAGTTTTGGAAAGGTGTAGACAACATGGCGTGTCTTTGAATACCAAGAAGTCAATTTTTGGTTTGATGGAGGGAAAACTCCTAGGACACATTTTGTCAAAGGAAGGTATTAAGATTGATACTAGGAGGAAACTGGCAATTCAAAGCCTATCACTTCCATCAAGTAAGATGACAATTCATTCTTTCTTCGGAAAGGTGAATTTTCTCAGAAGATTTGTACCAGATTTTGTTGAATTAACTCGTCATATTGTTGAGATGATGAAAGGCAACACTGCTTTCCATTGGAATCATGAAGGAAGAAAAGCATTTACAGAAATCAAGGATGCTATAGCACATGCTCCTGTGTTGGTATGTCTTGATTATATTAAAAGTTTATTATGTATAGTTATGCTTTAGAGCTTTCACTTTCTACTATCCTGATGTAGAAAAATAATGAAGGTGTCGAATCACCTATTTCATTTATGAGTTGTCCTCTGAAAGCTCATGAATTGAAATACAGCCAAATGGAGAAACATGCTTATGTTGTTTTCAAGGCAGTGAAGCATTTTAGATTCTATATTTTAAACTCCCATATCATTGCTCTAGTTCCAGATACTACAGTCGAGACTATCCTAACTCACCAGGATTTTGGTACAAAAAGAGGGAACTAGATTGCTAAGACTCAAGAGTATGATATGAAGATAGCCCTACCAAGTTAGTTTGTGGTAAGGGACTTTGTCAGCTTATAGCTGAAAATGAACCATTACAAGTAGAGGTTGAGAACTCCTCCCCACTTCCTAGTGTATTGTTTGTTTTGTTTGTTAGTACAACAGATGATTGGTTTTCCAACATGGCTTATTATTTAAGTTATGGCAAATGTCCTCCTCACTTAACATACAAAGAAAAAAGGACTCTTAAGTTGAAAGCTTCTAGTTTTGTTCTTCAAGAAAATGGTCTCTTCAAGCGAGCATTGGATGGAACATTTTTAAGGTGTGTTGATAACAGTCAGCAAGTCCGACTTTTGGATTCTTTTCACAATCAAGTATGTGGTGGACTTTATGTTAAAATTTTAAGTTGAGTTACTTTTAAATTTTTAAAATTCGGATTCAATTATAAGAACATGCAAATACGAGACAACAATAAAACCAATGGTTCTCCATAAGATAACAATTTGTTATTCCAAAATAACATTCAAGATGTCAAACATATAACCATGAATTACAAACTGATGAGATGAAAACCAAAAAAACTCTTATAATTCTTTAAACAACGTTATTGCCTTATACAACAACAATATAACAACCAGCAACTAAAACATTATTGTATTATACAACAGCAATACAATAACCAGCTAACTACAATCCAATCTTATATACAGATTTTACAGTCAGATTGGAAAACAAGAGAAGAACCTATAAGCATAATCGAGACATCTGAAATGATATCTCCATGGAGAATGGGTTTGCATCCACTGCCTGCTTGCACGAGGGGCTACATCCTCACACTGGTTGAAAGTTGAAGCTTTTTGAATGACCCTCACAAGAGAGAACTAAAAATCAAAATAATAATTCAAGCATACCCAACAATGAGCCTCTTTCCCCTTTTAATACGCAAACCAAGACTCTTCGGCTCCTCTCTGGTTTTCGTCTTATTCCATTGCTGCTCTTCAACTTCCTGAAAGCATTTTGTCTTGTTCCTCCTTGCCCCTTTGTCCTTTATAGAACATTAAATCGACCTTTTTAATATTTTGAGCCTGTCTCAGAGTCAATTTAATATTGGATAAAATAAGACTTCAATATTTATGATGTTCTAAAAGGGAACATGACAAATCTCCCCTCCTTAAAATTGCTTTTCCTCCAGCAATTAGTACCAAGATCCTATACGAGTCTGCAGGTAGGCCTATAATCCAAATTGAAAACAATTTCGGCCATACTGCGAAGTCAGATGTCTCTGCAATCTATCTCTCAACTGGATCCTTGGATCCCATATAACTCTCTGAAAAAACTCAGCACCTGCACTTGTAAACTGATCAACACTGATCAACACCATGACCAGAATAAAATCCTTGTCCAACCATAGATACAATCTGCCAATACCTGGACCCCAAATTCTGTTACACTGCCTCACTGCTATAATGAGATAGAAATATATCCAAGGTCCATGTATAATCCAGTAGAATGTGAAGACCTGACCTAAGTGGATGATGTAAGAAATGAACTGCTCAAAAGTTGAAACCACCATCCCATGGACATCAAAGTTCATACTATTGGCATAAACTTGGAGAATTCCCAAATGCATAGGTGCTATGAGTATGAAAGATGCTAAGAGTCTACCCACAAACCTCAAATAAATACTCCACCAAGAACTGTTCAGAGGCTGATGAAGAAAATTCACCCAACTCCTGAATGGAATGAAATAAGAAAATATGTTGGGACTGATCAAATGATAAGCAACAGAATTTGATTTGTCATTCCCTTGCTAAGATCCGGATTCACTAGTAGAATCTGAGCCAGGAACCCAAAGTCTGAAATCAAACTCTTCCTCTTCATGGCAAACAAGAGATGATCCCTCATTTAACACAAAAAGAGGATTGTTGGACGTCCAATCATCAACAACTTCAAACAAAGGGTTGTCAACAAGCTGAAATTGTTCTGCAGTTTTGCTACTTAACTGTTTGGGGCAGCTATCCAAGTCATACATCTATTGAATGCTCTCAAGTTTGTCAATGACTTCCTGGAAGAACTCCTGCCTCATTCTATTCTCATGTTCCCGAGAGTGTTCCATGAGCTTGATTTGATTTTCTGCTCCATGTAGAGATAACTGAGTTTCATTTAGTGCCTCCTGAACATACCTTAGCGTCCTATTAAGATCCTCAATCTCATTTTTTTCCCTATTTGGCTGTGCTGCATAAATCTCAGCAGCCTTAAGAATATAATCCTTGTCAGACAACAAATATAAGTAATCTGATTTCATAGTCTCTAGGGCTGTTTTGACCTTCTGTGAATTGGCCACATGCCATTCACCTTCCTCTTCCCTTGGGACTTTCCTATAGAGCTCCCCAACCAACTCGTGGGTACTGTCATACTACACCAAGGATGCCACAACCATGTCTTTACTAACCTTCAGTTGACTTTGTAAGGCACATGTTTGATTATCTCCCTGCTAAAACTATTCACTGTCTTGCAGTGTCATCTTAGGTTGTTCCTCTAAATTCATGTTCTGAGAATCATGAATATATGATTCATGATACCAGGGTCCCAAACTGTTATTACCTTGAGTGCAATGTGCTTCATTATTCTGCTTGACAAAGCTCACCTCCAAGTCAACAATGAAGAAACCTTTACCTCGTGTAACATCTTCTATGTGATCGCGAGAAGGCTGCCCATCTCTAGTAGTTGTCTACTCTTCTATTCAAGATCATCCAAAAGATAATTTTGGTCTATCGGAACTTCTTTGTACACTCGTGTGTTGTTCATTTGCAAAAAGATCCTAGGCCAACTACAGATACTTTTGTTTTGCCATATCAGTCATATTTAGCTGCCCTAGATAAAAATCCAAAAAGTCATTGAATGATAAATCATTCTGGATTCGGGTAGGAAGTCCTTTGTACTCTCCATAAATGTCAAGTATTTCAGCTTTTCTAACAGAATCTGAATTCCTGACTAACTGCTCTCGTGGCTTCATAGTAGCTTTCTTGATATTATCCAAATCCTTTCCCCTTGCTGAAAGCTGTCCTGTTATCGTGAGACTAATAAACAGCTATATTCTGTTCTATTCTTCATAATAGAATTCTACAACTTAGAATCACAGTGAGCCTTATGAAATCCCAAATCGTCCAAATGGGTGTTCTTTCAATAAAATAGAAAACTAATGTGCAGGGATTTTCAATCAATGTTGTTGTCATAATACATCTCTGATGCCTGTTATTGAATAATAAATACAAATCTATCACTCCAATTCCAGTAACTGCTCAGTCTACAACTGTTGTTATATGGCATTACACTCACTGCTTTTATAGTCCCAAGACCCTCTACAGATGATGTACCACTATAATAAACTCTGTTGGAATTGGAAATAAAATTTGATTTTGGGCCAATAAGAATTTTGTCAAACAGTTGCTATGCAAACATATCCTTACATCATAGTATTACTAAAAAAATTATTTTTCCAAGAAATACTAGTATGGATCAATGAAGTTATCAAAATACTGTTCTAGGCTTTCAATCAAACTTAAACATCAATCCAAGCAATCAAAGTTTTAGACTTATCCTCTTCCATTCACTACCTACGGATTCCCAATATTGGATAAACTTGGTACACCGCAGCTCGTCTGTGTTATAGGCTCGAGATGAATGCTGTAGAAGTTCACGCACCAACGAAGTCGAGGTAGTCATACCAATTCCACATACTATCGTGACTCGCCAAAAAAGATTAACTCCTGTTGTCGAACACCTTATTTGTTTGTTGCTGAGTGTTATTGTTTCTGTAGTCTAACTTCAAATATTCCCGTGCCTCTAGGAAATGTCACCTGCACACTACCTTCATTCCACACTTCCAACTCCCGTGTTTATTGTTCTGGTATGCCTTAGGTTCATTAATACTATGCACGTATGTATTTACCAATGAAAGGAGTAGTCGTCTCACCTCTGGTTCTATTGCATTTCCATATCTCTGCCCCTATGCTAAACAATATATAGCATGAATCCCGACTCGAAGGATGTTGCTTTGTGTGCTTTACCTCTACTTTATTGTTTCCTCGTATTTATTCAATTTGTAATAACAAATTCCACAATTGGCATGACAGATAGAACGAATCTCATTTGCCAATGGAAGATTTGGAGCAATTTCTAATGCCTTTGCAAATCGCACCAGTGTCGCTTCATATTTCCCTGCTCCAATCAATTGATTTCCGTCAGCTTTTGCAGCGCTCACTTGGATATGGTTTTCTCATGGAAAAGCCGACCATTCTTTAATAGCTCCGAACACCATCGTGAGCAACCCGACAACAATCCTTCTTTCTACATGAGAGGCAACTGTCCAGGAAAGGTTGGAAATTTTTGTAACGCTAAAGCTCTGTCGTTACACTCAAACATGTTGTCCATTCCTATTCTCAACAACCAAAGATGCATGCTCTCGACTCGTGCTCGATGAAGTACTAACCTCCAAATTTCATCGGTTATACCCAGCTCCCTGAACCACGCGTCTGAAAGATAAATGGCCAGACGCGGCAATGAGAAGGCACATAGTTTATTTATTTTCACTGGAACCTTTGGAAAATAAATCGATTTAATGAAGCGACCCACAACTTCGATAATCTCCTCTGCACTTTATAGACTTTTAGGCATGCTAAAAGAAATCAATCGCCTCGCTAATGTTTACTTCTGATTATTCCTCACAGACATGTGAAACGTCCTCTGACATCTAAAATGTAACATCTGAAATTTCGTTGCTTCTATCTTATTGTGCCACCCACTCCAGTTATTCCTACACTTAGGAATACAACCGACTCTAGGAATTATTTATCTTCTGCATATATGAAACTACTGTTGTACAACTGTTACAAGCTTCACCTGTTGATGCTATTTGTTCTTATTCAGAAACTTGTAATCCAATAGTATAACGCATGGCACTTCTAGAAATTGAATAGTAACTTCAAAATTATATTCGCCCAGGAAATAAAGACCAATTTTGGTTTGAACCTTTGCTTCTGTGCCTTTCCTCTAAGCCAAAACACCATAGACAACGCTCTTCATACAATATATATCGACAATCTTATATTCTGCAAGGCCTGAAATATATTGAGTCGCTAGGCAAGACTGATTAAAGCTCTCAAGATAACATTGAAGTCCGATAAGCAAGCAATATTAATATTTGATAGCCCTACATTCATTCACAACATATAACTCCTACAGTAACTCAACGACAACAAAAAATACTCCCGATAAGAAAACTCTTGCAGTACATCCTCTAGTCTTTTCTCTTGCCGTACATTCTTCACCTACTAGACATTGATATGAAGACATTCAATACTTTGACTCACTGTTCGTTCGATAGATGGTTCTATCCGAGTCGAAAAGAAATGCTTTAATTTCACCTGCCTTTTTCTCATTTGTAAACCTAGTTACAAAGTTTGAGACAAATCGGTTTATCATGAATCCTGAACCCCAAAGTTTCTAGATTAAATCCCAATATATTTTCCACAGAATCAGCAAAAATCAATACCATAACTTGCTATTTACTGTATAGTCCCATTCGACTAGATATCACATTCCCACTCAAATATGAAATTTGAAGCAAATAATGTGACCACTAGGTTTTCGAATAAGCTTCATAGGCTGGCAGGAAAACCAGCTCTGATACCACTATAATATCCCTATCCAATATTATCTCATTTTCCCCTTTTTGCAGTATATTTAAAACCGAATATTGCAGATGTATTATGAACACAATCGAAAATAGTAGATAAACCAATCGGCATTTATCCAGCCTCTTAGGAATATAATATTCGGATTCAATTATAAGAACATGCAAATACGAGACAACAATAAAACCAACGGTTCTCCACAAGATAACAATTCGTTATTTCCAAAATAACATTCAAGATGTCGAACATATAACCATGAATTACAAACTGATGAGATGAAAACCAGCAAAACTCTTATAATTCCTTAAACAACGTTATTGCCTTATACAGCAGCAATATAACAACCAGCAACTAAAATGTTATTGTAGTATACAACAGCAATACAATAACCAGCTAACTACGATCCAATCTTATACACAAATTTTACAGTCAGATTGGAAAACAAGAGAACCTATAAGCACAATTGAGACACCTAAAATGATATCTCCACGGAGAATGGCTTTGCGTCCACTGTTTGCCTGCACGAGGGGCTATGTCCTCACACTGGCTAAAAGTTGAAGCTTTCTAAATGACCCTCACAAGAGAGAACTAAAAATCAGAATAATAATTCAAGCATACCCAACAATAAGCCTCTTTCCCCTTTTAATACACAAACCAAGACTCTTCGGCTCCTCTCCGATTTTCGTCTTATTCCCTTGTGGCTCTTCAACTTCCCTAAGGCATTTCGTCTTGTTCCTCCTTGCCACTTTGTCCTTTATATAACATTAAATTGACCTTTTTAATACTTTGAGCCTATGTCTCAGAGTCAATTTAATATTGCATAAAATAAGACTTCAATATTTCTAATGTTCCAAAAGAGAACATTACATTTTATCACGAAGATCTCCTGCCAAGAAGTTCTGAACTTCTCGTGGTCACCAGCAAACTTCTCGCAGGTGGCAGAAATAAAATTGCGATGCCTTGCGAGTTGCTTATTTTATTTGCATCTTACATTTTTTACCATTTGGAGAGGAGAAAGGTTTTAAAGCAAAGAAATGGTGTTTGGCAGCCTTGTACATAAGTTGCTAGTGCATTTGAAGTGGTTTCAAAAAGGATTCAAAGCTCTTTTCAAGCAAATCCGAATTCATCTAGTTGCTATGTTCCCTCAAGTTTCCGAAACGAGGATGGCGGGGGATGGCAGGATGGCAAATTTTTTTTTCAATTTTAGGGACAGGGGGGACAGCTATATATATATAGGGGAATTTTAAAATATACACTAAAATTTGCAAATATACATGTCGTCCATATGAAACTAAGCACAAAGCATGTTATTCAATACTCAATTGTCAATATGCATATCAATATGTGAACAAAAATATTTAAATATAAATTTAGCAATGAACAATATCATAAAAATCTGAAAATCTAATATGCCCAAAGCTATAGGCCCTATTGGTTCCCAAAACTGCAGATTGGAAATCCAAGAGCCTGTCACTTCTCCCCTAGGATTCCGCAATCAATTATGGCCAACGAACGGGAATTCTTCTCGATTCCCCTACACTTCAGGCTCTGCTACACCTATGCGGTAGACCTTCTCCTCGAACCTGGTCAATTGGTTTAGAGCTTTTCTAAAGCAAATTTAAGCTTTGGAGTTCTCTGGCTGACAAGGTCCTCGAACTCAATTAAAATGAAAACTGGATGCTGGATAATGGTTGGATGTTTTATATAATTGAATAATAATTAATTTGATGCTTGTAGGAAGGAAGTCATAGATTTTCTGACTTCAATAAATAAAAGACTAGTGCCTCTGCTAATCTGAGCAATAGAGTCAACTTCAGTGGATTTTCACGTACAACTTTATAATGTTTTATGCACTTATACTGCCAACAACTAAATAATCAAGATGCGACAAATCAAATATTAATGCAATCTTAAGTTAGTCCAAATGGAATTTTAACTCCATTGGTAGGGAGACAAACTGGACATAGATACGAAAACACTTTGATATTTCACTATCTCTGCAATGATCAAATTTAAAATGCTAAATGATCGTGTCCACTTATTCCATTTTTAAATTGTATACAAAATTCTAGAAAATAATTACAAAGGACGATTTGTCTACAATTTAAATCTTGGCCTTTAATAATAAACAAAGAACATTTTATTTCATTATTAAAATAAAATAATAGAATTTATATTAAAAAGTCATAATGAACCCCTTATTCCTCCATACAATAAATAAATATAAAATGCTTCTTCAAAGTGTATGAATGTGAATGTCCAAATATTTTATAAAAGATGTCGAATATGTCTTTTGTATTTTCAAATGATACACCTTTTATATCTTAAATACCATAGGAATGTGACCTTTTAAAACTAAATGTCGTCTCTTCAAAAGTAGATCACATCTCCTTTAATATTAATTATGTTTCTTAAATAATCGATAAATACATCCATTTCCCAAACATTATACTTTGACTAATGTTTTGATATTGTCATCAATTAACTCTTGAATTCTTTCCTAAATATTTCTCTTCTCATGCCGTTACCATAAGTAGAAGACAATCTCCAAATATTTCCTATGTAGATACTAAACTAGTAACAATTCTCAAGTCATCGGGAAATCCAAAGAACGAGTGGATATTGGGCGTCATATTTCTTCTGTCACTTTCTTGCTACATGAGACTCCCGTTTTGATCATACTCCTGATGGCATCCATATCTGACGTGTATGGTCATTGATCCTTCCATTTATCAATTTGTGCCATACAATATTCCCGTCTGCTTGTCGTTATTGGCTCATCTACAATGTTTCTTCAAATTGATGGCTTTGACTATTGTGAAACATTTTTCTTTGCCTGTCTTCCGCAAGTATCGTGCTACACAAGATGTGTTCCTCCAGTCCTTCGAATCTCCTTCGTGGAAGTTCTCTTTCTTGCTCCTGGTGGTCATTTTGCTCTCTTTTACATCTCCACCCTTTCGTGTTGGGTATACCTTCTAATTCAAATCCTTATCATTTTCAAACTAACTTCAACAATGTAATTCTCCTACTCCTGTGATTCGGTTTTATATATGATGATATCCATGGTAGGCTTTGTTGTTGGATTCTATCTATGTGTACCAGGCCTGTGATTGCAACTTACATGTTTTTGGTTATTGATGTTTATTGCATTAATTGGTACCAATTGTCATTGTAACTGCAGACTCCTGTTAGTCTATCTCTGATACAAATGTCTTGGCTCCTCTGACTGAGAAGGTAATAGAGCCAAACTCCTTTGTTGAATCATATAGATATGTAAGTCTTGAATAAGGAGCAACAAAAGTACGAGTCTTAGTCAGGTAGAATGAGATTCTCCATTTACTGAATCTGTATGGTCCTGTTGCCTGCATACAAATGTATCTCCTAAATATTTTGTGTTTCACTGATGCACCAATGAATTTTTGAGTCTTCGAACACTCTAATGTATCAGAAAGAATCCCTCAGTACCTGGTAATTCCAACATATCACCAACCTGTATATTGGCTTTGTGTGCTAGCATTTTTCCAAATTTGTATTCTGTGGTATCCAGGGAAGATCCTTAATTGATTCATAGACAAAAAATGTCATTTTATTGATTCAGCTTCCCCTTTTCAGTTAGAAAATGTCAACTTTGAGGTTTGGGTGTTTTGTAAACTGAAATAAATATGCTTCTACTATAATCCTTTTCTCAAATCAATCTCTATACTTCTTGCTAGTTATTCAACAAGAACTTTATTTATTTATATACAACAGTGTTGATCTGAAAATGCCATTGCCATATTATGTTGATAGGTATGTTTAAATAGACCACCCTATGAATAACATGACTCCTCCGTTGCAATACAAGAATTGCATCTTTTCTAATCCTCCTTTTGACATTAATGCTAACACTTGTGTGATCTGGCTCATTAATTGCAATATTTAATCATGAATTTCCAACAATTGTTTGAGCACAACAGTGGGTAAGATCTGAAAATTCTCTCTTTGGTATGATATTTGGAATTCTAAAATTTGCCAAATTTTAGAGTTCCATCAGGCCCAAAGGCTCGAGGGCTGCCAAAGTATCAATGTATCATCATAATTTTCAAATTCAACATAAAAAACAAAACATAGAAAATGAAGCAGATAGCTGCTCCTTTTCTGCCTCAGCCGCCACGGCATCAAAATCAAAGTCCTCCTCACTCTCATCCTCCATAGGAAGCGTAGTCTCATCTAATGGAACCCCAACCAATCCTGCAATTGTGTCATCCTCATCTATCTGGGCCACATCCTCAGGCTCAACATCCCACCGCAAAGTTGGTGTCTGCCTATACTCTGGAGTCAAACAATCCACAAGGCGAAGAGCATGATGCACTGTCACTAGCTTCTTTGCTCTTTTAGAGGTTAGTCAGTTCCTCTGGATGGAGTGGCTAAATAAATATGTGGACAATTTCCTCTTTACAGCTGAGGAACTAGCAACCTGTGCAAGGAGGCTAGTGGCAAGTGTTTTTAACTCAAGAGTATCTCTCCCATGCCAGGTCCACCATCCAATAGGATCTCTCTGTGTCAAAACAACTCTATCCAACCTTGCTTGTGGCTTACCCAAGTTTGGGCCACGAAGGTTGGTGAAGTCAAGGAACTATGCACGAAGAGTAGAGGCCTCTTGAGTTGAATACATCTTATCAATAGCTCTTGTAAAGCCATCCAATACCTCCGGATAATCACATGGGAAGCTCCTTCCACCCAACTATACATACCATTTGGGATTTAGAATAAAGGTTGTCATATGAAGCGGGGTATTCATCATGTTCCACCTTAGTGTCACAATAGACCTAATATGCTCCTCATAAAACCCCAATGTAGGATCCTTTGCTGCAACAATTCTCTTCATCTTCCCCAACATGTCAATAATCTCATATATCTCTCTGAAACTAGTTACGTTAGTATCAACATATCTAATGACATCTACAATGGGTGCTATGATAGAGAAAATATATCTACAAAATGCAAACAAAAATTAAAATCAGAATTAGAAATTAAAAATTTAAGATTGTTAATATGAAAATTAGCAAGCAAAAGACTGACATTAAATTTAAAAATCAGCAACTTACCTCATTGTGGACCACCAACTCTCATCAAGGATCCTTTGCTTCACCGCTTTTCCTTTGGAGGACTTAGAATTGGACCATCGTCCCCACTCTGGATTCACCACCATCAATTGAAGGGCCTTATACACCTCAATCATCCTCTCCATCAAGATGAAATATGTGCAATATCTATAGAGACAATTAGAAATTAAAATAAAGCTAAACATTAATGATTAAAAACATCACATGTAAGTTTGTAACAACTATAAATATAAATAAACTTAAAGCAAACTATAATTAAACTATAATTACAATTAACATACCTTGTCTCGGTTGGTTTGAGGAACCTATTCTTAGAAAAGGACCTAATTAGAGCAAGTGAAGTCTAAATCCCCTATTAGACCTGGGGACTATAAATTGGTTATATGGCATATCTAAGTGATAAACAAAAATACGTGAAATACCTTACATATCATCTTCGATAAATAAAGAAAAATATCTTTTTCCCTTAGGATAAACTAGATATGGGGATGGCGACATAGCCAAGTGGTGATTGCATATAAACATTTGCACTTCTCTAACTTCTAACACTGCATGTCACCCATTCAATCTTTCCCTATGTCCTTCAATGCATTGTTCAAGGCATGAACACATTTAGGGGTCCAAAACATGTGCCTATGAGCACCCTCTAAGTCTATTATCAAACCATTTGATTTGCACACAGGTGCAGAATATATGATAACCTATACTACACTAGCCGACCCAACCTCCTCTATGGCATCTCTCAAAATGGTGAACTGGAATTTTGCATCCTTCTTCTTTCCTGAGCAATCTACGGCTTTTAAAAAGTAAGAGCCAACAGGGGATGTGATAATGATATTGATGAGTGACCGATGTCTAACATCGGTGCACCTATCGATCACAATAGAGCAGCTCATCCTAACCCAAGTGCGTTTCATATCCTCAAACAACAAAACAACCCTTGAGTACTCTTCTTCTAGGATGGTGGTTCGTAGCTTATGTTCACCAAAGGATATAAATGAGGTATTCATATTCAATATATCTTTCACTATTTGTTTAAAATAAGTGGAACAGGCTGCATGATATAGGATACCATTACCAACAAAGAATCTATCAATGCATGCCTCACTTTTCCTTTGCTTGTGCATTAAACATACTTTCCACCGAGCCCTTCTCACCACTACTCATCTTTCTCTTCCCTCTAGACTCAGTAGGGTTGCCACTAGCACCAATGGCGAATGACATATGCCTAGATGATTGTGACGGAATAGATGGCGATGTCACTGTCAAATTTTGCCCCTCCATTTCAGCATCTAAGTGCATTCTTTGGCATTATAATCTTTGTTCATCAATCAAGTTAGGATAAGCTTTGACTCTATGACATGCAACACCCAAAAAGTGTGACTTCACCCTTGTATAGCTGCCCCTAAAATCATCAAGACAAACATGGCAATCCCACACCCTAGTCCCTCCTGAATTCTTTTTATTTTTTGGCCTAGGTGTGACATATTGGAGAAGTTTTTTCTTATTGAAAGCGCCCTTTGCAAAATCCTTCATATGGTGGAAGAGCATTTAAACAAATCAAATTTAAGATCAGCTCTTTTCCTAGTCTCACTACTAGCAACATCACCCCCAACCACATTTTTTTTGTCATCGACTCATCACCACTACTACTAGTACTCCCACTGCTGCTCATTGTGCTTTGTTTTGAGATCTAAATATGTAATGTAAATATGAGCTGAAACAATGAAAAAAATTTAAAAATCAGATTTTTCAAGCTGCAAATCTATTTTTAAAATGAAAAATGGAAGCATAAAGAGTTTCATACTTGGTGCACAAAATGGAAGCTCAAACCCCCGCTCAAGCTCTTAGAAGCCAAAAAATCACCTCCGCTTCTTGCCAAATGAAAACCCCAACCAACTACAACACACTCCAACTTCATTAACAAAACCAAAAAAATGACAAAATAACCAAAATGTGGTCTCTTTTAACCTTTTGGGGCATTTGAAGGTGTGGGGCCCACCTGGGCGACCAAGTTGGAAGCCTTAACTTTTGGTTTTTTTTGTTCACTTTTTTTTGGGCATGCAAAAAATTGGGGACGGTCAATCGTCCCTAATATGGTCGAAGGACGTCTAGACATCACTTTTTCCTACCAGGCACGACAAGTCGTCGCCCTTTTTACCCAGACGTCCCCTGCCAATTTGGTCATTTCGGGGACGGCTGGGGGACGTCCCATACCTATCCCCCCATCTTGGAAACTCTGGGTTATTTTGCCGATGACACATCCCCAAGGTACATAATCTAGTTGTGAGCATAATCGGAGCTTATACGAAGCCATTCATATAAAGAAGATGAAAAGATTGGCACAGAAACACCTAATTGGCCTTGTCTTTGTGCAATATAACCTTATGTTGCACATAAGAAAGGTATAGTCAACACCAGTTGAACCACTTGATCTAGATGACATAGATCCTTATGGTGATTAGACATCATAGAGGACTGTTGGGAAGGAGAAAAGGAAGATGTAGACTAGTTTCATATTGTACTTGACATTTGTATTTGCTTATCTTTTTCAAAAGACACTTTACTATTTTTAGTTTTCTTCAAAGTCCAAAGTCTTTGACTATTTCTGCCAGCCATCGGCATTTCACATGAGGATGCAATTTTGTTACATACTACAGTTTTATATATCTAGATCAATTTGTTTGGTTTGTTTACTCATTTATTGACTTTTTAGATGCATCTCTTTATTGGATTTTGCAAACAAAATGCATTTTTAATCAAATTTAAGTCAGTTTTTTTATTCCCAATATTTTCCAGATAAGTTACCGATTTATCTCCAATATTTGCTAAGAAAACTTTTTTTGCTTTGCCGATAAGTAGCAGATAATAAGATTTTGAACTATGATTTCATTAATGAAGTTGTTGGTTTGAGTGATAATACTTATGGTGGTGCTGAAATTTCAGAGTTGCCCTTAATGTATGCTGACTGTTTCTATCAATTATCTAGAGACATATCACCAAGTCTTCATGAGGATTTTATTTTAATTTTTTATACATAATCCAGCTATCCATGGTTTATATTCTTGGTCTGATGTTATATTTTCAGATTTGGCTCAGTTTTAGAAGATAGTGAGTTACAGGTTGATTTGTGGAGATACCCCATCTTGAGGCACACACCTTATGAGTTGGTTACCCTTCCAGTATAGGGGCACAGTATCAATAGCATCATCTCTTGTATTGTTGGTTGGACTTATGATAGTGGTACTTAGTGGACATATGAGTCAAACTTCATGCATTCTCAGACTGTTGGTTGGGAACTTGGGTGATATGTTTGTTTAGTCGGCTGATCCAAGATGATAAATTGTCAGACACCCATTACTCCTCTTGGGTCCCTATTGATATGATGGTTTGGGATCCAGGTGTTGATCGGATGTATGCGTGGCATTTTGAGGATTTTGTTGTGATACTACACAGCTTGAAATTTGATGTAGTTATGATCAGAGTCGCGTAGCCTATGAATGCATTGATACTTCACAAATTGACATGGGATCTGGGAATCATAATGATAGTTAGGTTGCATTCTTATTTTTGGTACTACAGCATGGTAGGTCTTGACTTCAGAGTTACCCATACAGCCCATAGAATTGCTAGCAGATGAATATGAGATCCCGGTATTGGTTTATGACCTCATGATTGCTTGAGGGCAAGCAATCTGAAGGAGCAAGGACTATAATGTCACCTTTATCTAGGACATTAGAAAGATTAATAGGCAAACCCAATTTATACTAATATTGACTATTGAGGATTTAATACATAATTATTAGTCAATTTAATATTAATAGAGGGATTAGTAAGAGAAGAATTCGCAAAAGGACAAGGACGGGATTAGGGAAGCTCAAAAGTCACAGATTGGGTCCTTAAAAAATGGAGTTCATTTTAGACATTGGAGTTGTTTCAGATTTTCTCTTTGAGAAAAAGGAAGTTTTGTCTTTCAATTTCCAGAACCTAAGGATGAAAACCTTCAGGATCTTCTCATCGGATTGGAGGCCAAAATGTTTCAGCATTGGTGGTGAATTCACATCAATGTTCACATTGGGTTTACATGTTCTTCTCACTGTATTCCGGTCTGACTATTATTATTGTTTGTAAGATTGGATTTCTATGCATGTTATTGTATTGTTGTTTTATAATGCAATTATGTATTTTGAGGCCCTATTTGAGTATTTTACTGGATATTTGCTAGTTAAGTTGCATTCAACATCTACATATATTCTAAAAATTACAATGAAAGAAAAATTGGTAAAAATATCCATTCAAGATAATACATCTTATGGCCTGACCAAGCCTCTTCAGAAGTTTGCTTCTTGATAGCCACTATAGGGGAGCAATTGAGAATGCACAAATTTTATCTAAGGTCTCATGCAAACATTTTAGATGGCTCCAAATATTTGCAGTTGTTTTACTACAAAAAACCTATGGGAGCAGATCATACTTGACCAAAAATTTGATGAGCATAACAGCTTCTCAACTTTGCTCATCAAATTTATCCTTTTCTTTGTCTACTTCCTCGAGAGACAATTAGTCTTGCCCAACACAATTTTGTCAAGACAATGATATTCAAAAATCATCATCATACACTGCTTCCAGGTATTATAATTTATGTTGTTGAATTTCTAACCCCCTCAAGTAGGATATTTGTCAGAAATGTTGTTTTAGAAAATTGAGGTCAAAGGTGGTTGACCAAATAGTTGCACGAAAGTCAATGTAGAGTATATTCAACATGTTAAATCACTTGCTGAAGAAGACTGAGGAAGAAACCAAGAACAGATTTTGAGATTGAACAAGAGATTTTTGGGCACAGATCCCAATGCAACAAAATTTGGAAGGCCCAAAAAAATTCCAAACACCCAAAAAGGCTCTCAAAAAAACCACAGTGTTAATGTGATAGCATTTGTCAGATTGATTTATGATATAACTTATAACGATTACACCTACATGTATATATATGTGTCTGTGTGTGTATTAATATGAACATTCATTATAATCCAAATTTGCTTAATCAATATTTATCTTATCCACTATGATTAATTAAGGCATGTTTTGTTAAGGCTCATTGCTCTTCATAAGCAACCGATTGTGATTGAGATTATGCTAAGTTACTAATTCAGGTTCGGGGACGGATTCATGGGTTCGAGCAAACAAAATTTCCCCATTTGGGTTTTTGATTGTGTGTGTATCCATATATATACACAAGAGAAACATGCATAGTTGCGAAACAAAGTGATTTCACAGTATGAATAATTGTTGCCTGCTCATTAATCTATCTTCATGATTGTAAAGAAAATCATACATTGAATTACAAAATTGCAAAACATAAACTAATTCATCAAATAATAAAGTTTGAAACGTAATGATAGATGACAAGTATTTAGTAGTTTATCAATGATCATAGTATCAAATGCCCTTCAAGGGTCAAATGGATCATCAAAAAATTGAGGGATCAATGGCTTCATCCCCAGTTGCAACTTTAGATCCTCGTCATTGGAACCCAAACTGGTTCCACTAGTCCCATATGTTGCTATACCATCATCCTCCTCAACACGAGAGATTGGATGAGTGAAATATTTTTTATTAAGTTCCTTTTAGGGTTACATAAAAAAAAATTTAAAAACACTCTTTAAAGTTGTTTTGTTTCACATTTTGGACCCTACTACCCCGGGAGCTCTCGGATTCTTTGTGGGTTTGCCCGAGTTCACTCCAGCAAGGACCTAGGCGAACCCACACTAAAATAAGAACCCTACCCGGACCCACAATGAACTTGGACACAAATCCGGACCTGCGTAGACATGGACCCAAATCCAAGCAACAGAGGATGAATCCGGCTTCTTAGGGATTATGTTGAATGGAGTCTGATTAATAAACCACGTAGGGTCATGACACTATGTGGCATATGCCACACAGGGTTACACCCCTATGTGGATTGACCTTTCAAACTCTATATATAGCATGTGCCTGTAGTTGGAAAAGCATTGAAAAAAAAACTTCTATGATTACCTTTGCAACCATGTCTACTTTTTTATATCACCTTTGATATAGCGATTTCATTTCTAAGTTAATAATCAATATTTACCAATCGAACAGTGGAATATAATTAATCTGAAAAAATTAGCCAGAGATTTTATACATATTAGAATTTTTATTTTTTTTATAGGTAAACGGTCGAAGATTAGATTCATTATTGTTATTTGTTGTAATTAATTATTTTAATGTGTTAAGCGAACTCAAACCCAAGACCTCCCACATAAGAGGCTCACAAGTTACCATTGTGTTGTAGGCTCTTGCCTATACATATTAGAATTATATTTCTTATCAAGTCTACAAACAAATAATATCAGAGCTATTTTGTATTATATCTAAGCTATTCCTTCACATAGTATCAAAGCCTAACTCATAGAGTGCAAATAAATTATTATTCAATCACAGACTTAATTCAAAAGAAAAATCATGGTGAACAGTGTCAAGCTTGAGGACAGACTTGAAGGTGCATCAAACTTTGTATCATGGAGAATAAGGATAATGATAATGCTCCAAGAACTTGAATTGGAATTGTATGTGGAAGAAAAGAAAACAATGCCTGAAAATGATCTAAACAAAACAATATGGAAAAGACATAACAATAAGGCCATGAAAATCATTATTGATGTTGTTAAGGATCATATCCTTCCACATATATCAAAATTAACAACTGCCTATGAGATGTTCATAACTCTTCAAAATACATATGAGATCACTAATACAAGCAGGCTACTTACATTGAAACAGCAACTCTTGCATATCAAGATGAACAAAGGAGAAACAATTACATCTTATTTTATGAGAATCTCATAATTGAAAGATCAACTTTCAACTATTGGAAATAATGTGGATGATTTGGAGTTATCCTTAATAGCTCTTAAAGGGTTACCTACTACCTAGGAATCCTTCATTCAAGGTGTTAGTGCAAGGCCTACTTTACCAAAATTTGACCAGCTTAAGAATAACTCCACTCAAGAAGAATCCAAACTAATTACGAGAGGGATCAGTCTAAATAACGAGGGAGAAATTCAAGCCCTTAATGTAAAATAAATAAATAAAGGAAAGAAAAAGAACTTCAAACTGAAAAGAGGAAAGAATAATCAAAACTACAAAAACAAAGATTTGTCTAAAGTTCAATGCTACAAATGTATAAAAACCCTATGTTCACTCCTGCAAGTCTTAGTTGGCCAATGGACGAATTTCTTCCTTTTTCGTTTTTCTAAATATATTTTTTTTTTTTTGTGTTTTCTAAGATTATATAAAGAATACAAGGAAATACTATGATTAAAGAACAACTCCAAAATTACTTTGAATTTATTGATTAAGTAAAGGCAAGATTTTGATCAATTTCATGAACCAAATTTGCAAGATTTTAATGGACAAGGAAACCTGATTGCTGTAAACAATCGCAGGTATTGCCAGTTTGAGAGAGGCATCCAAACTGCCCCAATTGTGGCTCCACATACAACGTCAGCTAATTCTAGCCTCAAACGCAGTTCCCAAGCTCAAAACGTCCAATGCCAAACAGCCAATTTCGACTCCAATTAATACCAGCAGCTAGAATGATTGACATTTGATGCCAATCTGATTGCATAGGTTGTTCCTGTTGATTGCAGGGTGTGGATGTAGCGCCTTGCTAGCCGTATGCAATTGCAATCGCCCAAACCTCTTGTGATGTTATTTGATGTCCAAGCTGTAATCTAATGCCTCACGTGCTTCCAGAATTGCAGCCGCAACTAGTACTATTGCAAATTGAATTCCCTTCAATTGCTGAACAATATAACTCAGTAGCAATCGATTTGCCTTCAGAATGACAGTCTCCTTAATCACAGAAGTTACAGTAAGAGATTACAACAACTGTTCACCTCAGCACAATTGTTAATGAGAAACTTAGAATATCTTCAAACTCTCAGCCAGATGAAAATGAGCAAGGAAAATATATAATTCAAGATGCTTTTCTCTTCAAAATGAAGTCACATTTATAAGACTTTGTGCAACCTGGCTTCACCTTGACACTTCTCACTTAAACATTGCTTTATAATATAAAATCCAATTACTTTATAATATAAAGCACCATAATTAATTACCAATGCATTAAATAATCATTAATTCTCAATATAATTGCAATAAATATGACTTTACCAAATCAATTCGTCAAGAGCCCAAAAGCAAAATGATAAGTGACCAATATTGTTAGAACCGCCTTGACCAAAATAGAAACTGGTCAAAAGTGACTTACTAAAAATAGTAAGTCCAAAAATAGCAAGTCCATATCAAAGACCCCCAAAACCAAAAGTCAACTCACGGGGGTCGCACTAATGAGCTGACAAAAACCAAACTCCAGGAACCTGCTAAATCAAGGACATTACAGTCCTCCCTCCCCAAGATTGTTTGTTCTCAAGCAATCACAATCCAGGATGTTGTAGAATATCCTCAGGCTCCCAAGTGGCATCATCATTTGGAAGATTCTTCCACTTAACAAAAAACTCACGAATAGTCCTCCGTCGCAACCGCCTTTCTCTAGTATCAAGAATCAACCCCAATCTTCCTTCATCATCCAATGGAGGCAATACAAGAGAAGGTATCACATGATGACCCAAAGCCCCCTTGAGACAGGAAACATGAAACACAATATGAACTTTGCTATCATCAGGCAATTGCAACTCATATGCCACCTCACCAACCCGTCGCACAATCCGAAAGCGACCATAATAATGTGGCTTAAGTTTCTCAGCACCACTCTTTTTGATCGAAGATTGCCGATAAAGCTGCAACATCAGATAAACCATGTCACCCACCTAAAATGTCCGAACTATTCTTCGCTGATCAGCATACTGCTTTTGTTGATTTTGAGCTCTTTGTATGATATCTCTCAATGATCTAACTACATCTTGGCTACTCTGCAACATATCTCCTGCACTTGGCAGCCTACTATCACCACATAATAAATCCATGAAACTGGGTGGATCGTACCCATACAAAGCCCTGAAATGTGACATCTGCATAGTCATGTGATGAGTAGAACTATAGATCCACTTTACCCATGCCTTTTATTAAAAAGAGACATAATTCCGCAGATAACCTTCAACCCACTTGTTCACTATTTTTGTTTGTTCATTCATTTGCAGATGCTAGCTAGTGCTAGGGGTCAACTCAGTCCCATATAATCTAAAAATCTCCTGCCAAAAATGACTCATGAATCTGCTGTCACAGTCACGATGGTTTTAGGTAAACCATGGAACCTGAAGATCTCTCTAAAAAATAATTCAGCAACTACACAGCTGAATAGGTAGTGGTAATAGGGAAGAAATGAGCATACTTCATGAGCCTATCTACCACCACATATATACAATCCCGTCCTTGAGCTTTGGACAAGCCCACAATGAAGTCCATAGAAATTCCCTCCCACTTCCCTTCAGGGATAGGAAGTGGCTGTAATAAACCCACAAGATATGTGTGTTCATGTTTGTTCTGCTAACAAACTGAACACTCTCAAACATAGTGATGAATATCAGCCTTCAACCCTTTCCATGTAAATCTCTCCCGAATTTGTCTATAAGTTTTGAAAAACCTAGGGTGACCAGCCATAGGAGAATCATGGAACACTCGCAGGATAATCTCACGCACATCTGACTCTGGAATCAAATATATCCTCCCTTTGTAGATAATCAACTCCCCTGAAAGCAAATATCTATCATCCTGAATACTGCCATCTACAATACTTGAGGCCCACTGATCCCTGGCATATTCCGCAAGAATTAAGTGTCTGCAATCCTCTACGATATTGGAAACTATACAAAAATGAGGTCTCTTAGAAAGGGCATCTGCAACAACTATTTGGGTTCCCTTGATATAAGAGATATCAAAATCATAAGACTGTAGCTTGCTAACCCACTTCTGCTGCCTCTCATTTAAATCCCTGTGCCCTAGGAAATGTCTAAGGCTATTATGATTAGTTTGAATGCAAAACTTGTTGCCCACTATATACTGCCTGAACTTGGCCAAAGCGTGCATGATAGCCAACATCTCTTTATCATAAACACTGAAAGATCTCTCAGGACCCCGCAACTTCCTACTCTTAAAGACTATGGGATGTCGATCTCGGAAAAAAACTACACCAATACCTTCTCCAAAAGCGTCACAATGCAAATCAAAGGGCCTAGAAAAATCAAGTAAAGCCAATACCGGACATGATGTCATGATAATTTTAAACTTCTCAAAACATTCTTGTGCCTGAACCGACCACTGGAAAGCACCCTTACGTGTCAGATCTGAAGGGAAGCGGCATGTCATGAGAAACCAGCCACAAACCTATGGTAAAAAGCACAAGGACCAATAAATCCTCTTAACTGTGTTAGGGTCTCTGGTGTAGGCCACTCCACAATAGCATAGATCTTCTCTGGGTCCATGCGAACTCCATCAGCACTGATAATATGTCCCAGATAAAGTAACTTTGTCATACCAAGAGCACACTTGGACTCTTTGGTATACAAGGAAGCCTGATCCAATATACCCAAAACTGTATCCAAATGAACAACATGATCATCCCAAGTCTTGCTATAAATCAGAATGTCATTAAAGAAGACCAGCACAAACCTGCGAAATTGACTGTGGATCACCCTATTCATAGTAGATTGAAAAGTGGCAGGAGCATTGGTAAGACCAAAAGGCATGACCAAAAACTCAAAATGCCCACAATGACACCTGAATGTTGTCTTTTCTATGTCCTGCTCTCTAACCCAGATTTGATGATAGCTAGACCTCAAATCAATCTTCGAAAAATACTTTGCCCCATGCAATTCCTCAATGAGCTCATCAATTCGTGGAATGGGATACCAGTTTTTAATGGTCCACTTATTCAACATCCAATAATCAATGCACATCCGGAGGGTGCCATCCTTCTTCACTAGAACAATTGAAGAAGCAAATGGGCACTTGGCCTAATATGCCCCTAATCAAGTAGATCCTGTATGGTCTTCTCAATCTCATCTTTGAGCCTCTTTGGATGGCGATAAGGAGTAATCATAATAGGCTTAGTGCCCTCCTCCAACTCAATAATATGCTCAATCCCACGATCCAATGGCCTACCAAGGGGTAAATCATTAAACACTTTAGACTGTTTAATTCTCAATTGTTTGATATCTGGAAGATATTCTGCCTCCTCAACATTCTTTTGAGTAGGCATAATCCTGCAATCCACTGCCCGATCAATAATATCCTCATGATGAACCAAATGTTGCATACGCCTAAGGGAGATCTACTTCAGCTCATCATTACGGATTACTTTAAGAACTTGGGGCTGCCCGTCCTTAATGGACCTCATCTCCATCTTCTTTGTACTCAAGTAGATATCCTTAAGTGTGTGCAACCAAGCCATACCAAGAACTATATATGTTCCCCCCATGTCTACCACATAAAAATTTGCAGTGAAAGCATATGTATTAACTTTCACAAGAAGATCTGAAATCAACTTGTTACACTTCAAGGTGTAACCAACAACTACCTGTACCTGTAGGCCCTAAAAATCCTCGGTCTGCAACCTCTCTTGGTAACCAAACATGCATCAATAAAATTATGAGTAGCTCTAGTATCAAATAAAGCAACACCCTGTGCAGCTATGTGCCCACGCATCTTGAAAGCTCCCTCCTTCCTCATACTAGATAAGTAAGCTACCTTGAGGTTGGAGTCATCCACCTCATCATCAACATCATCACTCCTATGCTAATCCTGATCACAATCCCCAAACTGCTCGTAAAACTCAGGACTGCCATCATCATCATAGAACCACTCCATCCCATTTTTACCCTTAGGTTTCATAGGATAGTCATAGTCAACCTCATAAGAACCCCTACAATAGAAACACAACTTCCTCCTCAAATCATTAATTATTTCCCGGTCCAACGGTGTTGCAGCAAGGCGCTTACCCTTAGTCTTCTCCTCTCTCCGGGAGGTGTCCTATCATAGGAGGACATAGTAGGCTTCGAGGAAAACTTGCCTCTAGGTGTAGAGGCCTCTAAATTACAGGCCTTTTTCATTACCTCCTACAATGAAGGGGGATCTAATGACATAACCAACCCTCTAAGTGGCTCAGCAAGACCCTCAATGAATAGCATAACCCTCCTCCGCTCAGATATGTCATATATCATCACTGACAACCTCTGGAACTCATTGATAAATGCCTCCAAACCAGTTGTCTATCGTAATTGAGCCAACTCCCTAAAATAAACCTCGAGATCTTTCTTGTCAAAACGTTCTATCAACGTATCAACAAACTCCTGGTATGATATGATCTGATCATAATGGAGAGATACTAAACCATGATACCACCAATCGTGCGCAACTCCATCAAGGTGTAACACAGCAAACCTTATGGTGTCCTCTTTAGTCATAGGATGCAAAGCAAGGTAGGTGTCGAGCTTGTGGACCCAAGCTCTAGCAGTCACTCTACCAATCCCATCAAAATGAGCCAATGTCATCTTACCAGCTGCCTACGGGAGCTCAGTATACCTAGGCTGTTGTCTGTCAGTAGCAGGCCGACCCCTAGAATGCTCATGCTTTTGTGTCAGATATCTGTCAAAACTCAAGTTATCCTTTAATGCCTAAGGAAGAGCATCCCACTCATGAAAATGAGTTAGTACATCATCAACAAATGAAGCAATGTCAGAAGCAGTGCTAATTGCATCTAACTTAGGTTTCAGGAAGGTGGGTCTTGTTGATATCAATTTTGTACCACTACATAACATACAGCGATTGAATACTTGACATGGAATGTCGAACACTCAATCCCTCTCTTCAAAAGTTAATGCTCATGAAGACATGAGAAAAAACTCCAATGTTCCTTACACCTATGGATACTAACTCAGTTATATTGATGTAATTTGTTGATAATCACGTAGGCAGCCTTACGTTGTTCATTCAAGGATAACTTCGACTTTGCGATGATGGTGATGATTCGGTATGAGTGCCAGACGATGTTAATGGTGGCGGTGATGGAGGGTCTAGCGCCGGATAATGTTGAGGGTTCCAATGATGGGGGAAATAATGCTCTAATGACTTTTGCCTTCCTAACTTTCTTAGAATGAAATCTGACTACTCAACTACTTGCTATTTTACTCCTACTCCTATGAATGGAAAGATTAGCAAATGGACAGGGATCGAATCTAATGAAAGCTAATCAATGGCTCTACCTCCATAGATGCAATGATTCAAGGGAAAAGACTAGTTTACCACACAAAGCTTCCTAACAAGCTGCTAGGATGCTAGTGGCCTAGTTATAGATCCCTATCAAACATCCACTAATATTACCATGCAACTATCCATCTACTCTTACTCTTACTCTTAACAACTTCTTGAAATGAAATCTACTTTAACAACTTCAAAAGAAATCTAATTCTAACTATTGGCAGTAGAAACCATGCAATAACACCAAATGTTCTTAATCACCATGCAAGTCACAACAATGATAAAGAGAAGCGATTTTGGTATTATCTTAGCAACAATTTTCTTCAACCCTTTACAAATGAGAGCAAATGGCCTTATATAGAGGCCAAAATTACAAGCAACGGTAGAGATTAAGAGGCAAAATCAATGATTCAAATTGGATCCTAGAAACCCTAACTAGGGTTGCCACCCTATCAGCCAATGAGAAGATGCCACCTCATCAACAATGGATCAATGAAAAAAAGGAAAAGTGGCAACCAATGAGAAGGCACCAAAATGGTAGCCAATCAGAATCAGACACCTATCCTACCCAAGAGAAAGGAGAAATTGCCACTTGGGCTTACATCAAATGATCTACTAATATAGTTCTACCCTTTTCTTTCATCTTTTTAGCCAAGGCAATGAACTTGGCTAACCTGTCGTTGACTTCCTTCATGGGAGGGCAAAGTGTATGCTTCATCTTGAGCTCAGCTGAATTCATCATGTTGCTTGTTGCTTGCAGTGTTTTCTCATGATCCTTCTCATATTCTTTCGCATATCCGACAAAGGCATTGAGAGAGGCAAGGGTGCCCAAATGTTTCTTCGCGATGGCAACCTTCCCCAACTCATCCAATCTTGATCCAAATTCTCTCTCATTGATGTTGTCCTCTTTGATATCTTCAAAATCAGGCACAGCCCTAACATCGCTCATCATAGTTGAAATGGAAGTGTCAACACCTGGACTGTGTCGTGCAATCTCGTTCCGTATCTCTTCAAGAATTCTCAATCTAATAGTTAAGACAACAAACCAAGACTCCATCGTACTCAATCCTCCTTCATCTACAAACTTGGCTCTTTCCAAATAATTCTCCAGTAGCTCAATGAATGCCCGTAGCCTGGGAATGGCTAAGTCCTTAATTGGAAGGAAATCCTTCCACTCATCTTCAAATGCTCTGAATTTCTCTCTAATAGCCACCAATGATCTGAATGTCAAGACAAAGGAAGGCAAGAAATTTCACCCATCTTGGATTTACCGTGGATCCAATCCTTGACTTCGTGCAACTGAGTTGATATCTCTTCTGTGTTGCTCCCACTATCTTGAGGAAGGGCTGCCTGATGCAATTGTTGGATAGGCTAGCAATCTCTCCAATATCTGTTTTAGGCCTCCAACTTTACAATCCTTTTGTTTGCCTTCCTCAACCTTTCTCTAATTGAAACCATGTCTTCCTAGATCTCCTCACATTCCATATCATCTGTGATTCTACCCAAGTTATGCTCTACTATCTCATATTTTTGAGCTATAATCTCATCCAATGCCTTGCTAACCATTGGTATAGCAATCTGAACTTTTCGGTGACCATCATTGTCACTCCTGATTACCTTTGCCACCGTTTTTGCAATTTGTTTTTGATTTTCGCTATCACCCTTTTCCACTAATCCTTGGATATCTTCAACTATTCATACAATCACCACCTCGCCTCTTGGCATAAGCATTTGCCTCAACCATAGCGATGTCGTGCATCTCCCCAAATCTAGATTTCATTCAATTAGGAAAGCATCACCAATGGCCTCAAGAGCCTAACTTATTTCCTCAATATCAATTGGCCTATTGTTGATGTCAGTTTTTGTACCACTACATAACATATTAGTAATTGAATATTTGATACGGAGTATCAAACACACAATTCTACTCTTGAAAAGTTAATGCTCATGGGATATGAGAATAACTCCAATGTTCCTTACACTTGTGGATACTCGCTCAATTTATTGATGTGATTTGTTGGTAATCACGTAGGCGGCCTTACGTTGTTCATTCAAGGATGACTTGGGTTTTTTTGATGAGATGGTGATGATTTTGTATGAATGTCAGGTGATGTTGATGGTGACAATGATGGTGGAGGATGTAGCGCTAGATAATGTTGATTGCGCGAGGAGGCAATAATGCTTCTAATGACTTCTACCTTCCTAACTTTCTTAGAGCGAAATTCGACTACTCAACTACTCACTATTCTACTCCTACTCCTATGAATGGAAAGATTGGCGAATGGACGAGGATCGAATCTAATGAAAGTCAACCAATGGCTCCACCTCCATAGATGCAATGATTCAAAGGAAAAATAAACTAGTTTACCACACAAGGCTCCCTAACCAGCGACTAAGATGCTAGTGGCCTAGTTGTAGACCCCTATCAAACATTCACTAACATCACCATACAACTAGCCATCTACTTCTACTCTAACAACATGAAATGAAATCCTACTTTAATTTGAGAGATGAGAAGAACCATGCAATACACCAAAATGATCATGTATATCCACCATGCAAGCCACAACAATGAATAGACAACATTTTTGATAGTATTTTGGCAACAATTCTCCAACATAACTCCCCCACAAATGAGAGCAAAATGGCCTTATATAGAGGCCAAAATTACAACCGACGGTAGAGATAAAGAGGCAAAACCGACGATCCAGATTGAGTCCTAGAAACCCTAATTAGGGTTGCTACCCCATCGGCCAATGAGAAGGTGTCACCTCATCAATGGACCAATGAAAAAAGTGAAGAGAAGCAACCAATGAGAAAGCACCAAAATGGTGGCCAATCAGAAATAGACAGTTGTCCTACCCTAGAAGAAAAGGAAATTGCGACTTGGGCTTACATCAAATGATCTTCTAATATAAATCTCCCTTTTTCTTTCATTCTTTTAGCTAAGGCAATGAACCTAGCTAGCCTTTTGTTGACTTCTTCCGTGGGAGGACAAGGTGTATGCTTTATCTTGAGCTCAGCCGATTTCATCACACTGCTTGCTGTTGTAGTGTCTTCTCATGATCCTTCTCATACTCTTTTGCAAATCTGATAAAGGCATTGAGAGAGGAAAGGGTGTTCAAATGTTTCTTCTTGATAACAACCTTTCCTAACTCATCCAATCTTGATCCAAGTTTTGTCTCATTGATATCCTCTTCTCTGATGTCTTCAAAATCAAGTGTCATCCCAATGTCGCTCATCATGGTTGAAATGGAAGTGTCGATACTTGGGCTGTGATGTGCAACCGCCATCTGTATCTCCTCTTTGCCAAGGGGCATTTTCCTTCCTCTACCTGTATCATGTTTACTGTACTAACATTGGTATCGGTTATTCGCCTCATTTTCGAGAAGAAAGTTATTTTTGGGCATCATATCCTCTTTGTCTTTCTTACTGTTTGTTTCTTTAGGATTCTTGCTTGCATTAACATCTACCATGTTGTCAACCTATGATAGGATGGTGAAGAAGTGGATGATGAATGCAAGAAGAACCAAGGGAGACAATATCTAGACAAGAATGAAAGAGAGAAATCAGCTTAAGAACCCCTTTCAACTCTAAATAATTTGAAGTTACCTTTACCAATAGCCGGGTTTTCTTTTGGATTTTAGGATCAGACTTTGAGAATTTCAAACCCCTTGCAAATCTTGAGGCCCTAGCTGAAAAAATCAGAATTTAGTGCTCTCGAAATTGTCCACCATTTGCCCCAAAAAATCATACCTTTGATCACAATCACCTCCAAATAAAATTGCCCAGATTAGGGCAGAAATCGCAGCTCCTTGGCAAAATCAGACTTTGCAAAAAAAATGCCTAGCAATGGAAAGTTTCAGATCTACCCTAGAGAAGCCGCCATGCATGAGAACTTTGCCCTTTAATCATGAAAATTTGCCAAAATAAAGTGCAGATCTGCTCCACAAAGAAAATCACCAAGCATAGGAGATCTCTACCATGAAGAAAAATCACGAAATAGAATGCCAATCTGCCCTTTCAAAATCGCTTAAAGGAGAAGAAATCTGCTCCAAGTTAAAAATCGCCTAAGCACCCAAGAGAAGTGAGGAATGAGGAAATGAGGGGAAAGAGTTTCCTCTTATACCCTACTTGCTCATCCTCCTTAATTGGCCGACTGGGACCTTGGGAGCAAAAATAAATTAATTAGAACACAAGACATGGCCCCCAATTAAATGCTTAGCCCAAAATTAACTTTGCCAAGATGAAATTTACTTTTTTAAATTGCCAATTAGACCAAAATTGCAAAAAGAAAGTAAATAATGCCTTGGAGATGCTAAATGTTTCCATTTAATGATGATTTAGCAATTAATATGTCATTAAAATTGGATTTTGGCTAGCAAAAAGCCATTTTCCAATATTAAATTAGCAATTTCATTAAAGGCTTAAAAAAATTTCAAGACAATTTTAATCCATTAAAGCCAATTTTTGCAATTCAATTCAAATCGATTTTGCCAAGCAATTTAAATTTTTGACAAAAATAAAATCATTTCTAGAGTTTAAAATCGATTTTGCAATTTGATTTCATCTGCACAAATGGAAAAAAAAAAAAAAAAAAATCTCACCAAAGAAATTCAAGATTTTCCAAAAAACTCAAATCTAACAAAATTTCACTTTTTGAAAATTATCCAAATTTTCAAAAGAAATCGTCTAAGTACAAAATTTACAATTTTATCCTACCAAGTGTTGCTCTTTGAAATTTTGCCCAGCCTAAGGATGAAATCAGTTATTCTGGAAAATTAAGTTGAAACCAGGTGAAAATAAGTCTAATCCTCTCCCTCCTGGCCTAAAGGTGTCTAAGGCTTAAAGTTTTCAAAAATCAAATCAAAATTTTTTGGACAACTCAAAAATTTGCCAAGGCGATTAAAAAAAAGGGGGTCCCCAAAAATTTTTGGGGCGATGGTGTGAAAACCTCACAACACCTATCCTCTTCTTCACTAGTGACTGTCACATCATCTCCATGTTGGTTCTCCGAGAGAGGAGAGTACTCGATTGATTTTGAATCAGAGCTCATCTCTACTGTGGCCCCTTGTCCACTTGTATTATCTTCTTGGCTTCTAGCTTCAATTATGCTGTCCCTTGACGATGCTGCATTCTGTTTCTTTACTAGAGGTTCTTGATGTTCTTTACTTTTCTCAACCTCCAAACTTCTCTTCTTGCTCTTAACTATTCTTTGTTGTTGGCTACTACCCTCACCTTTCTACCCGACTGACTCTACCGGACCTTCCTTTGGTTTCATCTTCTCATAAGTAAGGTATACCTTCTAATTTTGTAATTGCCTTAACTTTCCATTGTACGACTCAGTGTGCAGATCAACTATCCTTGTAACTGCCTCCAAGGAAGGATCCTGATGATCATCCCAATCCACTAGATTCAACTCCATTCCATCCACTATATCATAATCTCCTCTTAGCACATTTTCATCATCTTCCAGTTGATCGGGAATATCAAGGCCTCTCCATCTGATTGCCCTCATCATGTTCACTAACAACCTTGACAAAGCTAGCTTTCTCATGTGAAAGTCATCTCGCGCATTGGCCCATAAATCCTCTATAGTAGGAACATGTTTGAATGTATTTCCAAGAGATGCCTTGATAAGACCGTTAGGATCGAATCCTTATCTTGCTCTATACCATCCTAGAGGATACCATTCTAATCCTTTCTCTGCAGCTGCAAAAGCGACAGGATTGTGCCAACTATCATTGCCAATTCCAAATGAGAAGATAATCCCTGTCTCACCTTCAAATTTCATCATTTTGTCATAATGCTCAAGTTGCCTAGCCAACTCCATCAAAACTACCTTGTCGGGTGGGTACTTTGGAAGTCCCTTGGGACAAACTACACTTCCTGCTACTCTAATATATGTGAATTGCGGAAATTGGATGAACCAACTCCCATACTTCTTAACTTTTATTACGCTTCCATTGAGAGCCTCTTAGTAGGTGTCCCTTGCAATATCCTTACTGTCTTCATGGCTGTAATAACCCCAATAGGTTATAACTTCTTCAAACACCAAAAATCTTTATACTTCAGTTGTTTGACATTTCATCAAACACTTTGCAAGCAAGCTCTGATACCACTGTAATAACACTCCTCAAATCTGCCCTCCCAAAAAAATTGATGAAAGCTCAAGGAATTTCATCAAACAATTCACATGCAAGGGACGTATGACTGATATAGTACTTCAGCTCGCTTCAAATAACTTTCTTCAATTTGCATCAATGAAAATCTTGTGCTAGAAGACTACAATGGACTACACAATGACCTAACATGAGTGTGCTACTAACTTTGACAATATTCAGTGCATATATATGATCTAAGCATGAGAAATGAACACCTGCAGCCAACTGACATTTTTACAAACAGTTGGTATGCAAACTAACTAGCTGATAAATAATGATATTAAATTGCTTAAATGACACCAGCAACTATTATCTTCTTAATTGCAATGAAAATTACAATGCTCATGAAATATGGCCAAGACTTTGGCATTTACATGGATTACAAAATGATAATGCTGGTATAATGCACACTTACAGCTGAAACTTATAACACCCTAAAAAAAAATACTAATAAAGGAACCTGGTTGTAGATGGCTGTAATAATTTTCTTCAATGTTGCCCCTTTTGTTTTGCTTTCCCGATTTGCTTTTTCGAACTGCTTTTTCGGCCTGTTTTTTTCGGTTCCGCTTTTTTTGGACTGCTTTTTCGGCCTGCTTTTTCGGTTCCGCTTTTTCGGGCTGTTTTTTGGTATCTGCTTTTTTCAGACTGCTACCCTATTGAATCTCAAGACCATATCTTTCAATGGCGTCAAGATTTTCAGCTTGAAGGGATTTCGTCCTTCAAACTATTGAGACATGATCTCCAAAAAATTTTCCAATTTCTTTGATTTTCCCAAGCATGAATAAATGAGAGCTATCCTCTTTCTTTTAATCCCTTCCTCGCTCCACGCTTCCGTCTTGCCAATGTGGGATAATACATGAGTTTTAATATAACTTCTTCTTTTTTTTCCTTATACAAAGTCCATGTATGTACTCAAAACGGGGACTCTTGATTTTTTATAAAGTGACTTTATGAAACATTATAATATTTAATTTAAATAGTCACTTTACCGTTGTAACTTCAAACATTCAAATAATATACCAAATAAACTCGAAATCCCACAAATAATAGCTCATCAGAAAGAGCCCAACAAAACACATCTCATCCTGTCACTGAAAATTGAAGGCACTGCATCCCCCTATTGGCTTACTAAAAATAGTAAGTCTTTCCGAAAACTCAACAAACGAACTTCGTTTGGCCTGTAATTAAATTTGACTAGGCCAAATAACCTCAGGATCCCCTTTTGAAGTCCTGGTTAGCCCTCGGGACCATACAAGAATGGGCTAACGACAACATACCTCCAAACTGGCTAAGTGGGGGACATTACAATGGCAAAGGCATCATAAAATATTTTATAATTCTTGGTGTTGTGCAAATGATGTTGTGGATAGCACTCATGCACCAAACATTGCCCCGGCCCATTGCCAATCACTCCTAAGGCCTTAAGTCTAGGATTTTCATATAGTCTTGCAATCAAATAGAAAAGATAAAACCCCATATAGAATTGCTTTTGATTTTGCACGATCCTAAGTTGCAACTCTAAATTCTCGCTTATAATCCTAGCCCAATCAAATCTTCTCTTTCCATTCTCAATTTCATAAATAAAAATGTACATCCAATTTTTGAATTGCATACCTTGAGCTACGCCCATGATTCGACTGAGAAGCACAATGAGATCACCATATTCTGATTTGAAATCTGACCTAGTGAGCTTTGATGACTTGGTGACTCCCTTCTTGCCTTCGTGTAACCAATTCTGTTGTAGATGAATGAAGTAAGCCTCCTAATTATCCTGAAATAACTTAGCCGCCTGATTCATCATTACCATTGTCATGCTTTTATACTGCGGAATACTAAATGCTTCTCCGACCACTTGTCCGCCGATGTTGGCCAACACTCTCTTCTCTTCATCAAAAATGGACTTGGTAACAATATCAAACTGGGATGCACACTCCATTACCAATTTCGAACAAGGCAAGGTAGGAGGGCAAGCCGCTGCATGCACAATTCCTCTTTTGTAGATCTTCTTTGCCATGGGGGATTGTCCTTCCTTCAATCTGTCATTTAACTGTATCATGTTTACTGTACCGATATTCACTTATCCGCCTCACTTTCGGGAAGTTGGTCTTAGGCATCATGTCTTTTTTGTCTTTTTGAGTATTCATTCCCTTTGGGTTCTTGCTTGCACTAACATCTACCATTCTAAACACTTATTTTTGCCCCTTCGTTCTAAATAATATGGACTACACTTATCAATCTCCAACCTTCTTTCTATCGATGGAATCTAGCTTATTTCTACCTCGCTGAGTCCTATCTCTACACTTATCAATCTCTAACCTTCAACCTAGGGGTGGGACTACCACTTATTTCTGCCTCTTCGTTACACCTTAGGATGGACTACACTTATATCTCTCAACTTCAAACCTAGGGTGGTCTAACTTATTTCTGCCTCTCCAAGTGTCCTATCATGAAATCTACACTTATCTCTCCAAACTTCAACCTATCAATGGAATGATGAAGTGTTGGATGATGAATGGAAACAAACCAAGCAAGAAAAAAGAATATAATCCACATTTAAACCAATCTTTGCCTCTAAAATGAATAGAATTTTACCTTAAATCTGCTTTTACCAATAATCGGGCCTTCTTCAAATTCAGATCAAATCTCGAAAATTTCAAGCCTCCATGCAAATAATGATGCCCTAGCAAAAATCAGAACTTTGACTTCCTTGAAATTGCCCACGTTTGCCAAAATCAAACCTTGGATCATGTATCTCCTTCACCAAACAAAACCACCCAAATCTGGAAATTGAAATCGCAGCCTTTGGCAAGAAAATCAGACCTCAACAAAATCGTCCAAGCAAGAGAAATTCAGATCTGCCCTCAAAAAATCTCCCAAGGGAGAAATTTGCCCAAGATGGAAGAAGAAAAATGCCACCAAGCAAAGAAAAATCTGCCCAAGAAAATCACTTAAATTTGTAAGCTGCCCTCTAGAGAAAAATCGCTTAACAAATGAGGAAGATGGATTGAGGAGATGAGAGAGGGGGGAGCCCTTCTTATACCAAAATTTTCATGTCCCTCCAAGCTGGCCGACTTGCCCTGGAGGAAAGCAAAATTAAATTAGCTCTTTATTAATGGCCCACATTTAAATGCCATGCTAAAATTACTTAGCTCAAAGTGAAATTAGCCCATTTAATTGCCAATTTTGATCAAAATTTGCAAAAATAAAACAAGGAAAGCCTAGGGGATGCCAAAATTTTCATTTAACAACATTTTGGCAATTAAAGTATCATTAAAATTGAATTTAGCAAGCCAAAATCAATTTTCAATTCCAATTTACCAATTTCCTCTAACACTTATAAAATCTTCTAGGCAATATTTCAACCAAAATAAATGCGATTTTGCAATTTAATCCACTTTTGATTTTGCAATGCAATTTTAATTTTTTTAACCAAAATAAATCATTTCTCGGGCATTCAAAATCAATTTTCCAATTTCAATTTTGCGATAAAAAATTTCCTTCTTCACTAAAAAATTCAAGATTTTCCAAAACAATTAAATCTAAAAAATCTCATTTTGAAAATGCTCAAGTCTATACAATTATATCAAATTTTCAAAATCTGTCTAAGTCCAAAATTTTGCAAATTTATCCTGCCAAATACTGTTCTAACCATCAAAAAATGTTGCTTTTTAAACTTGTTTGGCCTAGGGATAAAATTACATTTTACACTGGATGAAAAAAACAATTCACATCCCTCCTTCCTAGCCCAAAGGCATCCAAGGTGTAAAATTTTCAAATCGAAAACTTTTGGACAACTCCGAAGAATTTGCTAAGGCAATCAAAAAAATTCCGAAAATCCGCAAAAATCGTCAAGGCTTGCCCAAAAATTTTGGGGCGATGGTGTGAAAACCTCACAACAGGTCTCTGTAATCTATCTTGAGCACCAATATAGCATGTCCTATCCACCCTGTCATCCATCCTGACATGATCCTCGATCATGTGCCTGTCATTAGCCCTAGGCCCCATATCCACACATGACCTATGAGAACCAACAGAACCATCTCGATCTCTCTCTCTACCCCGATCTGGAGGCATTGCTAACTGCAACAAGGTATTAGACAACTAATGAAGAACACTTGTTATCTACTGTTGCCCGGCTGCGATATTCCTAAATGCCTGCAGGGCATCTCTATCAACCTCAACATCTGGGAACCGTCGACCAATGCCACTAGAACCACTCGGGCTTCCTACTGAACCAAACTGAATCTCCGGCTCTGTTTCTCTAGGAGGCGAATTATGTCCCTGTCAGGTATAATGCTTGCCTGGCACAAACCTTCGATCACCATCCATGTCTCAAGATATAGAACAATAGAAATATCCCTCTAAAAATTTTGAGCCCAATTGTTGCAAGCTAGCAAGAAACCGCTCTAATACCATTGTAAAAACCCTATGTTCACTCCTGCAAGTCTTAGTCGGCCAATGGACGAATTTCTTCCTTTTTTGTTTTTTCTAAATATATTCTTTTTTTTAGTGTTTTTCCAGATTATATAAAGAATAAAAGGAAACACTATGATTAAAGAACAACTCCAGAATTACTTTGAATTTATTGATTAAGAAAAGGCAAGATTTTGATCAATTCCATGAACCAAATTTGCAAGATTTTAATGGACAAAGAACCTAATTGTTGTAAACAATCGCAGGTATTGGCAGTTTGAGAGAGGCGTCTAGACTGCCTCAATTGTGGCTCCACATACAATGTTAGCTAACTCCAGCCTCAAACGCAATTCCCAAGCTCAAAATGTCCAATGCCAAACAGCCAATTTCAACTCCAATTAATATTGGCAACCAGAATGATTGACGTTTGATGCCAATCTGATTGCACAAGTTGTTCACGCTGATTACAGGGTGTAGATGCAATGCCTTGCTAAACCTCTTGTGATGTTATTTGATGTCCAAGTTGTAACCTAATGCCTCATGTGCTTCCAGAATTGCAGCCGCAACTAGTACTATTGCCAATCGAATTTCCTTCAATTGCTGAACAATATAACTCAATAGCAATCGATTTGCCTTCAGAATGACAATCTCCTTAATCACAGCAATTACAGTAGGAGATTACAACAACTGTTCACCTCAACACAATTGTTAATGAGAAGCTCAAATTTTTTTCAAACCCTCAGCCAGATGAAAATGAGCAAGGAAAATATATAATTCCTTTTCTCTTTGAAATGAAGTCACATTTATAAGACTTTGTGCAACCTCGCTTCACCTTGACACTTCTCACTTAAACATTGCTTTATAATAGAAAGTCCAATTACTTTATAATATAAAGCACCATAACTAATTACCAATGCATTAAATAATCATTAAGTCTCAATATAATTGCAATAAATATGACTTCACCAAATCAATTCGTCCAGAGCCCAAAAGAAAAATGATAAGTGACCAACATTGTCAGACCTGCCTTGACCAAAATAAAAATTGGCCAAAAGTGACTTACTAAAAATAGTAAGTCCAAAGATAGCAAATCCATATCAAAGACCCCCAAAACCAAACGTCAACTCACAGGGGTTGCACTGATGAGCTGACAAAAACCAAGCTCCAAGAACCTGCTAAATCGGGGACATTACAAAATGCGATAAGTTTGGAACTTTGGACACACTCACAACTACTGCTCGGAAAGAAAGAAAGCTCAAGCCTCTATAGTTGAAGAAAATGAAGCAGAAAATTCACTATTCTTCCTAGCCTTATCAAGTGAACTTAACTCAAACAAGAATACTTGGATAATTGATAGTCGGGCTTAATGGCATATAATTGGATTTAGAGACCAATTTGAAACTTTTGAAGGACACTCTACTGAAGAGGTTACCATAGGGGATAATTCTACATATCTTGTGAAAGGAATTGGGACCTGCTCAATTAAATTAAAAGTCGGAGCTACCTTACAAATAAAAGATGTTCTATTTGTACCTAGCATCGCAAGAAATTTGGTCTCCATTAGGACACCTCCATTTTCGCGCCCTACCCTCTATAGAGAAAATTGTGATAGAATTACCTCATCTAAAATCTGAACATACTGAAACCTGCAAAGATTGCGCCCTAGGAAAGAACTCCAAAGGATCTTTCACACGTAGTGGACATAAATCAAAAGTTGTATGAGAACTTAGCCACACTTATTTGTGTGGTCCAATGTCAATACCCTCTTTAGGAGGATTTTTGTATTATGTGATTTTTGTTGATGACTACTAGGAAAACGTAGTTTTATTTCCTAGAACTTAAAAAATCAAATGTAAGTATTGTTGAAATTCAAAGAATTTAAGGCTTTAGTGGAAAATCAAGACTCTAAGTTCTAACAATGGGGGTGAATACATTTCTGAAAACTTAAAGGAACTATGCACTTCTATTGGGATTAAGAGGGAGTATACAGTACCTTATAATTCAGAAGAGAATGGAGTGGCGGGAAAGGAAAAATGAGCTATCATTAAATGCGCTAAAGCCATGATCCATGATCAAAATCTTCACATCTTCTAGTTTGAAGCCTCAAATACAACACTATATATCCAAAATAGATGTCCTCATTTAATCTTAGAAAATATAACTCCTAAAGAAGCATTTTCGAGAAACAAACCAGATTTAAGTCACTTGAGAATTTTTGGTTGTTCGGTATATATACATATCCCTACAGAAAAGAGGTTTAAATTACAACCCTCTGGAAGAAAGGCATTTTTGTTGGGTATAGTAAATCCTCTAAAAGTTATAGAAGTTACATTCTAGAACAAAGAACTATTGAAATAAGCAGAGATGTTAATTTTGAAGAAGATATTGCATACAACCTTTCTAAAAACATTGAAGAATCAAACGAGAGACCAACTACAAAATTAGATGAAAACCCTATAGTTGAGATTCAGAAAGAGAATTGTTCAGAAAATCATGAATCCTTAT
The DNA here is from genome assembly GCA_028749045.1 of Cupressus sempervirens. Classification (NCBI taxonomy): domain Eukaryota; kingdom Viridiplantae; phylum Streptophyta; class Pinopsida; order Cupressales; family Cupressaceae; genus Cupressus; species Cupressus sempervirens. The sequence goes on along the minus strand of CM053787.1, from coordinate 481,556,108 downwards.
CATCTAATACTAAAAATATTGAAATCCCTAACAACAAGAAAAGGTCACTATGGGCAAGAAAGATTATTGAAGAAAACAATGCAGCACCTGATGAAATCTTTAGAGAAAGTAAGAAAACTAGAAAGTCATTCATGCTATGTTGCTCTTATATTTGAACCCATCAAATCTGAACCATCTAGTGTTGAAAAGGCCTTAACATGTCAAGCTTGGAAAGATGCAATGGTTGAAAGATATCAATCTATATTAAAAAATGATGTTTGGGATGTCATACATAGACCTAAGGACAAATCAATTGTCTCCTCTAAATGGTACTTTAGAGGTAAACTTGGTATGACTAAGATATAAGTGTAAATCCTGAGATTAAGTCTCAGTCATGTTTAAATTTAATATATATTCATTTATATTTTAAATGTTACAAGAGTTACAATGTTGCATATGTGAATTATGTCATGAATGGTGATGATCTTTCATTTAACATATTTGTGAGGTCACTATTGTAAGGTAACGATCTTAGCAATAGTTTGTCATGATATCATGATAGACTACATTAAGTTGTTGCCCCAGAAGCTACCAGAGATCATGATAGACAACATTAAGTTGCTATCCCAGAATGTGTTGAAAATCATGATATTGAGATCGTGTTCTTGAGTTCTTGATCTATTATAATGACATACTACATTAAATTGTTGTCCCAAAATGTGTCAAAAGTCATAGTAATTAACATACCACAATGTTGATGTCCCGGAATATGCTGGAGATCATGGTACCTATGATATAGGAGATTACTGTGTTGTCCCTAAGATCAAGATTGTTATCTGATAGACTACACTCAGTTTTGTCCCGGAATATGCCAGAAATCAGATAACTTATATCCTTCTAGGATATGATTTAGTGTGATATTCTTGACTCACAAGAATATGAGAGTGATGAAAGTCATACAAATGAAGATCAGCATTTGAGATGATTGGGATCTATCAACCCTCCCTCGTTAAGAGGGACTGTTAATGCAATAGCAGCTGTCGGATTGATTTCTGATATAACTTATAATGATTACGTATGTATGTATATTATATTTTTATATATGTATATGAACATTCATTATAATCCAAATTTACTTAATCAATCTTTATCTTATCTTTTGTGATTAATTAAGGCCTGTTTTGTTAAGGCCTGATGCTCTTCATAACCACCCGATTGTGATCAGGATTATGTTAAATGAAATTAGAATGATAAACCACGTAGGGTCATGACCATACGTGGCATATGCCATGCAGGGTCATGCCCCTACATGGGGTGACCTCTCTCTCTCTCTCTCTCTCTCTCTCTCTCTCTCTCTCTCTCTCTCTATATATATATATATATATATATATATATATCGTGTGCCTGCAGTTGGAAAAGCATAAAAACAAAAACTTATGTGATTACCTCTGCAACCATGTCTGCTCTTTTACATCACCTTTGGGATAGAGATTTCATTTCTAAGTCAATAATCAGTCTTTGCCAATCGGACAGTGGAATATAATTAATCGGAGATAAAAAAATCAGAGATTATATATATATCAGAATTATATTTCTTATCAAGTCTGCAAACAAATAATATCAGAAATATTCTGTATTCTATCTGAGATCTAATTCCTTCACATGGGGAAGGTTTGTAAAACCACAGATTTATGCAAAAAACTCCCAGTTGAAGGCTCAAGCAGTAAAAACAGCTTTCCATGAATAAATAAAAATGAAGAATGATCGTACTGGTTGAGAATGGCATAGAAGATGAGCTATGAATGGAAAAAAATGCCTCTTGGGCACAAAGAATCTCGTCACTGAGAAAACAAAAAAATGCAGGCCTATAGAAGCATAGAAACCCAAACGACATGAAATGCAATTGCGTGTTGTAGGAAAAATGACCAAGGAAATAGATTGTGGAAGAAAATCAGCTTGGGTGTAGTAGAGATAACCCCATGACAACAAAAATAGCGCCACAAATCCAAACGCAAGTAGCGATGGCATTGAAAAATGACAAAAATGGGTTGTGCAGGGTGTAGATTGATGAGTAAAGTGGTTAATGAAAGAAGCCATGAAAAAATGTCGCTAGAAAATGCTTGCTTTCAAACATAAGGAAAAATGTTTGGCTGAGGACAGAAAATCACACGAAAGGCATGAACCGAGGGACACACGGATGTCGCGCAGGAAGGGGTGGCGCCACAAACAAACCCTTGAGCAATGATCACACAAAGGCACAAAAAAAGAACAGAAAACCCTAGATGGGTTTTTGAAAATAATTATGAAAAAATTCAGTAAAACATTTTTAATTATAAAAATAAATTTAGCCTACAGCTATGATACCATATTACAAAATAATTGATGAAGTACTGAATCGATTAATAAACGAGCAAGATGCTCATATATAGTTTATGAGCATGGTGTTATTAGAAACATTCTAATAACAAAAGAATAAAAGAATAATAAAAACTTTCTACTATTTACAAGATACACAATATTGACCGTTAAAAGAATAATAAATTAGATATTCAAAGATATTATTCTAATAAGTTTCCCAACCTTTTTTCTTCAAGTCATTGTTGTGTACTCTTTCTCTAGCATGGGGCCTATGCTTTGATTTGAGCCTCGAGGTTGATATAGTCTCTAAATGATATGGTGGCCTGAAACTCTAGACCCCTATCCATCCAATCTGGCATGAACAGATTGTAAAAATCTATTACTTGCAGTTATTTCTCGACCTATAGTTGAGACCTAGGTTGTTAAACTAGCATAAGGGGTCTAGAATTAATTGTCCTTGCCCACTGATTCACATTTATGTTGTTAACAAAATTATCCCCATGACCATTGTTATCATCTTTCCCACCCTAATCTCTATTGAGCGCACCCACATTTTCGTTGTTGTTGTCATTCACTGCCATTTGACAAACCATTAGTTCAGCAAATTGTCCAAGATGCTGATTTGATCCTGTGCTCTTTGTTTTGCACCCTATTGCCCCTTAAGAAGGATATCTAACATCTTCAAGAATACTTCACCCTTTGGATCTCTATCCCCCATATTTCATATTCTTAATTCTTCTACTGCATCTTGTTCATAATTCTTCTATGGATGTTGTACTGATATATAAAAAGAGGTCATTCTAACCTTGACATGTCATTGTTGTATCATTCTAGACCTTTTACGGTGGTAGGATACACTGCTCTATTACCACTACGATAAGCACCTTTGTTTTTTTTATTGCTTGCCTGTTTGATATCTTTACAAGGATAGATGAAGTTGCAATAGTGATCTCTCTCTCTCTCTCTCTCTCTCTCTCTCTCTCTCTCTCTCTCTCTCTATATATATATATATATATATATACATACTGCAGCATTAAACAGCTGAAATAACTTGCAAATACAATATCTCAAAGCACATACACTAGCAATAAACTGAAAATATAATAACACATCAGAAATAAAGATTCCCATATGAAGTAATAGCATTACAATGTGAAATGAGACAAACATTTGCTAGTTATAAAATAACAAAGATAAACAGAAAAAACCCAGCAAACCTGGTATATGGAAACTCTAGACATCTCCCTCCAAGAACTCTATAATGTGGAATGGTTTCATGCAGGCTGGATAATACATGTTCAGATGCCACCAATCAACATATTATCTCCTTTAAACTTGAGACATTTCACTTTATAAACCTCGACATCTCTTTAGCAGTTGTACAGCTTGCAAGATATGAGTATGGTCGGCCCCCGGGATTAGTCTACTCAAATTGTAGCTACAAACCCTTCCATTCTGCTCTGAACAATCTCTCCTTAATACAACCTGTGCTATTTAAGAATCAAAATGAAGATATCAATCAACAATTAAGTTTAGTTGTATTTTTGGATGAAATCACCTAGTAATCTTCCAAATTAAATATTTTACCACATTCTAGATGTTTCTTGCAAAGGATTTAGTGCTCACAAAGGAACAAGATAAACAAGTTCAACCAGAAGATCTATTCTCCAAAATATCAAATCCAAGCATTACAAAATGAGCTCTAAAACTCTCTTTTATAGCCCTCCCATTCCCACCAAGAGGTACTTTTCATTTTAGTAAACTTCTATGACTCCCATAATTTAGTGTCCACTCCAACAAAGACTTCACATTTAATATTTACACTTCAATTTATCACAGAGGCCCTCATATAACTAATTATTAAATTGGCTAAAGAATGATAATGTTATAATTTTATTTGTTACATCCTTTCTCTATGAATCCTTTCAGGTAACTATTGTAAATTCTTTACTGGAAATGTGTTAATAATATTGAAATATGTTTGTTAGGTGAATTAATGAATATTGATGCATTGAATGAATATTAGAGCATTCTCATGAAAATTGATGTAGACTGATGAACACTGATAAATTTTGATGAATATTGCTAGCAATTAATTAATTATAGACAGATGAATTATGCTAGTAATAAATGTTAACATATTGACACCAAAAGGGTAAGAAGGTTATTGCTAACTGCCTCGTGTCAATAGATGCAGAAGAATGGTCATCTCCGGAGAAGAGAGGGAGAGTACATCAAGGAGAGAGGATGTAGACACCAAGAAAGGTCAAAATCGACATCCAGGCTAGAATCTATAGATAAGTAATCTTGGTCATTTAGTTACCTAGTTGTAGGGTTAGGTTTGGTTGTTAGACGCCACTTGTCGGGTGGGGTTAGGAGGTCCCTTCCTTGTTCATCTTTAATTAAATAATTTAATCTTCATCCATAAGAATTTCATCCTCATGTTAATGAATAAATGAATTGATCATCTGAGTAACTCTTTTTTCTTCTATCGATTTTAGAAAGAACCTCATAATTATCTCAATATAGGAATATATGTTTATACACATGCTAAGTACATTTTACCATATGTGTGAATATGCAAATAGATAATTGAATATGTAAACCATACATATATTCACAAAATAGGGAATGAATATATGTATGCATTTACATATAAGTACACATATAAATGGAAATATGGAATTAAGCATCAAGCTTAGATACATAAGGATAAATATATTTATATATATAAATATATAATTACAAAGACGATAATATTCTTAAGAAATATAAATCACGATTTATAAACCATCTCATATGAATCGGCTTTGACCAAACTTTCTCTCTTGAACGTGGCAAATAAGTGACGAGGAGTTGCCCCTTCCTACATGAGCAGAAGTTTTATCCTCTCCTGCTACTGCATAATTATTTTAAGCTATCTGCAAACACCCCATGCAGATTCATTTATTGTGAAGGCTTTCCATTCAAGAACATCAAGTTATTTCTGACATTTTCATATTCAATCGCATCTTCCTTTTCTGCAAGTGGGTCAAGTTATTTTCTGTAATAGCTCTCTATACAAGCAGTAGACCAACTTCTACAAAAATTACAACCCTGAAGGATCTACTACATCGATATAAGCTTATTCAATTTCTAACTTACGGTCTGGATCAAGCTAAAGTGAGAATCAATAGAGGAATTTGATTCTTATTCAGCTACATCAAGGCCTGCACTGTTTGATATAACAGGAAAGATAATCCTTTTCTTTATTATTTCTAAATGAAATTCATTTGTGTCAATTGAGCAAATGAATTTGAATCATTATCATTGGTAATCCATGTCTTCAATCATAAGAATGAAGAGGAACAGAATCATTGTCATGCATTTCAGTTTATAAGTTTGGATTGTAGAATGTGATGCCAGTCAATGGTATTCATTAATCATTGTATAATAGTCGTAAACATCCTAATCTACCATCATTTATCTCAATCAATACAAGCATAGAATTATGTAACCTATGTCATGTAATGCATTATCATTTAATTAAACTGCATAATGAAGGTTATGCTACTCATCCATAGTCTCTGTTATTAAAATAAACCTGCATATCCAAATGCACTATCTGCATACTTATTAGTAATTACTAATTCATTAAATCTACATATCAGGAAAAGTAGAATGGCACCTATCTCCAATGACAATGTAGTGCCTCCCATGGTTGCGTTTTTTAATTGCTTCATTTTGATTTGAACTGGAATTTGTTTATATTATGTGAACATTTGTATATTATTCTTTTGACATTGGCATTCATGACACACACTAAACTATAGTTGTATTATTTTGATCATCTAGATATCACTGCTGATGTGGATAGTAGTTTATACTTGTGATTTCAGTTATGATCATTTATGCATGATAACTCTAAGATGATGTGAGATGAGGTTATATAATGATGTCTGATTTGTATTATTTATGAAATATTTGTTTATATTAATCTTGATGTGCTTTCATGTTGATTCACTAATGTTGCGCCAGTGGTTATTGAGATGTTTTTGTTCATCGTGCCTTGTTATTTATCTGGTTCAAGAATTCAACATATGCTCATTATTGTTGTAAAATCCTATTTAAATGTGTAAATTAGATGAGATAATTATTATGATGTTTTGAATGAAAGTTAAATATATCAAGGATGATATCGTAACATTCAAATACATAAAATAATTATGCTATAAAAATTCCCCTTCATTAGCTCTAGTTATTGTTTATTGCTATATGTGCTTTGACTATTTTAAACATAGATCTTAGACTTGGACTCAGCATGGAGTCAACAAGGCTAACCCAACTCAAGACTTGGGACTCAGCAAAAATCTTGGCAAGACTCGGCAAAGTGGAGAAAACACCCAAAAACATTAGAGATTTTTAGAGATTTAAAACAAGTTTCATGCACCCTTTGTTAAATAAACCTTAGAAACACAACAACATTATCAAATGGAAGCTAATTGGATCACATAAACAAGTATACATCAATCACATAAGTATAAAACATGAACATAAATTGTAGCCTCAGGAAATAGCACACCTGATATACAAATATTCTCAAAAATATACAAAACTCGCGGAATAAGAAATCCATGCATCAAATGTTCCAAAGAAATATCAAAACAAAAACTACAAGTCTATGGCTCAACCTATCAAAGGAGCAAGAATCCTTTCTACAACGGCTTCTAACGTAGGTCTTGGATGATATAGAAGCCATATATTTTTTAAACTATGGATATGCAACAATTTGCAACAAGGGATAGGTATTATAGAGAGTTTTATGATCATGATATATCACTAACCTTTTTTAAACTATAAATATGCAACAATTTGCAACAAGAGATAGGTATTATAGAGAGTTTTATGATCATGATATATCACTAACCTTTTACTGGCTTAGACTAGTAATTTGATGGGCATTTGGGGGAACAACAAAAAAAGGTTGAGGATAGCACCCCTTGCGGGAGTTTGAGGTTGAGAGAGAGAGAGAGCGGTAGAGAGATAGGTCTAGATCTTGGAGGAATAGGAGAGAGAAAGATAAAGAGAGGTAGAGAGGAGATAGAGGAAGAATGATAGGGAGAGAGATAGGTCCATAGTTCAAGCCAAATAAAGAGTCAGAAAAAAAGAGCAAATGAATGCTAATAGGAACCTACTGACTATTGAAATTTGACCAAGTCTGAAAAGTTATAATATCTTCTAAAACCTAGAATTTGCATTGTAACTCCTAGAGATATTAAATCGTTCTCAAACATCCTGTTGGTTCCCAAAACCGCAGATTGGAATCCTACAAGCCTTGCCTGCTCAATGCTAGGATATCCAACCGGTTAAGGCCAACTTGATAGGATTGATCGACATGATCCAAATCCCCTGTGCTTCTGGCTCCGCAAAACTGAGGTGGGTGTACCTGATCCTGGACAACAACACTTAGATCCAAGACGCTTATAGCAAGTTGATTAGAATGCGAATGTATTAGAAGTTTTCCTAACGGCAATAATAGAAAAACTTTAAACTTGAAAATTATGAATTAATAAATAAATGTGATAATGTTTTAAATAAAGAATGAATACAACAAATGAATATAATAATTCCTCAATGGAAAGAAATGAAACAGTTGCCAGCATATGGATTATGAATCAAGAGTAAAAGACTAGTGCTTAATTAAATGGGCAATCAGAGTCAATATTATTAGTTGAAACGTACAACTTTAATAAAGTTCAATATATTTTAAACTATAAACAATTTTAATAATTCAGACACGATGGATCAAGTATATGAATGCAATTTTAAACTAGTCTAGGATGCACTTTAACTCCTGCAAGGACGAACTAGACATAAATATGAAAATAATTAAATATTTCACAATATTTATGTTTATCAAATTTAAAATGCAATAATGACCTAGTCCACTTATCCGAATATTAAAATATTTATTGAAATTAATAAAAAACATTTATAAAGGATACAACTTAATAATAATTTAAAACTCCAAAATTTGAAATAAATAATTATGCCGGAAATAGAATCGCAATAAAGATACTCCTTACAGATGATCTATCTATTGCGCTTGAATTCTAGAATCACATACAAATTTGCTCAGCAATCTAGAATCTACGGGCTTAGTTCAAAACTTCATTTATTTACCATTGAGAAAATAAAATATATCAAGTGCATATAGTATATGTAAAAATTTAAAAATGAATATGAATCGTCTCTTCAGTTTAATTTCACATCATATATTTATAGAATGGTAAGAGATGTCGATTGCTTTCCAAGCACCACAACCTTCCATAACAAATAACTAAACATTCAACATTAACATAATTTTGCTAAAATGATTGATATCCGGATAATCTAATCGCCTATTTATCCTTCAGCAGTGATTTGAAAGGTTCATTCAAAATAAAAATATAATTTGTGTTTCCTTATCCGCACAAGCTTCTACTTTCCTTTGGATAATCTCGTGCGAAGCATGGATGGTTTAGGAATATAAAGGCCCCTAATTTATCATTCCTTCTTTAGTCCTTTGTCCATAGTGCGGTAGTAAAAATCAAGGCTTCAGAGTGTATGAAAATGATTCTGTAACATATTTGAACAAGTCTTCCCTTTTCCATGTGTATTTCCTTGCATCCCGTCACCCATGTTGTGACGATACTGTCTCCCAATATTTATTCATTCCTTATGATATTTGCCGCATTATGCCTGCAATCTCCACATTCCAGATCCATGTGGACTCCTTCCACCTGCAACAAATATGCAATAACGTTAGATGCTAATTTATCAAATACCGGTTAGTAATAGGTAATTCAAAATCCTTGCTTGGGAGGCTCCTGTGTCTTCAATGATTACGGATATCACCAGGTAGTGAATATTATGATGAGTTTTATTACTTTTGATGGCATACTTCCATATCTCTTAGTGCATTAAGCCTGTGAGATCCAAATAGCAGGGATGACCAGTCTACACATCAAGCCATATTCTCCAGTCCTTGGCTATATTTACAGTGAGACCTGCTCCCTGGATCCTTTACTCATGTGGCATAGCACAGTGCTTCCATATACTATGAATTTATGGCAACGCCACATCTCTCCAATACACTTAAAAGGCTTATGGTGATTTGAACACCATTTCCTGTATTTACTGCTTTGGTTTGAAACGTTGGTTCAAAATTTGATAATATTAATACCATTTCCTGTGCAATCTGAAGGTATAAACAAATATATCGAAGGTGATTCTGAATCTGGTAGATGCCTGAATTTTGTCCATTACAGCTCGGAGTTTTCAGGCTTTCAATGACATCCAGTTTTCACTATATGCTAGGCTATGCATATACCCTCCTTTGATTTTCTATATGATTTCTGAATCACAATAATCCCACTTTACACATGAATAATGTTGGTATACTTTTGATATTAAATCAGATTGTTAATTCACTCCATAACAATGCTTTTATGTAGTATATGTGTCATACCCAGATAGAATATATGCACCTCTCACTTTGTTTTACCATTGCTTCTTGTTCCCAATAGCCATTCACAAGCATGAGACTCCTGGAAATCTGTTTGGCCCTCTGACAAATTTGAATGGTATCCTCCAGCTTGCTGATTTAGGATCTTCTGGCAGATATTTTGGCATATCTCCTATTTGAGATATATCTGAAAGCTATCTGTATAATTTTCAATACTAGCATTCCATCAATCATTTCTGACATCACAAAACCTGTCATGAGCTCAATTTACTTCATGCACATCTGATGACTGTCAAACATATATCAATGTTTTGAATATACTTTTATTCATGAGCATGAGGCCGTTGTATATAAAAGTTTTATCATCGCTTAATGTACACTCCTTGAAAATTTGAAACTGCTTCTATATATATAATATTTGGCTTCATTCTTTTAAATATAATTACTTCACTTTTCAGAATATTTCAATCAAAGCTTCCACATCCAACCACATCTACATTACAAACTTGTTGATGCTGAGTCTCTGTCAATTTGAAACTTGTTTAGTATCTGTTGTTGAGTTTCTACAGCGCACAATCATAGATTATTTGACAAATTCTCCAACATATTAACATGAATAAATGACGAGGCCTCATTAAATCTCCAGCATTACTCCTTAAATGGAGACCCTAAATTTTGCGAAAATTTGAGCTCCATCAGTGGCTCTTGCTGGGGACATATGCCCCTTGCGGGCATAATGAGATTCCAGCTATCTCTGGAGAAGTAGACCAAGCACTCATGCTTAACATGGTGCATGGTGAAATTGGGTGGCCCTAGGCCCCCCAAAAAATATACATTACTTCTTTCCTCGATCAAATACCCAATTCTGATCCTGCAATACTTTGGATCTCATGATAACAAATTGTTCCTTAGTAAGATTTGATTTGTCAATAAATAACAAACAAGCATCATATGACATGTACTTTTCTTTCATCACTTGTTTATAATTAGAATTTGCCTTATCAATAAGATTTATAGGAAAGAAATAAATTTCATTATCAATTAATCCAAATATCTGACCTCTTGCACCACTCATTTGATTAGTATAATAAAAAGAAATATGATGAAAACTTAGAAACATTTCACTAAGCATCTTCTCAATAAATATCATCATAGAATTCTCATGGATACTTACCTTGGTATGCTTCTCATACTTCACACCTGTATCAAAAGCATCATCTATATGAGTAAAATTTTCTGACTCAACTTTATCAACGCAATCTCTAGCCTTCAGTAAATCATCAGTTACATTGTGGCCTTTGTTGGATAGAAGATTCTTGTAGTCATGCATTTGATCACTCATACAAATACCTAGATTAGTTTTCTCCACTCGGATATCTTCTAGTACACAATTTCCTTGATCTCCAGACCTTAAATGCTGATTTTCCTTGCACAACCGTTTTGAAAGTAGGTCACTTTCGGGGAATACAAGTTTCCTTTGATCAAGATTCTGATGAGATATGATACTTGAAAAAGTTTCAGAACTATTCTTCAAGCTCAACACACTCTCTTCATTGCGCTTGTTTGATTTCATATCATCTTCATATATCTGATATGACTTCGGCTCGTAGGATGAACTAAAAAGATTCTTGCCTTGTGAATACATACTACACATCTTATCGACTTTAACATTATCATTAGGCACGATATCTTTATTATTTTCATCATAGTGCTGAGATATTTGTTTGCCTAAAATATCCTTCTCAAACAATGGACTCGAGAACATAGAATGCTCAGGCATATCTCCATGAGATCCTTCATCCGACATTTCTTCCTATTCATATATCACATGCTATTCTACTTCATCTTCACAAACTATTATGTCCAGGTTCTCTATTGTTTCATTGAATAAAAAATCTGAAGTGATTTTGTAATCCTTACTAGATGCATTTTCCTCTTCATGTATGTTCACATTGTCTTCAAAATCTAGAAATGTATAAGTACTATATTCTTCATTCTCTTAGATGCTAATTCATCATATATGGGATCTGAAAATTCTTTGAAATGGTATCCAAATAGATCTTTTTCTATACTTAGACCACAATGCATCCCTTCAACAAATATATCCTCCTTCTGAGAAGTGTATGCGTCTTCTTGTTCGTTGGTTTCCTCATCATGAAAGTTATATGGATTTGACAAGATGAACGAATTTTCCTGTTTAGTGAATCTATCATAAAGCACATCAATTTGTTTCTCCTTGTGCATGGGAAGAAAAATTTGACCACCCTTTTCGACATACTTTTGATATTCCATATCTAACAAACTTGAAATCTCATCCGCACTAAGAGAATCCTCCTCATCATTTCCATTTTCTTCACAATCTAATTCCTTACCTATCTCATCATAATTGGACTCTTCTTCGATTTCTTCTACATTTGAATCTGAAACATCATTATGTCCTTGTTTTACTTTGGCATCTTTTGCTTCATCTTTAATAGCTTGATCCCATATTTGAAGAAGAAGCTTCACGTCAAGATCCTTCGGCGAGATTCTCAACTTAACAATTTTGTTTAGAAATTCCATGTAAGGAGGTTTGGAGTTCGATGGAATCTCATAATAAGTGTTCATCATCCTCAAAAACAAATGTGTTGAAGTCTCGCCTTCATATCTTTCTATATTGAAAAATGTATCAAGTAAAGACATATTAGGATTCTCATCCATGCTGCAATTCTAATTTTCATCTTGTTCATAACACACATTATCTTCCTCACTTGTATCATGAAATTCATATAGGAACCATTGTTTGAATTGTTTCCAGGATGAAATGCATTGTGTGGGTAATGATTCATATGCCTGTCTTGCATTGTCCTTCAAAGATCTAGCAAACAATTTCATTACCTTATCTTCCAAACAAATCTCATAATCTTCTATAAATGAGTAAAATGCATCCAAATGTCAAATTGTCGATTCATCCCATTCTCCATGAAACTTTGGTACCAGGTGTGAAAGCTTTGGAGATAACTTGTAAGGGTCATAATCAAACTTGCCAAAATCCAATGGCTTGATGCCATCTGGAACAAAAAGTTTTCTTTCAAATGATCGATACATTTGAAAGACCATCTACCATTTCCTTCTGAGTCTACTCCCTCAGCAGAGTCATTGGTGATCCAGGCATCCTTTTGTTAAAGTACCAATCAAAATACAATAGAGTCGCCCCCTCCAAATGGAGGAAATGAATAATCTTCAAGAATCTGAGTTCTTGCTTCCAGTAGAGTATTTCTCACCAAAGATTGAATCTGCACAAAAGGCTTCTATAAGATAATGTTGCATCCATGTCAAACGTGGGATTATTCATGAAGTGAACATTAACACTTTGTTAATCGATAGTGTAACATGACTCTATCATTGCATCATTCACCTCATCAATAATAACAAGTGTACTACCATCAGACCACACATATACAACTACATGCATACTACTAAACTCCTCGATGGATGGCTCAACCGACACCAAAGTGGCTGCTAATATGACAGTATCCTCACATGCTCCTCCCACTATCGCTGCATCGCCATCAAATACAAGATCCAGGGAACTCATGCCAACAACTGCATCATTTAACTTAACCTAACATAAATTCTCATCACATTCTACCTCAATTGTGCCTAACTCATGCAATGTCTCATAAGAAATGTCCCCCAACTCTAAAGCTGCAATTGTATCATCACCTTCCGTTCTTAGAAAAAGTGATATCATTCTCTGCTCAAATCTCTGCTTTGAAATTAGTTGGGTCACTTGTTTATGATTTTGATTCATCTAATTCACTAGCATGTCCAACTATTTCACAATACCCTGTATCTCGGAATCTCCCTCCATTAGCAGAGAAGTACACCCTCTGCAGGTGTAACAAATACCAAACCTTTTGTCACCATCCATAGCCCTGAAAACCAAGTGCTCTACCTGTGGGCCAAAAGAAAAGTGATGAGCACTCCTCATAGTGTAATGCCGATAAAAACTCCCAATCTCTGTCAAGGGCTCATCGTCATCACACTAGAAATCAGAAGATGGCTCCAATCTCTAAATCTACACTATTGGTCGGGCAGGATCCTGGGCAACCCTCTCAGCAAGCCCAACCACAAAATCCCTATGGGGAAGTATTGTAGCCAAAGTCTCTACAATCTTCCACACCAATCGTCAAATAGCACGAGAGCCCCGAATGAGAGCACCCTTAAATATACTATATGAAACCTCCCACAAATCCAAGCTCTCAAGCAAATACTCCATGAATGACTCAGTGCAGTAGAAATTATATGTGGAAGCATCAATTTGCTCCCCCGCAATCCACAACTGATCTCTCTAAAAATGTGACAATGCAAACTATCCAATGCTACCAGTTGTATGAAAAGAAGAAATAGATTCACTTCCAATAGAAGGAAGCAAATCACCATGAGAGCCTGTCTCCACTGATGCTCTTGCCTCCTCTGTACACACTACACACATCTTGGACGAATGTGTTTGCCACATCATCACATCCCTCATCCTTAACCATAGAAGCAAACTCACCACCAACCACAATATATACGTGAACAGGGTTTGGGGCTAGTGTTGACTATACCCATTCTAACTCCACAGTAACCTCACCTAACTATGACTTTGACTCCTAAAGAGCCAATTGAGTATGTTGAAGAGAGTCCATCGTCACCTCAAGCTCTCGGGTGAGCTCAATCACCTCCTCCTCTTTCCCTAACAACACCTCATAGCAGGTGCTACCCCACTTCAGAAGGTAATCTCTGTCATCAACTAACTGAGAGTAATTATGCTTCAAGATCCTAACAGCCTCTCGAAGCGCATGAACCTCTGCTAGGGAAAGACTACTATCACCGTGCCCATCTCACACAGGGGCACCCCAACTAGATGTAGCTAACATATGCCAAATAGCTTCATAATGATCAAGAGATGAATCAATGTCACTATCACTCACCTTCATCTAATAATTCACATGATGCCTTTGTAACCCCTAACTCCTATGCAAGCTTTGTGTCTCACTAACTGCAATGTGATAGGAAACTGAATCAAAACTATCCACCACAAGATCACTCATACATGTGCTATCGTCCTCGCACAACTCTACATCCGAGATACAACTACTATGTACCTCAAACAACTCCTCCGAAGAAATAGAAGCCCTCGCAATATCAATCTCCCCACATGTCTCAACTTCCACCTCAATAGTAAGATCCTGTAAACATTGATCCTGGGACTCATCCAAAACCTCCTCAGAGTCATCACCCAATATCTGACAAAGGGTATCATACCTAGTACAACTCATAGCATCATCCAACAAATCATCAGAGGTGTCCATACTGTCTGCATCCCCATCAACTGATAGAGCCTCAACTACCGACTCGGTACACATGACTCTATGTCAGGCTGTGAATCAATAACACTAGAGCATAAACCTACATCTACCAACTCTGCTATAACACCCAAATCACCGGCATCACAACTAGGTGACTCCATACATGCATCGCTCCCACTTGAGGAAGCCACTGCCTCCTGCATTGGAGCAACACTATGACAACTCCCATAGAAATCTCCAATAATAATTCCCTCCTCAAGAGAGCCTGAAGTATCAGTAGTAACAATTGCATCAACTATCTTTGCACCAACTGCAACAACTCTGAGGGCCTCAACGTGCTGAAGCTTAGTGCCACTATCCACCAAGGGTACTAACACATCTATTGATCTCTATGAAATAGGCCCATCATCCACTCTACAGATAGGACTAGCAGATCTCGTACTAAATATAGGTACATCTGCATCATGGACACCTATTGGGGAAAACTGAAGGTTCCTTCCTTGCAAACCTGAAGTTGGCCTTCTAAAGGCAGAAACTATATACTTCGCTGTCCTCTCAACTATCTCTGGATCCGACAAGCTCTCCACCAACCTCTGTTGATGAAGCTTAAGTTTTTCCATACTCTCCTAGAAAGCATTCATTTTCGTGCTAAATTCCTCACTACTCCACCAGCTTCTAGAATTACCCGTCCTCCTATGTCTGTCCATTAAAAAAAAATAGAGTGTTGGTCACTCCAAATGCAACAACAAAACTGAAAATAAAATTGCTTCCCTACTACCACCACCAATTCATATAAAACGTTCTTGTTATTTTCCACTGCCCGTTACCTCTGCTCTAAGGGATTTCCGTACTATGTGATTGTTATGGGATGTGAGATGCAAAAGATGGTTGCTCTCCTCAGTATGAATAACATCTCCAAATGCTAGGAAGGTTAGTAGACTTACTTCGAAAACTAGAATTGAATAAAGTTTGGTTTCTCTAATCTATTTTTTAACACAATTTTCACTGAGAGGTTGGGGCTACGTCCAACTCCTCAAACATTCCGAGGGGTTTCGTTCTCAAGAATAACCAGTCACATTTAAGCAACCCTTTTCATTTGTATAATAATATATTTCATTCCCCTAATCCCAATGTAAAAACCTTCTTTTATAACCTCGAGTTGTGGAGAGATACAGACATCTTAGCAATGTGGGATAAAAGACTATTTCGTCTTTTAGTCACTTAAGTAACTTTATAACTTTATAACATTAAAATATTTAAATAAATCACTTGTCACTTTAACTTTAATATTCCCTGAAATACATATCTGATCGTCGTGCCATCTGAAATAGGAATCTCTCCTCATAATTCCCCATGTGACCAAATACACTTTCTAAAAATAGAAAGGGTCCATCTCTATTACCCTTGACATACTATACATAGTATGGAAAATGGAGTCCAAATGACATCGGACAAAGGCCAAAACCATAAATCGTTGAATGTTGGGGATGAATCAATCCTCAGAACACCCTCTAACAATCCACATTAGCCTACGAGAATCCAATATTAGGCTAATCCCTAAAATTTTGATGCTGGCAACCAATGGGGACATTACATAATATGAGTAGAGACCTTACTTGATTATTTCTTGAATGCTTGCACATGATGATATTGGATCTTACCCAAAGAATATGCCACACATGTGGCATCAAATTATACATGGTTGACATTTCAATCAATTCGAGAGAATTCTTGTATGCTTAAGAGCAATGACTTCATGGACCTTGACTTGGTGTTTTCCCCCTGCATGGTATACATTGAGATTGCATTGTTTGTGTCTTTGCTTGTTTAGTGTGTATAAGCCTAAACCTTCTTTATGCATTGCTTCCTTTTTTGGGTCGTGTTACTATCTCCACAAGAACGACAGGGTAGATTTGAGAGTATCACATGATCAAGTGGCGTGACAAACCACTATTGGAGACCCTCATATGGGTTCCACTTTGGATCCAAAGGCAAGATCACCATACCATCTTGCACTTATCTCTCCCTTCATTTTCGTTTATAGTACTTTTAATAAAAGGATAATGTAAATTGTTATTTGTTGTATATTGAATCAAGTGAAGTGGACCTCGAGGGATATGTATTTGTACCCTTGATGAGGAAAGATGTGTATTTAAGCCTCATTTTTTAGTAGGTTGAGTTTACCTTGATTTTTCGCTAAGTATTTGGACCGTAGCTTTCAAATCAACGTTGTGCCTACACCGTGTTCATTCCCAAAATTGCAAATTGGAAATCCAAGAGCCTACCACTTCTTCGATAGGACTTCTCAATCAGTTCTAGCCAACGAACAGGAATACTTCTTGATTCCCCTACACTTTAGGCTCCACTACACCTAGGTGGGTAGACCTTCTCCTCGACCCAGATCACTTGGTTCAGATATTTTCTAAAGCGAATTTAAACTTCTGGAGTTCTTCGGCTAGCAAGGTCCTCGAACTCAATTAAAATGAAAATTGGATGTTGGATGATGGTTGAATGTTCTGTATAATTGAATAATAATTAATTTGATGCTTGTAGGAAGGAAGTTATAGATTTTCTAACTTCAATAATAAAAAGACCAGTGCCACTGCTCATCCAAGCAATAGAGTCAACTTCAATGAATTTTCACATACAGCTTTATAAAGTTCTTATGCACTTGAACTGCCAACAATTAAATAATCAAGATGCGAAAGACCAAATATTACGCAATCTTAAATTAGTCCAGATTGAACTTTAACTCCTCTGGCAGGGAGACAAACTGGACACAGAGATGGAAACAATTTAATATTTCACAATATCTGTGATGATCAAATTTAAAATGTTAAATGACCATGTCCACTTATCCGACTTTTAAATTGTATATAGAATTCCAAAAAATAATTGCAAAGGACGATTCATCTGGAGTTTAAATCTCCACACCTTTAATAATAAATAAAAGACATTTTGTTTTATTAAAATAAAATAATTGAATTTATATTACAATTCATATTTAAGCCCTTATTCCTCCATACACATAAATATAAAATGCTTCTTGTTGAGAGAATGTGAATGTCGAATCTTGGATCTTTTTCTTTTTGGAATATAATACTTCTCTTATTTATATAATAGAAGTAAAGTGTCCCTTCATTTATGAAAGGACACAACTTTTCTTCCACATAATATATTCGTAATTAAACAAACCTTTCGTAATAGCACCTTTTAATCTTTTATTATTAAAGCACTTTAATATATCTCTTGGGCCCTTTTAATCATTGACGGTATCTCCATAGTTATAACATTGGAAAACAGGCATTGATTTTTGCCATAGACCGGATTGCTTGTGTAAATCAATATTTCATATATTTATTTCTCGTCGTGAATCCTAAATTCAACGTTTTTGTATTCTCCTGTCAAAACGCCTTGATGGAAGCTTTTGTTAATCACACACAAAACTCCATTCGGTTCATACACTCCTGGAAACTATGGCATCTTCTACTATCGGGAGCAGCTTGTTTAGTTTTGGACACCATATCTAATTCATACAAAACTTTAGCAATGACGTGACCCCATTATTTTCCCATTGCAAGCACAATCGATGGACATGAATCTTCAAAACACAATATCAGCTATTCCTCCAATTCTGAACAGTGCGTGGCTCCAATCATCAAACATAAATCCCAAACAACAATCTTTGAAAACGCTGCCTCTAACTTGTCGTGCCCGGACGGTAATCACTACTCATAATATTGCGTTTGTATTTAACGTGCAAACATGGTGTCCAACTTGGGACTCAATGCAGATGTCGATTTGTTGTTTTGAGGACGCCTGCTTGCTTCCACTCGTGCCCAAACATCTCTCCACATTATCGTTTGAAGATAGAAACATGTCCCTGATCATTTTCGAAAGCTTTCCCAGGTGTGCTGAGAAATTGGTTCTTAACATAAAGTCAAAACATTGATAATGGTCCAGTTGGGGGTTTTGTATTGGATGTTATAGTTGAGGTGTCATTCATGAAGACCAGAGTTTCACATCCATACCAAGCATCTGATATACTCAATCTATGTTTATACTTTTGATGAGGCTCAACTTAGTATATCTTTTACTGATCATAGTGAACTCTATATACTATTGTTTCTCTTCATTGCATATTCCATATACTCTGCCTTTTCTTTCTTTCTGAATCTGCCCAGTCACATTAATTTCAGGATGTATCCATCTCTCATAGTCTTTGTCTTCATGCTTTCGACATTAACATCAGTGCTTTATCAAATTTTTAACATTTATTCTTAAATGGAGATCCTAAATTTTCCCAAAAAATCGAGCTCCATCAATGGCTCTTGTTGGGGACATATGCCCCTTGTGGGCCTAATGAGATTCCAGCTATCTCTAGAGGAGCAGATCGAGCATCCATGCTTAACATGATGCATGGTGAAATTGGGTGGCCCCAGGCCCCCCAAAAAGTGAACATCCATTCTTCCCTTTATCAAACACATAGTTCTGATCATTCAACACTTTGGACCTTGATGTATTACATCCATCATCTTTATGGACAATGCTCATTGCTTCCGCTTCATCAAAGCATTCCTTAGTATCCGACTTACGTTTAACTTTTGAGAATTCATCACAAGCATAGTGATCTTTGCTGAATGGAGGATCCCCATGCATTTGATTTGTCATATTGGCATCTAGATCAACTTTCTTTGCTTGATTGTCCCTTTGCACACAATCTATTCCATCCTCATAGTCCATATGTTGCTTCTCATCATAATATGGTTTTTAAGATAACTCATATTTAGGAGACATTACTTTAATCTTATCAAAAATTGGATTAGGTAGGATATTTGGAGAACTTGCACCACTATTCTTCAACACATTCTCCCCACTATGCCTAGCTGATTCCATTTTGTCCTTACATATTTGCTGGACCTCCTACTCATAGGATGAACTAAAAGACGTCTGACCTTTTGAATGCACAACATAAGTTTTATCAACTTCAAAATTTGGCCTGTTATCTTCGTCATTTTGCTGATGAATTTGATTGCATTGGAAGTCTTCTTCAAACAATGGATTTGAGAATTGGTGAATTCAGATGTATCTTCTATCACTTCTTCGAACAATGGATTCAAGAATATAGAAAATTGAGGCATACTATCATGAGAGCTTTCATTTGGATCATCAAGTGTGTCATCAACAAGACTAATGTCTTCAACTACATTATCTTCTGAAACTTCCCCATGTTCATACATTGTATGCAGTTCTACTTCATCCTCACTATATGATTCATGTGAATTACCATCTCCTTCATTCAATACCCCTTTAGAATGCACTGATCCATCACCTTGCTCACCATGGTGATTTGAGAAAAAAATTGGATCTTTTCAATATGTTTCTGATATTCCAGATTTGACAGGCTGAAATTTCTTCCACACTTAGAAAATCCTCTTCCTCATTTTCACATTCACTGTCATTTGAAGGCATATAAGTATCATCATAATCAAATTCCTCCTCAAACTGTCCACAAATTTCTTCTGCATTTGAATCTGAAATTTCATTTGACTCATATGTAACTTCAATCTCGCATTCATTTTTCTCTGCAACTAGTTCATTATCCATGAGTTTGAGAAAGTTAAGAAATTGATGATCATACAAGAGACCTAGATCTCACATCCTGTTGAGAAGAGCAGATGATGGAGGTCTGTATTCTGAAGGTATTTCTTGATAAGCATTAAACATCCTCATAAAAAATTGTGTTGCAAATTCATCTTCTTGCTTTTCTAAATTCAAATATGCATCCAAAGGAGATATATAACTCGGACTTTCATCCAATATTTGGAAGAGAAGCATCAAATTAGGATCTTTTGGCGAGATTCCCAATTCACGAAACTTTCTTATCAATTCGTTGCGTGAAGGCATGATGTCTAAAGGTACTTCCCGAAAAATATCCACCATCCTTATAAATAAGTGTGTCGATGTCTCATCTTCATATCTTTCCAAATTGAAAAATACATCGAGGGGGTGTATGTCTACTTCCTCCATGGTGTAACATAGATCCATTTCCTAATCATAGTACATATTCTCCATAGTACACAAACAAATCACTTCCTTCTGAGTCTTCTCCCTCGGCAGAGTTATCAACTATAATTTTATTGAATAGAGTCGCCACCTCTTTCGAGAAATGTAATAATTTGTTGATCTTTCGCGTTCTTACTTCCAGCAAAATACGCTTTCAATCAAACTGATAGAACTACCTTCTGATTCTGGTCTTACGAAATCTGAAACTCTGGGTAACTACACAACACCTATTGCGAGCAGCTCTCCCTAGTAGAGTCGCCAATCTGTTGGTTCCCAAAACTGCAGATTGGAAATCCAAGAGCCTGCCACTTCTCCGATAGGACTTCTCAATCAGTCCTGGCCAACAAACAAAATACTTCCTGATTCCCCTACACTTTAGGCTCTACTACACCTAGGTGGGTAGACCTTCTCCTAGACCCTGATCACTTGGTTCAGAGCTTTTCTAAAGCGAATTTAAACTTCTGGAGTTCTTCGACTAGCAAGGTCCTCGAACTCAATTAAAATGAAAATTGGATGCTGGATAATGGTTATATGTTTTGTATAATTGAATAATAATTAATTTGATGCTTGTAGGAAGGAAGTTATAGACTTTTTGACTTCAATAATAAAAAGACCAATGCCTCTACTCATCCGGGCAATAGTGTCAAACTCAGTGAATTTTCACGTACAACTTTATAAAGTTCTTATGCACTTGAACTGCCAACAATTAAATAATCAAGATGTGACAGACCAAATATTATGCAATCTTAAATTAGTATAGATTGAACTTTAACTCCTCTAGCAAGGAGACAAATTGGACACAGAGATGGAAACAATTTATTATTTCACAATATCTATGATGATTGAATTTAAAATGCTAAATGACCATGTCCACTTATTCGACATTTAAATTGTATACAGAATTCCAAAAAATAATTACAAAGGACAATTCATCTGCAGTTTAAATCTCCACACTTTTAATAATAAACAAAGGACACTTTATTTTATTAAAATAAAATAATTGAATTTATATTACAAGTCATATTTAAGCACTTATTCCTACATACAAATAAATATAAAACAATTCTTGTTGAGAGAATATGAATGTCGAATCTTGGATCTTTTTCTTTTTGGAATATAGTACATTCTTATTTATATATTGAAAATAGAAGTAAAGTGTCCCTTCATTTATGAAAGGATACAACTTTTCTTCTAAATAATATATTCTTAATTAAACAAACCTTTAGTAATAACACCTTTTAATCTTTTATTATTATAAGCACTTTAATATATCTCTCGAGCCCTTTTAATCATTGACGGTATCTCCATAGTTATAACTTTGGAAAACAAGCGTTGATTTTTGGCATAGACTAGATTGCTTCTGTAAATCAATATTTCATATATTTATTTCTCTTGCTGTGAATACTAAATTCATCGCTTTTGTATTCTCCTATCAAAAAAGCTTTGATGGAAGCTTTCTTCAATCACACACAAACTCCATTCGGTTCATGCACTCCTAGAAACTAGGGTATCTTCTGCTATCGGAAGGAGCTTGTTCAGTTTTGGACATCATATCTAATTCATCCAATTCATACAGAACTTTAGCAATGTCTTGACCCTATTTTTTTCCTGTTGCAAGCACAATCGATGGACACAAATTTCAAAACAAGGTATCAACTATTCCTCCGATTTTGAACGGTGTGTGGCTCCAATCATCGGACATAAATCCCAAACAACAATCTTTGAAAATGCTGCCTCTAACTTGTCGTGCCCAAACGATAATCACTGCTCATAATATTGGTTTTGTATTTAACATGCGAACATGATGTCCAACTTGGGACTCAATGCAGATGTCGATTTGTTGTTTGTAGTACACCTACTTGCTTTCACTTATGCCTGAACATCTCTCCACATTATCATTCGAAGATAGAAACATGTCCTTGATCATTTTTGAAAGCTTTCCTAAGTGTGCTGAGAAATTGGTTCTTAACATAAAGTCAAAACATTGATAATGATCCAGTTGAGGGTTTTGTATTGGATGTTATAGTTGAGGTGTCATTCATGAAGACCAAAGTTTCACATCCATACCAAGCATCTGATATACTCAATCTATGTTTATACTTTTGATGAGGCTCAACTTATGTATATCTTTTACTGATCACAGTGAACTCTATATACTATTGTTTCTCTTCATTGCATATTCCATATACTCTGCCTTTTCTTTCTTTATGAATCTGCCCAGTCACATTAATTTCAGGATGTATCCATCTCTCACGGTCTTTGTTTTCATGCTTTCAACATTAACATTAGTGCTTTATCAAATTTTCAACATTATTTCTTAAATAGAGGTCCTAAATTTTCCCAAAAAATTGAGCTCCATCACACAGATTAGTATCTTCACCTAGGGAGTAGTGTCTTTGCACCACTACACTAAGACATTTTCTCTCTAAACCAAGCCATTTCTACAGACTGGCGTCTTCATCTATAGTTTAGCATCTACACCTCACTTGACTAAGATAGGCCAAAATGAGCAGGTGATTTCTCCAAATTGGCATCTACACCTACGAAACGAAATTTAATTTTTTTAACATCTCCACTCTATCTAGCTTGGAAGCTTGTTTTTCTGAATCATTTTTGGTTTTCGAGTTGTTTTATAAAATGTTAAGATTTTTCCTAATTGATTTCTCAAAATGGCTTGATGGTTAAATGAACTAATAAATGTAGTTCAGAGGAACATTTCAATTGGTTTTTAAAAATGAACCTAGTGTTGGATATATGCCCAAAAATCAAGATGATAAATATCAATAAGGAAGAACTAAAACAAACACCAAAAGTTAACCTAGGAAAACCCTTCGAGAATGAAGGGAAAAACCTAGCCACACAACAAAAGATCATTTTATTGATAATAAAATATTCAAGTGTACAGTGCCTTTCGCTTGATGCAATATATATAACATATAGAGAGACTCTTCACATTACAACCGAAGGTCTCTTGAATTCTCATACATAACTCTTTATTTTCAAATACAACTCTCCGTATTTCCATGCCTTAACGCATGAAGTATGACACATGTCTTTATATTTAATATTATAATTTATCATAAATGTCAAATTCAGTTGGAGGTGAGTATAATGGTATTAACACCCAAAGATAAAGATCTCTATTGCTGCTACAATCTCCAACACTCCCTCTTAGCGAGAGAGAGATCTTTAGTTGAATAATCACATAAGAATGCAACCAAAATTTCAATCTAATCACATGGATCCTATAAAATTCATGGAATCACTCAACATGAAAACCTTACAAGAAACACAACCAGTTCTTATGGAATCTCTCAACATGATACTAAGAGAAAAATTTACTCATTGTTAATAATCATGAAATCAATCAACATGATAGACCTGTAATAATTACTCATAATCAAGGAATCGCTCAACATGATAGATGGAATCATTTAGTCATAACTAATAACCATGGAATCACTCAACATGAAATGATGGAATCATTTAGTCATAACTAATAACCATGGAATCTCTCAACATGATACTAAGAGAAAAATTTACTCATTGTTAATAATCATGGAATCAATCAACATGATAGATGTAATAGCCCCATAGGTTATAACTTCTTCCAACACCAAAAATCTTTATACTTCAGTTGTTTGACATTTCGTCAAACACTTTTGCAAGCAAGGGTCCTCTGACTGATATAACTTTTCAGATTGCTGCAGTGATTCTTGTTTGGATTTGCCTCAAAGAGAATGCTTACAAAGACTCCAAATTGTCTAAACAATGTCCTAACATAAATATGCAACTAATTTTGGCAATAGTGAATGCATATATGAGTTCTAATAATGAAAATGATCACCTACAGCCAACTAGTATTTTAACAAACAGTTGGTATGCAAGCTAACTGGCTGATAAAAAATGATATACTAACGCTCAAGGACAACTATTAATGACCAGCAATTGTATCTCCTTGATTGAGAATGAGTATCCAATACAATATTCATACTAAGTTAGCCAAAACTCTTGGCATTTACAAAGATATCAAAATATGATGATTGCTGGTAAAGTAATATGCACCTACAACTGCCAATGAAAACTAATGCAATACTAAATATCTAACTTCAATACTCCCCTATAGCAGTACGCCAATCACATGCATGATTAAATACAACTAAAGCCATGGATTGCTGATACCATTGTGAGGAATGTAAAAATGAATGATGTATCTATTAATGAATGATAGGTCTGATACGAAATGACAATTACAACAGCACTCTATAGTGAAAGGCAACTATGAAAATACACATCAGACCTGGCATATGAAGTCGCCTTAGAGAATAGATGTATTGCAATACCACTGAACAGAAAATAACCTCCTCAAGTGCCCAAGTCGTGCCTCTCTAGCTGCCGCCCCTGATTGTAGATGGCTGTAATAATTTTCTTTGCTTTTTCGGATTGCTTTTTTTCTTTTCTTTTCTTTTTTTTGGATTGCTTTTCCGGACCTGCTTTTTTCGGCCTGCTTTTTCGGTTTTTCTTTTTTGGCCTGCTTTTTTCAGACTGCTTTTTCAGCCTACTTTTTTCGAACTTCTTTTTCGGCCTGCTTTTTCGAACTGCTTTTTCGGCCTGCTTTTTCGAACTGCTTTTTCGGCCTTCTTTTTGTACTCAAATATTTTTTCTCAATGTAGCACAAATAGAAGACTGAAGTATCTTCCTCCCAGCTGCAATAATTCAAGTGATATTTCACACCCTCAAAATCGCGTACCAATTGAGAGTTTTCGTTCTCAATGGCCACAAATATTTTTTCTCAATGTAGCACAAATAGAAGACTGAAGTATCTTCCTCCCAGCTGCAATAATTCAAGTGATATTTCACACCCTCAAAATTGCGTACCAATTGAGAGTTTTCGTTCTCAATGGCTAGTTGTGACTATTGCAGAAACCCTAGGCTCCACAATGCACATCAACAAACGTCAACATCAACAACAACAAATCTGGATGATTAAAATGAAGCCCGCAGTGCCTATTTATTCTTTTTTCTCCACTTTCTCCAGAAGCTTCTAGAACATTATTTTATTTTATCTATTAAATGACTTTATAAAATATTTTATAATTCAAGTCACTTTATTAAATTAATTAAATATAAAGTTACCTTTTAATATTTATTTATTTGATAACTTTATAAATAATTAACTTAATACCACTTATTTATTTAATTAAAATAATTAATTAGTCATCCTCATAAAATATTCATTATTTTGGACAACCTAATTAATTAAATTAATTAAATCAAATTGCCTCCAAAATGGGGACATGACAATAGACCTGTAACAATTACTCAAAATCATGGAATTGCTCAACATGATAGATGGAATCATTTAGTCATAACTAGTAACCATGGAATCTTTAGCTAAATAATCACATAAGGATGCAACCAAAATGTCAATCTAATCACATGGATCCTATAAAATTCATGGAATCACTCAACATGAAAACCCTGCAAGAAACACAACCAGTTCTTATGGAATCTCTCAACATGATACTAAGAGAAAAATTTACTCATTGTTAATACTCATGGAATCAATCAACATGATAGACCTGTAATAATTACTCATAATCATGGAATCACTCAACATGATAGATGGAATCATTTAGTCATAACTAATAACCATGGAATCACTCAACATGAAAAACCTACAAAAATCACATTTAACTTTCATCACGGACTCGCTCAATGTGATGTTGTCATGGAATGACAAACCTGCAAAAATCACAATCACCTTTCATCACTGACTCACTCAACATGATGCTATCATGGAATCTCTCAACATGACAAACTTGCAAAAATCACAATCACCTTTCATCACAAACTCACTCAACGTGATGTTCTCATGGAATCTCTCAACATGACAAGTTAGTAAGGTTTACAACCAGCATTTTATCACGGACTCTCTCAGCGTGATATAGTCATAGACTCTCAACAATAATTCCAACTCCCATCAAGGAATCTCTCAACGTGATACAATCATGGAGTCTCAAACAATAATTCCAACTCCCATCACAAAATCTCTCAGCGTGATGACATCATGGACTCGCTCTACATGATGCTCACTATGAATCTCTCATAAGTGAGAGTAATCAGGTTGACCTTATAACTATTATTAATAAAACACCAATCATACTTAAGACTTAAAACCAACAAGAGTCTTAACATCAAAAACATTAACAACATATATGAGAATGATGGGGATTCCATAAGAACTCCCTCTTAATCAAGAACTACTTTTATCACAACAATAAGCAAGAGCATGCAACCTCCCTCTGAGGCTGAGCATCTCCCTTTGCATCACAAGTTCCCTTTGAATCTCATATGCAAATTATCATTAATTCGATTCAATAAGCAACATCTCCATCTCATGATTCTTGTTACATCCTGCAAACAAGAGAGATTAATAAAATCAATCTATCATAAAGAAATTATGGTCATACATTATTTTCCATGATATGACAACAACCAATTATTCAATGATAGAAGGAAGCTTATCTCATGATTAGCTTTTCCAGATTTTGGTCTTCATAAAATGGCAGGATACTAAGCCACTGCCCAATATACTAACTTTGTATGTTGCAATCACTTTACAGTATCAAATACATTATGTGCGTACTTTGACAAGAGCATTAATCTACAAATCAATTAGAGTTTAATCCAGTCTTATGTGCTTGGGCATGAACCTGCTTCAAAAAATCAATGTGCTCTAAGAACATACAGCAGGAAAAGTAAGAAATATGTGATTCCTGAACAGACACAATAATATGTGAAGGTATAGAAACATTTTCAGATAACAGTTGTTGCCCTAACGAAGTTCCTCACAAAAATATATACAGCATACTCTATGAATATCTCCCAATAATATGAAAATACCTAGGCAAAAATTAAAAAGTCATCTTCCATAATGGAAGGCAAGTCTGAACAGATGGTAAGAGATACATACATCTTGTAATATCCTAGCTTCAACTTAACTGCACGTATGCCTGACATTACTCCAAACTGCAGCTCCAAAATTCTTTATTGGTTCAATTTCCTTTACTCATTTTTATCAAAGAATATTTTGTATTCCGAGTTTGCAAGAGGAGTCGACTTAGTCTTATGAGTTGGTTTGTTATGATCTGGCTCGAACACCGCAGCTACTAAATAGTAAAAGCAAATCACTACATCCTTTCAAAGATAACACTAAATGGCCATAGAGACTTAAAAATCTCTCTTTGACAAGAAAAAATGTGGAATAGAGGATGTGCCTTCCACTCTGCAGTGATAACTGTTCTGAGTTTGAAATGCGCAATTGAAACTTTTTGAGAGATGAATTGTCGCTTCCAAGGAATACAAATAGACATTTCCAATAACAGAGAGATGAAACCAATCATGGAAGAAAAAGAAATGGCAATGACAAGTCATCACAACAAGTGACAAGGACAACACATTAAATCTGAGAAATGAAACTAAATCACACAAAAAGATGTCTAAAACTATGCTCGACTCAACAGCCAAGAATACATGTGATGAGAATATCGCGCACACACAAAGACGATACAAGACTTGGAGCTGAAGAAGGGATTCATTATGGTAACAGATGAGATATAACCATATATATGAGCAGGAAAAAAAAAGCAATGAAGCTTGAAGCACAACACATTGCGTTCAATCATCATAATACAGCAACAGTGGCAAGACTGTGTCTGCATGATGGAGAGATAACATGGCTACAGAATAATAAAGCACATTGCACAACAAAATGGAAAGAAATACAAAATGATATAAATGCTTCATACACTTTTGCAATAACTGAAACAAAGGATTCCAAATGAAGAAAACTAAATGAAACTGCATGTGTGTCTCTACGACTACCCAGACTAGAGAATGTATGCAAAGAAAATAACTCTCAAGACGATGCTTCAGCCATTCCACCACTCAAAGACGTGGTGCTTTTAATTGAATTTTTGGTGTAAATAAGATAAAATGCTCAACAATGAATGACTTGAAGTTGTCAAAGATGAGAGCCACGAAACATGATGACAGCAGGAGAATATCAAAATAAGACAACATTAAACACGACCTTGTCCAACTAAAAAAAAATTCAATATGAAAGGAAAAACCGACACCGACCAGGAGAACAAAAGATTTGTCTCGAAGCTACCAAAATTCAACACACCCTTATTGACCTTATCTAACTATGCTCTGATACCATGTTGTATAAATGCCCAGAAATCAAGATGATAAACATCAATAAGGAAGAACTAAAACAAATACTAGAAATTACCCTAGGAAAACCCTTCACGAATGAAGGGAAAAACCCAGCCAAACAACATAAAATCATTTTTTTGATAATAAAATATTCAAGTATAAAATTAATTTCACTTGATGAAATATATAACATAAAGAGAGACTCTTCACATTACAATCGAAGGTCTCTTCAATTTACAAAACATAACTCTTTATTTTCAAATACAACTCTTTGTATTTGCATGCCTTAATGCATGAAATATGACATATGTCTTTATGTATACTATTACACTTCATCATAAATGTCCTTTTCAGATGAAGGCGATTATAATGGTATTAACAGGCAGAGATAAAGATCTTTATCGCAGCTACAATCTCCAACACCTAGATAGTCACCGAGGTATCAAAGGATTGACCTTACCTACTCTATATGTAGTTTATTCTTGATCCACTTGGCTTCACATTTAGCTTGTTGGACACTTAATATGAGTGATGCTAGTAACTCGAGGAGCATTTGATTTCATCTCAGTTGCATAAATGGGTGTCTTGGAACCCTTGGAAGTGTGTTAAGACTTTTGCTATGAACAATCATTGTGTGATCATTGTCCTTAACTTCATCTTGAATGCAATGTTAATGAACGTTGAGCACATGTTAATGTAATTGTTTCAAAAAAATAAAAATAAAACATGCCTTATTCTATGTGTCGAGGGCCCTTTGGCAGAACATTACAAAATATCTACACAAGAATATTATAATTATCATAAGCTATAATTAATATCTCAGAGTAATTATACTTCATATAATTATGACAGCATGTCATCAATGAGAAAACTACATTCTTACTTGTGTATCTTCTTCAACTCTATAAGAATCATTGGATCAAACCTTGATTAGAATGTAAGTTTTAATTAGGAAATTGAAATGAGGAAAAATTTGAATGAATCAGTGAGTTAGAAATATGCATTATAAGGAAAAATGTTAAATCTTAGCTTTATATAAATTATGTCTGAATTCGAACGTAGGGTAAGTCTTAACCTAGAGCCAGTGCTAGCTGAAACATAACAACAAGAAAATAAACCAAATCATAATCATGCAAGGGCAGGAAAGGTAATCATTCACATTCTTAGGGAAGAAAATTGAATGAATGAATTATATACAATCTGTTAAGAGTATTAACCAAGATAAACCTACAGATCTGACAGTATAGACCGTACTTCCTCTTAATAGAAATATATCTCTAATATTGGCATTTAATGATATATATATATATATATATATATATATATATATATATATATATATATATATATATATATATATATATATATATATATATATATATATATATATATATATATATATATATATATATATATATATCTCCTATAGGTGCCAAGTTAAAAAGGGTTATGTTCCTTGAGGGACATACCCTTTAGAAAGGATATATAAGTAGGTTGTAAATGCAAATATATAAGTAGGTTGTAAATGCAGACTATAGGACACATAGTTACAGCAGTCTGCTCCTATAAGCATTTTATATCCTGCAATTTATATCTAAGATTCTCTATCACAATAAAAGGTTAGATATTCAGTATTTTATCTGCATTATAATAAGCACTAATTTCATCAATATTCATACTACTTAGAAGATCATTCTCAGCATATAAGACTGGATTAAAAGTCTAATTAAGAGATAAGGATTTAGCAGAAACTTTACACGGTATCAGAGCTCTGGTAATAGAACCTAGGCTCTGCTAAATTTCAGTAATCAAACTTTGTACACATCAAGCAACAATCTTCTATCTTCCATGGCTTACACAATCAGACCCGAGGACAGGTTTGATGGGAAAGAGCACTTTGAAGCCTGGAAGTTCAAAATCATGATGATTCTTGAAGAGAACAATGTAAAACAATTCATTGATGGAGCATCCAAACAACCCTCAATTGAACCTCACAAATCTATCTGGAGCAAAGGAAATAGAAAAGTTATTCAAATCATCTTGGATGGAGTTAAAAATGATATTGTACCTATGCTTACAAAACATCAAACTGCCTTTGATATGATGAATGCATTACAAAATGCCTATGAAGTAAACAATGCAACCAGGGTTCTTGCACTAAAAAGTCAACAGAATCACATTCAGATAAAGAAAGGAGAATCGATAAGTTCTTACTTCTTAAGAGTTGCCAGCATTAGAGATGAACTATCAAGCATAGAACCATCATTAGTGACACAGAATTAACACTTATGGCTATAGATGGATTGCCAAATTCATGGGAGACATTTGCACAAGGAATAAGTGCAAGAGATCAGCTCCCGGACTTTAACAGACTCAAGAATGATTGTCTTCAAGAGGAATCCAGAAAACTAAAGAAAGGAGGGAAACCAAAAGTAGAAGATGAATAACTTCACGTTCTTAATACAAACTCCTATAAAGGCAAGAAGAAGCATTTCAAGAAGAAAAAGGGCAATCAAAAGAATGGAAAGCCCAAGAAAAAGAATGGAAAGCCCAAGAAAGATCTATCTAAAATAAAGTGTTTAAAATGTGAAAAATTTGGATACTACAGGTCTAATTGTCCTAAAAACTCCAAACAACAGGCAAATTGTACAAATGTCATTAGAGAAGAAGATACTTATGATCCTGAGAACCGTGTTTTGTATTCCTCTCTATCAAATGAAATTTCAAATAAAGCATGGGTAATTGATAGTGGATCTTCTAGACATATAACAGGATACAAAGAAACTCTAGATTCTTTATTAGAGAAGGTTAACAGTGAAGTTACCATTGGTGATAACTCAGCACACTCCATTGAAGGAATTGGAAATTGTACTTTGAAACTAAAATCAGGAAATACTCTTCTTCTTAAAGGTGTACTCTATGTACCAGGGATCAAAAGAAACCTAATCTCAATTACAACACTTGAAGATGATGGACACAATGTTGCATTCGTGGATGGCAAAGTATTAACTTGGGCTAAGAACTCTTCCATCAAGAAAGCAAAGTTAATTGGTCAAAGAAAGGGATATTTATATGAATTGAATACAGAATCTAGTCAATCCATTCAAGCCCTAGTCCACGAAGCTAAAGATTCAAATGAAATATGGCACAAAAGATTAAGGCCTCTAAATTTTAAAACTTTATCAACTATGGAAAAGATGGTTATTGGATTACCCAAATTAAATAAAGACCACCCTAATATTTGCAAAGGGTGTGCTCTGGGTAAAAGCACCAGAACTCCCTTTCATGATAGTACTAGGAAAACAAATAATGTACTAGAATTAATTGATTCAAATTTATGTAGACCTATGTCTATTCCTTCTCTTGAAGGATTCTAGTATTATATCTTGTTCATAGATGACTTCTCTAAGAAAACATGGATTTACTTTTTAAAATGCAAGGAATCAGAAGAAATCCTACAAAGATTTAAAGAATTCAAAGCATTAACTGAAAAATTTTCAAGACATAAAATTAAAGCCCTTAGAACTGATAACGGAGGAGAATATACCTCAGACTTGTTTAAAAGGTTTTGTAAAGAATCAAAGATTAAAAGGGAGTACATTGTTCCTTATAACCCAGAGCAAAACGGGGTAGCAGAAAGAAAGAATAGGACAATTATAGAAGCTGCTAAGGCTATGATTTTTGACCAAAACCTAGAATATTATCTTTGAGCAGAAGCCTCTTGTATTGTTGTATATATTCAAAACAAAAGTCCTCACTCCTATCTTAAAGATAAAACACCTGAAGAAGTATTTACTAAAGTAAAACCTAATATAAGTCATCTTAGAATTTTTGGATGTCCTGTATATATCCATGTTCCAAAAGAAAAGAGAACCAAGTTAGAACTCTCTGGAAGGAAAGGTATTTTTGTAGGGTATAGTGAAACTTCTAAAGCATATAGGATTTTCATACCTGGACAAAAAACTATTGAACTTAGCAGAGATGTAATCTTTGAAGAAGATCTTGTATTCAAAAGAGCCATAAGTTTTGATGAACCTTCTCCTTATCTAATTCTGAAAGAAATAGTGAATCTGGGTCCCAAAGGGAGAACTTAGAGGAAATCGAAGATGAAATTCAAAATATGAACCTTGAAGAAAATTCAAAGAAAAGATCACTTTGGGCCATTAAAACAATTGAAGCAGCTCAAAACTTTGCTGCACTTTCCGGAACAATCAGAGAAAGCAAAAGACCTAAAACATTCTCTGGTTATACAGCTAACATAAGTGATTTATCCAAAACAGAGCCAACCAATCCTTCTGATGCTATTAAACATACAGCTTGGAAAGAAGCTATGACAGAAAAATACCAATCTATCATGAAAAATGATGTTTGGGAAATTGTTCCAAAACCTAAAGGAAAATCTATTGTTTCTTCCAAGCGGATATTAAAAATAAAGCATGCTGCTGACGATAGTATTGAGAAGTATAAAGCCAGATTTGTAGCCAAAGGATTTTCTCAGAAAGAAGGGATTGATTATGAAGAAACCTTTGCTCCTATTGCCAGATATACCTCCGTAAGAGAAGTCTTAACAATTTTCGCATCAAAGGGAATGAAGGTACATCAAATGGATGTGAAAACAGCATTCCTAAATGGAAAGATTTCAAAAGAAGTATGTCTAAAGCAACCTGAAGGATTTGAAACTCATGATTCTAACGCTTTTGTTTGCAGGCTCAAGAAAGCTCTCTATGGACTTAAACAAGCTCCCACGGCTTGGTATGAAGAGTTGATAAGTATCTGACCAGCTTAGGATTCTCCAAGAATGAAGCTGATCCAAATTTATATTATAAAAGAGATAAAGATGATATGGCAATTCTGATACTGTATGTTGATGATCTACTAATAACAGGTGATGATCATCCCATAGATTAGTGCAAGAAAGATCTAACGAGAGAATTTGAGATGAAAGATTTAGGACTCCTTCATTACTTCCTAGGACTGGAAGAACGGTAGAATTATGATAGTATCATACTAAATCAAGGGAAGTATACACAGATATTTTAAAAAAATTTGGAATATGGAATTGCAAACCTATGTCTTCTCCAATGGAGACTAATCTACATAAACTTAAGGAAGCAGTTGCAAAATCACCATCCATGGATTCTACTCTCTACAGACAGATGATGGGGTCTTTTATGTACTTAGTAAGTACAAGACCAGATATTTGTTATGCAAATAATGCCTTAAGTCAGTTTATGTGTGAACTGAAGGAGATTCACCTAGTCACAGTTAAACCCATTATGAGATACTTACAAGGCACTCTTAATCTCGGACTCAAATATGAGAAAGTTGCTTTAGACTTGCATCGATTCACTGATTCAGATTGGGGTGCAAGTGTTAAAGACAGGAAAAGTACTTCAAGATGTTGTTTTAGTTTGGGATCAGCAATGATATCTTGGATATGTAGCATGATTACCAGGAGACCCGTCTCCCCCCTAAAAGTCGTGTCTCGGAGACCGAGACGCGTCTCGGAGACTTTTCGCGTCTCCGGAGACCTCAAAAAAGGTTGGAGACTTCACGACGAAGTCTCCTAAAGTCTCCCCGTCTCCTAATCCAAAAAGTGAAGTCTCCCCAAAGTCTCCTGGTAAAATATAAATGTAAAATATAATATTAAATAATTTTATATATTTTAGCCCTCATTTTAATGTTTTTAATACAAAAATTAAAACCACCAACAATTTAAATCAAATGATTAAATCATTTAAAATATTTTATTTAATAAATTAATAACTTTGAAAACATTAGAAACACTTTTAAAAAATTATTTTTATTCAACAATTTAAATGACTAAATCATTTAAAATATTTTTGGAGAGCGATGATTTTTTGGAGAGCATGATAGCTGAAGACCTTGAGATGGATGATCACAACCTTGTGGAGTAGATAATAGTACCATCGACATACTAATACTAGATATATTTCTGTTTTTTGTTTATTGTACAAAGTGTTTATTTTTGTTTGCATATCGGCAATTCAGCATCAAACTATACTTTTTTGAATTTAAAATTTGAATATGTAATGATAATCCTAGCGATTATCAATCTGATATGATGGTGATCCTATGCAATATTCGAAAAACAAATATATCTATGAGATACAATATTGTGATCATGTGAGTTTTGAAATCTTTAACTCTATGAGTCTATTTTAATTTTTAATGTGACATTACTATTATTATTTACTTTAGTCTTACAGTATTACTATTTTCAAATTTTATATTTACTTTTAGTATTAGACTCTTTAAACTATTAAAAAAAATTATATAAAAAAAAAATTGCCCTCTCCAAGTACCCCCGTCTCCTATTTGGAAAATTGTCGCACCGGTACCAGTACCAGTACCGGAGACTTCGAAGTCTCCCCGTCTCCCGGTGACCTTGATATGTAGAAAGCAGTCTTCAGTAGCACAGAGTTCCACAGAAGCCGAATACATTGCAACAGCGATTCCCTCCCGAGAAGTAGTATGGATGAGGAAGTTACTTGTGGGATTATTTGGGCAAGCTATGAATCCCACAATTATTCATTGTGATAATCAGAGTTTCATCAAGCTCTCAATGAATCCAGTTTTTCATGACAGGTCCAAGCATATTGAAATTCCTTACCATTATGTAAGAGATATGGTAGACAAGAATTCTGTAAAATTGAAATACATTTGCACTGCAGATCAGATAGCAGACATACTCACCAAACCTCTATCTAGAGTGAAGATAGAACACTTCAGGAGGAGACTTGGTATGGTTGAGTTGTAATCCATTTGTACTCTCTTGATTATTAATAAAATAATTTTATTTTGTCAGGCTATTGACTGTTATGGGCTCCACCAATTGTATTCATTTGTATTCATTATTTTAAGAGGTGATGATCTCTGAAAATAATAAACATTGTATAAAACATTATGAGAGGTGGCGATCTCTTAGATAATGTGCTAAACAGTAAAGTTCTACTGTAAGATCTAGATGAGTTCAAGATCATATTGTGATGTTGACATTGCTATGTTCATGGGTCACAAATTGGATAAAGAAAGAATCTTAGCATTCTCCGGGTTTATCCTGTATTCTAGTAGATCTTAAAATTCAGGATCATGTTGTGATATGGAAATACCAGTTTCTATGAAATCATAACTTGGATAAATGAAGAAATTACTCTTCAGATTTATCTTGTATGATATCACTAGTGGCAGTGATTTGTCATATCACAGGCTTAGTAATATGACTTTATATCATGTCTTCTATGATACCACATACTAAGAAGAGACAGACAGATATAGAGTATTAATTCTTGCTTCTTCA
This sequence comes from Cupressus sempervirens, assembly GCA_028749045.1. Taxonomy (NCBI): domain Eukaryota; kingdom Viridiplantae; phylum Streptophyta; class Pinopsida; order Cupressales; family Cupressaceae; genus Cupressus; species Cupressus sempervirens. Next base: position 481,519,339 of record CM053787.1, on the reverse strand, counting down.
TCTGTATTGGTGTTGCTAGATATAATATCTCTTTGTAGGATTATCAGGTTAAGAGGGAGTGTTAAGAATATTAACTAAGATAAACCTACAGGTTTGACAGTACAGACCGTACTTCCTCTGAATAGAAATATATCTCTAATGTTAGCATTTAATGATATAAATATCTCTCCTATAGGTGCCAAGTTAGGAAGGGTTATGTCCCTTGAGGGACATACCCTTTAGAAAGGATATATAAGTAGGTTGTAAATGCAGACTATAGGACACACAGTTACAGCAGTCTGCTCCTATAAGCATTTTATATCCTGCAATTTATATCTAAGATTCTCTATCACAATAAAAGGTTAAATATTCAGTATTGTATCTGCATTATAAAAAGCACTAATTTCATCAATATTCATACTACTTAGAAGATTAATCTCAGCATATAAGACTGGATTAAAAGTCTGATTAAGAGCCAAGGATTTAGCAAAAACTTTACGCAATCAAATTTAAAACATGAATCATAAACAGCTAAAGTTTGTTGTTAAGGGCTTCCCCTTAGATGGTCATATGGCCATTGAGAATGATAATTATTAGCAGTTGCAGTTAAGGGTCACGATCCCTTAAGGTCAAACAAACTGTCCTTGCCAGTAAACAAAGACTATTAGTCTGATATGGGTCAGCAAGACCAAGAGAGTCAACTAGACTCAATTATATAATAAGCGTAGTGAATCTAGTAGAATGAAATAGTGCTATATATTTATAAACCTTGGCCAAGGTGATGCAATACAAGAAGCATGTGACCATCAGTCACATGAACCAGAATACACATCCCGTTAGAGAGAGCTCATACTTGTAAAGGAAGGAAAGAGGGTGTGACTGACTAAGAGTGTGACTGACTAAGAGTGATGTGGATTATAAACACTAGACTCAGATGGCAACTAAACACCTCTTGTGTAGGGTTTGGCTACTTCCAAAAGGAAAGTGTACGGAGGACCATTGGTCAATGGTCGGGAGCTAAAGCCTTTGATAGCGCTCTCCCTCTCTTAGAAAGGCAAAAAGGATATCAAAACTTCCAGAGGGGGTAAAAGCACAATATTCTTATTCTCGCGCATGTTCTTGTTATTATTTGAATGAAAGCAATTATTTTCATTATATAGTTATATTCAATTTCATTTGAAAGTGGTTAAAACCTATAAGTTATATTTATGTTCATGTGAAGGCTAATTTCTGTTCACTTGAAAGTAATTAATTCAGCTATGGAAAGTTTTCATGTTCATGTGACAGAAGAAACTATTTCATTTCTATTATAATGATAGGTAGGTAAAAGTCTTGTTCTATATGAGCTTGTCAAATATTGTATTAAATTTCTATTCCTGTAAAATTATTTAACTATGTAATTTAATCATTATTTAATTTAAATACACTGGACCCCAACAAAACCAAAAATACCAACATCCAATGCATCCACCAACATATCTAAAAATAGAAATATTGAACAATGGCTTAGTCAATGTCTAAGATTACTTGCCAAAAATAATATACAAAAATTGTCCAAAACCAAACCAAAAGGGGTCTGATGTGAATCTCAATCGCCTAAGCTCAACGAAACACCTGTCACTGCCAAAAGTTGGTTCAAATTATCATCATGAGTCCCCTAACCGTAACTCATTAGCCTACTAGAACCCACCGAATAGGCTAATAGTCCACCATGTCGAAGTGCTTAGGAAGTGAAGATTACAATGTGACCATGAGTCAGGAGAACACTTGCATAGCCAGCACACTCATGTCCATACCCTACCAAAGCCCAATACTGATTTGCAACATTAATCATGGTCATAATGATAACTATCAATAAAGTTTGCAGACAATGCCAAACATACAAAAATAGTGCCTCCAAGATTAAATTTTCCATTTTTTTGTCATGAGAGAGAAAGAAAGAATTCCCCGCTCGCTATGCATAGGCACAGCCAAATACACCTATGCACACACCAATTGCATACATGAAAGCCATCAATGCATTGAGAAAATTAACTGGATAATGTCTATACACAACTGTTTGCACGATCACATTGGCCTCTACTATAGTCAAACAGTTGGAAAACCCTAGCAATGGCATTGCCCATCATTTGTGAACAATGCCCAATGAGCAGGTAAATGGTTCAAAATCTCGTCAAAACATGATCATCCAATCAAAATCCCATCACATTGTAAGGCCAACACAAGAAAAATTTATACGGATTTTTTATTTTTATCAACCACATGAAAGCCTTGAAAAGACATAATAATGCTACTTGGGGACAGTAGGGGCTAGGCCTCACAATGTAGCATCAAATAATAACCACATTGTACGCCACCACCACTAATAGGTGACAGTTGATAGTCGCTTTCAGCAAAGAGTCCGCATGATAAATAGTAAGCCCCAATAGAGTAGGAAGGCGAAAAAACATAGGTAAAGGGCATATGGAGAGCACGGACTAATGGAAAAGGCCAACACACAAACAAGTGCAGCAGCCAAACCATAGAGACTAATCAGCCTAATTTTCCATTGGCCACAGCTTTCAAGATCAGTAGCATGGGGTGCCAAGATTTTAAACGTGTTGCTAATTATCCTTTCAACTGCCTATGCCAAGTCAACTCAGAATCACAAAGCAATACACTGGTTTTCAGAGCCTAGGCTATTGCACGTAAATTATAGCACCATTTAAAATATTAACTCGGTATAATGACAGCATATAGCTTGGCGTCTAGGGTTTAGAACCAAAGTGCCAACCATCATGGAAGACTTGTGAGGCATGAAACAAGTGCAGATCATGAGGGACAAGTATAGACCAACAATAAGACACATAGGCACACCTAATGGCACATCCATGAGACAAATGACAAACTATGTAGCATCTAAGGCTAATCAAGTGAAGCTATTGGATTGAACAGCAGTAAAGGCCATGGCCAGACTGCATCCATGGATAAACATAAAGCATGTGAAAAAAGAAAAGATCAAGACCATGTAACTTTAGCACATAATATCTAAGTGAGATAATTTTCCAAAAGCTACAAGGAAAAAGGAGCCAAAATTTGCAAAACCAAAGTGGGTGCCAACACACTATGTGCATTTGCAGTGTCCCCTTTTTGTGCTATGAATGCTGGGGCTATCACTGCAAACTTCCCTTCTTACCATGTCAAATGCATATGAATTAAGAAAGTAATGGAAGATAAATGAAAATCAGTGTGATCTCTGATATATATTCAATGCAAAACATATGCAGACTGACAGTTACCTGATAATTGTGATGTCCAATATACAATTATGATGCACACAGTATGTTTGATATGGCAATTATAATGTCTGATATGCATTGAATCTATACAATGTCAAAGATTAATTCTATCACTTGCAGTGATAGATTGATTATGTTATCTCTGATTTGCAATGGAAATATGCAAATGATATTTAATGCTTCTAGAAATGCTTAATATGTGGTATATCTATAATATTATGCAGTGGAAAATAATTGCTTAGAAGTGATTAGTGATGTGTCTACTTATCAATGAATGCTTGCACTTAAATAGATGTTGTCTCTTATATACAATCTGAACTGTGTGATCCCTTAGATGCCATCTCTAATATATGCTATATGTGCTTGCACCAATAAGCCAATTAGGTTGTTGGGGCTAAAAAGAGCATAGCCAAGAGTATAAGAAAAGAGAACTAATGAGCATTTGATTATGGTGGAATGAAAGATGAGATTGGCATCTTGTATCATATGCTGAAGATGATATGACATGTCGGAAGAGACACAGCTCCCTTCATAGTTCATTGTGATGGAGCCCTTAATTTTTTGCAAAATTTAGGGCCTCCATTTATAATGATGCAGAATTGTCATTGATGTCAAGACTATTCATATGTTGCCAGATTTCATCATCTATGTCAATAGCTTTTTATGAAGATTTATTCGTTAAGAATGTCATGTCCACTGATTGATTGTCAAAGGATAGTGCTCTTAATTGGTTATATAGTTACAGTTTGATAAAGAAACAAATGAGAATAACAATGACCAAGCTTGTCGAATATGAAAGCCCAAGTTGTCTACCTAAGTAACGGTTTAGTACACAATGATATCTTAAGGGAGACAAACACCAAACGAAATATACAAGCGCTTTTGATCATGGAAAAACATCAATGTAAATATGAAGACTGATATATTATTTATATTTGCATATTGAGAAGTCATTATCAGAGTTGTGGTTGTAAATGACACAATCTGGGATAGAGGGTGGCATCATACATGGTATTTCATTGCAAGAATAGCCCAACAAACATAGATAGTGATTAAAGAGATTGACAGAATGAACAGTCAGCTATTTGAAACAATGTATATCTGGAACAATGAACAGTTTATGTTAGAGCCAGTGATTTGTTATACTATAATAGGGGATGTTTTGCATGAAGCAAGTAGCAGCGACTATGTTTAAGATAGCAGCAATCCTGATGGTCAAATTCTTTGATGGCCCATGTAGAACATAATGCTGAGTAAAATGATTCAGCTTGAAGCAATAAAAGAAAAAAATAAATCAGACTCAATGATAAAGAATACAGGTATCGAATGGACTGCAGCAATAATAATTTTGAAGATTTTAGCAACAACCAAATGCCATGATGGAGTTGAATCTAGTACTCAGTGATGAAAATATCAAAGACGTTAGAAGGAAATTATTGCCGGCAGCCATAGGAGCCCTCTAAAACTATTGAACGCCCAGCATCACAATACTCTTCACATGGACATTCGAATACACTCAGGATGCTTATTCGATTTCACTTCAGAAATAATATGGTCTCTCCTTGTTGCAATCACAAATGTCAAGACGTGATTATTCTAGGAGGGATGGAAGGGGCTCAGTACCACAGCCCTGTAATGTCAACGCTGTGCATATGCATGAGGTTTGAGTCTAGCCATAATTTCTGAAAAAACAGGTCTCACGACATTCATGATGTTGAAGATAGTAGCTACGATAAAGATCTCTGGAAATATGAAAGTTATTACCATTATTGTTACGTTCAACTGAAAAGGACACTTATGTTTAATTGTAATATTAAATGTAAATGACATGTGTCATTCTCATGCATTGAGGCATGAATATTCAATGAGTTGTAATTAATTATAGGAGTTATAGGAATCTCAAGAGACCTTCGGTTATAATGTAAAGAGTCTCTCCTATTGTTATATATATCACATCAAGCGATAGGCTTTGTACATTTTTGAAGTTTATTATCAATAAAATGATCGTTTTGTTGTATGGTTGGGTTTTTCCCTTCATTCTCGAAGGGTTTTCCCAGGATATTTCTGGTGTTCCTTGTTTCAGTTTTGTCTTCTTTTAATTGCCAGTTATCTTTATGGATCTCTAGGCTGTAGATTTAACACATGAGGCGTCGTATTTTCTGAGGCACAGTATATTTGCCCATTGTTTTGTGAGAACTTGCGGCAAAATATAAAAATATATATACATTACAAGATCATGGTTTGCGATAGTAAATAATATCAATCTGAAGGAATATAAAGCATTGTGCCAAAAACCAAAAAATAATCAAGTTCCAGATGTGATTAAGAGACTTTATGGATTTATCAATTGATAGATTGAGTAGTGATTAAAGTTTGTGCAAGGAAAAGCCTTCATATGAATCAACGGTAAGACAAAAGAAGCCCGATAATCAAAATGGTTAAAAGGCGATACTTATTATAAAAAATGTTAAAAGGCATTAATAGTGCCATCAAGGTCTCATATATTAAAATTTAATTAAAATGAAAAGTTGTGTTGTTAATAAGATGCATCTTGTTTCAAACAAATACAACCCTTATTTGAGATATAAATAATGACACATCTACAGACCAAGTGAAACAAGACATTCGAAAACATCCATAGTCAAGAAGAAATATTTATATTATTTTGTATGGAGGGATAAGGAGCTTAATATGACTTTATAATGTAAATTTAATTATTTTATTTTAATAATAAAATAAAATGTTCTTTGTTTATTACTAAAGGCATGGAGATTTAAACTGCAAATGAATCGTCCTTTGTACTTTTTTTTGGAATTTTGTAAACAATTTAAATGTCAGATAAGTGGACATGGTCATTTAGCATTTTAAATTTGATCATCGCAAATATTGTGAAATATTAAATCATTTCCATATCTGTGTCCAGTTTGTCTCCCTACCAGAGGAGTTAAAGCTCAATCTGGACTTATTTAAGATTGCATAATATTTGGTCTGTCACATCTTGATTATTAAATTGTTGGCAATTCAAGTGCATAAGATAAGATAAGATAATAATATTGATGTCCACGAAAAACCAAAACGGTTTATGGAACTGAGCATACAACTAGAAGAGCCAGCCAAAGCAAAAGCACCAAATGGTTTACCCGCCTGGGTGTAGTGGAGTCTGAAGTGCAGGGGAATCGAGAAGTATTCTCGTTCGTTGGCCAAAATTGATTAAGAAGTCCTTTCGGAGAAGTGGCAGGGTCTTGGATTTCCAATCTGCAATTTTGAAAACCAACAAATTGTACCACTTATTTCATAAGCTAATCAATTAGTTATCTATCCTAATTGATTCTCTTTATACTAAGACTTCTAATCATATCCTTTCAATATCATTTGTCATCATTGACAACGGTAGTGATTAATAAATAATTAGTCAACTCTCTCTCTCTCTATTTCGATGATCTTTATTGATCATGTAACTCTTAATTAATAACTTTATAATGATTTAGTTGTTTCCGCTAATAGTTCTAGAATTGTCGTCTCACTATGTGACATGAATCATTGTTTCCGATGTGGCAATATTCATTGGGTACCATGTAGAGATTAGTTCTTCGGATTGATAATGAAAAACTTCTATGTAAAAATAAATTGCTGTCATAGAAGACTTAATATTACTTAGAAACATATAATCACTCGACATTTATATTTGGTCAATTCTTTTTGATGGGATGTTGATTGTTATACTAGTCCACAGCGTGTAATATGAATCTGTGATAATTAATCCTTTCTTGGCGATATGTTCTAAAATATATTTGACAACTCCTTGCTTTGCTGAGTCATCAAATTATATTTCTCTCATAGGACCAGCAATAATTGTTGATGGATCTTGATAAGTTTCAAACTTCAACTAAAACTTATCGAATCACACATCAATTTAGGTTCTGAACTTGAGGGCATTATGATCTCCCCCTCCTTGAAAATGCTTGCCCACAAGCATTCTTACATTTTCATGATGATTCCAGGATCCCAAGATTTACTTTCATCCTCACCTTGGTGCAATTTCAGAATAGCCTCTTCATTCATCTCAAAGAGTTGATTGTCATAAATTTTGTCCATTTTAACTTCAAACAAGGGTTTATGAATAAGTTGAAGACTGCCCTTGTTTCCATAATCAAGCTTGTCTAAATCCAAGCTTTATTGTTTGCTTCCTCATCTAGTTCTTCCAATATTTTTTTTTTGCCCCTATCTTGTAAAAATTTTATTAGATCATCTATTTTCTTGTATTGATCATCCTTGTCCACTAGCTTTTGTATCTCCTCTTCCCATACCTTTGATGTTATAATTTCTTGTTTGCCTATCTCAAGATGATTAGACTAGATACATTTAGTGACTTCAGATTCTCTATCACTAGAAGCATTACTCCCCTCATCTACAACTAGGGATGATAAGTCTTCTTTAGAAGGTGAAAGAAAAATTTGGTTAATGATCAATTCGACAGAACTTGAATTATGGCTCCAAGATTTAACCTCTATGTTGTCATTCCCTCTGTGTGATCCTTGCGATGATGCACAGTCACCCTCATCATCCTTGTGAAACCATGTATTAGTCTCATTCGTTAAACATGAGTCAATAGCCTCTTGTTACTTACCTTGCATTTGTGGCTACTTGAAACATTTGGTAACTACTTTCTAAGTTCCCTCTGGTGCATGATGATCATCCCTTGTGTTGTCCTTTCTTAGAGTTTCAAGTTCTGTGACTGCACTTTCTCCTTTTGGTGCAACCACTTCCAATTCCTCTAATGATGAAAGAATATGAGAGACTTGACACAATTTTCATGGCAATCATTCATATCTTGTTCCTTAAAGTGTGCATGCTTTTCATATTCCCTTTTCAAGTCCAAGTGATGTCTACTATATTCCTTACGGGAGTATTTAACACTTAGCTCTATGTAGACTTCTAGGGTCATGCCATGATGTAATCAACTTTTCACCCTATCTTGTCCAATTTGTTCATGTTGATCCACTAATTCTGATTCATTGTTTTATTGCCTTTCGACTTTCAATGGGAATTTTGGTGGTACTGACTTTGAATTTTCTGTAGGAGTTTGAATGAATTGTTTTCTATTACCTCCATTGTTGCTATTCTTGTATATTAGCATTATCTTCCTCCACAATTGATCCACTCTTTCTTGAGCGCTCCCTTGACCTTCCAAAAATTGATTCATGAGTCCATTCTTTTAAGGGTTCTTGTTATATCAGCTCAAAACTTGTTCTCAATTGTTTTTATTTTTACTAGTCTGAAAGATGTTCCCCCCATTGGCTGGTACGTTCACTAGCTCTGAGACCCCAATCATAATGTCCCTTTTTTGGATATGAAGGAATGTCGGGACTATTACTCCAATCTCCCCTTCTTACTATGTCAAATGAATATGAATTAAGCAAGTAATGGAAGATAAATGAATATCAATGTGATCTCTGATATATATTCAATGGAAAATACAAGCATAATGACAGTTATCTGATAGTTTTAGTGTCGGATATACAATTATGATGCATACAATATGTTTTATATGGAAATTGTAGATATGCAATAAATCTATACAATGTGAAAGATGAGTTCTATCACTTGCAGTGATAGATCAATTACACACTCTCTGATTTATAATGGAAATACACAATTGATATTTATTGCTTATAGCAACCTTGTGATATCTGATATATCTATAACATTATGCAGTGGAAAGTAATCGATTAGAAGCAATTAGTGCTGTGTCTGGTTATCAATGAATGTTTGCACTTCAACGGATGCTTTCTCTGATATACAATCTGAACTGTGTCATCCCTTAGATGCCATCTCTAATATATGCTATTTGCATTGCACCGGTAAGCTGATTAGGCTGTTGGCTCTAAACAGAGCATATCCAAGAGGATAAGAAAAAAAGAAGTAATATGTATTCGATTATGATGGAATAAAAGATGAGATTGGCATCCTATATCTTATGTTAAAGATGATGGGACAGATTGGAAAAGACACACCTCCCTTCACAGTTAACCATATCACTTCTTCCATAAGTTAATCAAGTAGTTATCTATCCTAACTGCATCTCTTTATACTTAGACTTCTGATCACATCCTTTCAACACTTCATTATCATTAGTTATCATTAACAATGATGGTTCTCATAATCACTTAGTTGACTCTCTCTCTATTTCATGTTCTTTATTGTTCATGTAACTCTTAAGTGGTATATTTAATGACTTAGTTGCTGCCATGGAAGGCTCTAGAGTGGCTGTCTCACCATGTGGCATATGGCATGTGTCATTGTTTCTGACATGGCAATATACATTGGTACTGGGTAGATATTAGTTCTTTGGCTCAATAACCATTAACTTCTCCCTAAATATCGACTGCTGTTGCGGAAGACTTAATATTACTCAGTAACATATAGTCGCTTGACATTTATATTCGGTTGATGCTTTTTGAATGGATGTTGAAAGTTATACTGGTCAAACATGACTCTGTGACAATTGATCTTTCACTGGTGATGTGTTCAGGAATATTTTTGATAGCCCCTTACTTTGCTGATTCGTCAAATTAGATTTCTCTGATAGGACCATTTGTAATTGTACATGGAGCTTGATAAGCTTCAATCTTGAATTACAATTTATCAAACTGCTTAATAATTGAGGCTCCAAATTTGGGGACATTACAGCATGGGCATTGAAGACTGTTATGAGAACATTCCCTATTATTTGAATACAGTGTCAATAACACAAGCTTGAAGAGGCACAATTTATTTCTATAATTAAAAGGACTTTATTGGTAAGAAATTAATAGCAATCATTACAAGAAATCCTCATCGGAGAGTTAGAATACTATTTTGATGATAAGCCTGAGGCTTCTGTGACCTACACCAACACACAAACTGATGGAAGAAGATGATCACAGAATAAGGAGAAGAAAGAGGATCAAACATTCTCAACATTGAAAATGGTTGGGTCAGGGTTAATAACTTGGAAATACTAAAAACGATCCCCTTGAGATCTTGTATGAGGGACTCCCATGCACAAAAAAACTACACACGTTCAAAGATTAAAATCTGAACAATCCCTTATAGATTTCGAGAAGAAGGATCGTATACATTAAATTGGTGGCTCGCTTAGTGATGACCAAAATTAAAACATTCACCTTTAAGAAATCAATGCCTGCAGTTTGGCATGCCACGGCTAGCGGTGACTGTTAACTAAATGGCACAATTCCCATCAAATGATAAAACTTATCTACTTATTATTCAGAAGCAGCACTTTGAACAATGCTCAGGTGCATTTGGGAAAGTAAGGATAAGCTGACGAGACCAGTGTGAAGTGATTCTGCTGCATTTGCAAGGGCTTCCGCATGAGAATATAACCTAAGCCTGAGCTTAACTCTTACTACTCTACACAGTATTACTACTGACATAATCAAATGCAAGATTACTTACATAATTAAACCCAACAGCAGGAGAAGAGCGCCAAACACCGGTGCTCCTTCAATATAGTCACGAGTTGAATGTGAACAGAATCCGTGGTGTAAGGGATGGGCATTCCTGTACTTCAGAATTTATACCTCACTCGTTGGAGGTGCTTCTACTTGCCACGTGTCTCGCAAACTTCTCAAAACTGTTCCTGGAGGAAGTCAGCATAAATTGCTGGCGGATGAAGCTGACCCCCACGATTTCTATCCACAAAAAACTCTCCCTACCGGTTTTATTTTGCCGCAAATCATATACCCTTAAATAGATTCTGCCTGCATTATATTTAGCACGTTCTCTATTGCAGTGTGGGAGCCTCCACATGAAAAAAGTTGGAAAAAGCAATGTAAAGGAAGTGCATTTTCGTGGCTGTATAGCCACGGGCATATTCTTGTGGGAGGTTCAATTGGTTTAGTTTACGTGTCTCTCCCAAGGACCGTGCAAATCCATGTTCTCTCAACTTAGTATAAGCTTGGGGTTAATTAAATAAATAAAATATTTAAGTATTAATTAATTAAGATGTTAGAGTGGAGTGGATAAACCATATTAAGAGTCACATATGTCATGCACTATATTTGATAATAATTAATTATAATAATAATAGAAGTAAGGCATTGGCCTATAGTGTAGCGGTTGTTGCTTCTCTTTGTAATAAGAAGATCTTGTGTTTGATTTCCGAAATGGGAGGTTAAATAAGCTTAATATAAAAATAATAATAGAAGTAATTTTTGGATTATAAATATATATTATTACAATAATTTATAGAGTTTGAGTTATTAGTCTCTACTTATTAAGGTAGGGAACTAATGTTTTATTTTGACCTCCTTCTATTAATTTGTCAAGTTTCAAAAAATCAGATGCTAAGGTTTGATGAAATTTTTATTATTAAATTAATTTAGATTGATTTATTCTTATTTTCTTGTTGGTCCTTCGGGGTTTATGTTATTTTTCCAATTCAAAAAATCAGAAAAAATATGAACAGGGAAGATGAACTAAATTTAATACTTGTCACCTCCACCAAAATGAGTACTCTAAGTTGTCCAATCAAATCTACAAATCATAAATACTAAACAAGGGCAACTGGTGAAAGATGTAAAGAATCTTCTCGTCTTTTTGACTCTTCAATTCCGTAGCCACGTGTCCTCAAAATATCCCAGGCCCAAATATATCAACCGCCTATATTAACACCAGATTGAAGAATCTCACAACTTATAAGTAGAGTTTCCTAGCTTTTCTAACGTTTGCAAATGGCTGAAGGATATCGCAGATCTATGAATAAAATCAATAAATTTGCACCAAACTCCACTCAAATTTAAAATATAAACCTATCCTTAATTTGAGCATTTCGGCAATTGTTATGTGAAATGATCTATCTACATATTGGGCTACATTATTCATCAATTTGCTTTGTTGGGTGGATATTTTGCAACCGATAGTTTTGGGTAAAAATTTAGTCGCAAAATAGGATGACCAGCCACAACATGTGAGACAGAGTCCCTCCTACCTTAAAGGGAAGGCTCCCCCTTCTCACTATTCCTTTGATCAACTCAAGGTAAGCAAGAAATTGAGAGATTTATAAAGAGGTTGTTACTATTATCCTTTCTTCTTAACTTTCAAGAAAGGATTCACTTATTCGTAAGGCGAATAACGGGCAAGGTGAATCTCTAATTACACTTCTATCACGAGCTGGAAACAGTGATACCGATAAATTTTAACTAACTCAAAGGCTAGCCAAAATGTACCAGTTTGGCTCTAAGTCCTGTTGTACTTCTATGTGGTAAATTTTTTACAATTAGGGCACAAAGACTCCTAAAAGTAACAACAATCTAACTATTTTGCAAATTAAGATGAACGCCCAAGCTACAGACAAAGCTAATAGCTATGGATTTTCATAGTTGTTCTTGGTCAAAGCTCAAGATTCAATTGTTTCTTAACTCTTTTCTATCAATCACAAAGGACACAATATCAATAACAAAAGATAATACGAATCAAAGATAACTTGAATGAATAATAGACAAAGCTTATAATTCATACAAGTGACAATTTCACTTAATCAAAGTTAAGTCTCAAATGCGCCTTTGTATTCACTTTTTCTCAAAATAATGCTCACACAAACGAAGTTCTGTTGGCACAATTTCTCCAAAGCTCTCTTGTATAAAGATAATGATGATTTTACAATGAGGGGAGCACTCCTTTATATAGGCAAAGAAGTTGAGAAAAAGGGGGAGGAAAAAGTGGGAGCAACTCAACCAACTTTGACCAAGTCTAACTAAAAAAATTAATGGATTACATGCAACTGCACATGCAACTCGCATTACATCTTTTACATACATGCAATTCGCATTACATGCAATTACACTTTATCATGTGATGCATCTTAAACAACAATGAAGTAGAAATTACATAACAATCTTAGAGATTGCTTCTTAATGCCTTGAATTTCACAATGACGTCACGCACTGTAGGAAAATCAGCAATCCCCATAGTCTTTGATATGGCTTCGATTTTCACTGCATTTTCATATGCTAATTGCACGACTTTGGAATTTGTTGTTGTAGTATCTAACAAGTGTTTTGTCAAGGATTTGTACAAAACGAACTTTTTCATTATGTGTAAACCAAAATCTTTGGAATCTACATCAGCATCGATTCTGATTGTATATTCTGAATTCACTCTCTCTGCTGCCAAAAGATTACCAAGATTATCAGTAACACAGCATCCCAATTGCTCCAAATCACAAGTAAGGCTTGTTTCAACTACTTGACAATCTTCAAGAGCCACTTGCAATTTTGTGATCAACTTTCTTAAGGTCTCTTCCTCGTAACCAATGAGTCCTAGAAATATGAGGAACATTTCACATGACGAAAGAACGTCACATGAGACCATAGCATTTAGATCAAATTTTATCATTTCATCCCAATCCTCAAGGATTTCCTTTAGGTTATCTGCTTCCTGAGTCAAAGAAGAAATTAAGCTTAGTTCCATTTTGTTCATCTCTTTGATACGCTTTAGAATTGCAAGTGTCTCTGTGATAGCTCGAACTCCTTCAACAATAATTTCCTGTATCCAAGACTTAGCAGCTTCAATCAACCTTCTCTCTTTAGATGTTTGTGATGCAACAATAAAATTTTGAGAAGATTACTTATGGATGACCTCATTCAAACGAGCTATTTCCTGTTTCAATTGATTCTTCTTTTCCCAAAGCTCGTGACTACTTTTTGATACATTTGCCAATGCATCATGAGCATCTTGTAAAGAACTCAAACAAGATTGCTTTCCAACTTCAATCTTAGTAAATTTATAATCAAAGCTAGTGAGTTCTTCAATAGGTTTATCTACTAAGGGCTCAGCAACCTCAACATACTTGGTTTTGTCAGAATCAACCAAAATTCTAGAAACAATCTTGTCCTTTAGAGATTTGGATTTAGTCTTCTTCACACGAAGATTTTCAGGAGGAACAACCACCTTCCTTCTCTTCATTTTTATTCTACTCAACCATGCAGGTAGGTTGAAACTTTCATCTATAGAAGCAAGCACAGTGGAGACCATTGGCATTGATCCAGATTGTATATCTGTAGTGACTAAACAAGATTCAGTTTGCACTGCTATAGGCATAGGAACATGTTTTGAAGATTCTGTCATGAAAAGTTCAAATCCTATCAAAGATGTATTAAGTTGGAAAACTTGACCACTTAAGAGTCGAAAAATCTTCAAACACATTTGCTAAGTGTTCAAATTGATCATGTGCAGGAACACGAGGAGCAGCAGATGAAATCGGAAGAGCCATGGTATTAACTTTTGAGATGGGAATAGAGTGAGTGAAAATAGTAGAAAATGAATCTACATCATCATCAACCTCATGCAAAAAGGGCTCTTCATGTGGAGAAGACGTGCAAGCTTGTGTAGGCTTGGGAGGAGATATGATTCTAATTTCTCCTTCTTCATCTGAATCTTCTTTCTCGGATTCTATTTCTAATTCTTCTTCTGATTCTATCACTGATTCTTGAATTGGTTCAGGAACTTGGGATGATTTAGTCCCTTTTCTACCCTTTAATTTGAATTTGAGAGTATTCTTGACATTTGAAGATGAAGCACCATCTTTCCCTATAATTTCCAGTTGTGACTTCCTACCAGAAGGACTAAAGCTTCCACAATCCAGACCTATTTTAAGATTTACTCTTTTTAGGCCTTTACTTTTCAACCACTTGTTAGTGTTTGCTAAGATGGATTGAAAGTTGTCCATAATAGATGTACCTTCTTTTTGTTTCCACTGAATAGGAAAAAGACACATTTTATCAAAACTAGCTTGATGAAATTCTGGATCAAGGATGTTGTCGTTATCTTCAACTTAGAAATTTGGAGGGATTTCCAACATATTAAGATCGATTATTTGTTGCAAGGTTAACCTACAATAATCCATCTTCATAACATCAAGCTCTGTTCTCATGTCAATCCAAATGTCTTCAATGCGATGAACATGAGTATAAGCCCTCTTTATCTTATACACTCGATTTGTGTCACACTCTAAACCCTTCTATCCAAACGATTCCATGGGTTGGAATGTTTGGATGCCGGCTTAGAGCTCCCTATCCACGGAGTGCAAGAGAGTATATTTCAAGAATAAGAAGGCTCTTAGATGAGCCTTAGAGATACTCTTCTTGCTAGTAAACCATGCAATGGGAGGTTCCAAAGACAAGATGCAAGAATGCAAATGTCTCAAGGAGTTCCTCAAGAATGCAATGCAACTAAAGATTAAACTAGAATGAATATGAAAAGTGCAGCTATTCTAAGCATGGATGAGAGTGTTACAATCCAAATATTAAGCTATGTGAGATAGATTATTGCAAAATAGAAACTAAACTAACACGCAACATGAATCTAAGCTAAAATGCTATGGTATGAGAGAATGTAGACAAGAAATAGAAGTTCTCCACAAAGCTCCAAAGAAACCTGTTAGAAAACATGCAGCATAACAATATTCAAAATATGGATTGATTGAGGGGGAAAGCTCTCTCCCTTTTAAAGATCTATGGACGGTAGAGATCAAGATGAAGATGGTGGATGATCAATGGTGGAATTCAAAAAGAGGAGTGACCCATGTACACACACAAGTCAACCAATAGAATATAAGTTGACTTGTCATATAAGACAAAAGTCACAAAGCCTTTTCTTTTAATTGTAAAATAGAAAAAGGACTTTATGTGTGCACTTTAAGTGGGTTAGAAGAATGGGGTCTTTTCTTTAATTAAAAGGGGTCATGTTCTTTTAATCAAATAATGAACTTAGGATAGCATAGTCAAACTATAGGTTATAATCAAATAAATTGATTATTAGCAATTTGGTCTAGGTAAATGATTAAATTAATTTAGCCAAAATGTTGAAAAGGGGGCTAATAGTCTAGACGACCATTTTTAGGTGATTACATTTGCCTCTCTTTGACTAATGCGTGATCAATCTGGGAACACATTATGTCAAAGAAAATAGAAAGCCAAGTAGGCGATGATAGATATAGATATCTAATTTTGAAGAACGAAATGTAGAAAAAGATAGCAAGTCCTAAATGTACAGCCTGATAGTGGTAGTACTGAACACTAGGAAAAGATGATGTCAGAATTCAAGAAGAATGCTAACACTTAGCAAAGTAGATAGATTGAGAACAAGTGAAAAGATCAAACAAATGCTCCTAAGAAATAGATAGTTGTAGCAATCAGCGATAGAGTATTTCTGCCCCCTCGAGATCGAAATTGAAATGAGGTAAGGGGATGCAAAAACTGGCTAGACATGAGAAAATTAGAATATAGCAATGTCCAAGATGACAAATAGATGATTAGAACCCAAGAATGACTATAAAAAAATTGATAAAATGCCCCAATTTGACCAGAGTTGACCTTGAAGGATATATCATAAAAATTAGGTCGAAACGAGTAGAAAGGTGATTTTAGACATGAAACAGTGAAATGAAGTAGATATGAAGTATGGAAATGATGAAGACATGAAGAAATGAAGATGCCCTAGTGATGATTCAGAGATTAGACCTCAAAAGGTCAGCTAACTGCTCAGAAGAAAGTAGAATTTTAAAAGACAATTTTGACCATCAAGATGAACTAGAATTTGGATTTCGATCTCGAAAATGAATCTAGGACGTTGAAATTATTTAAGAGGTCAAAACTTTATATAATGTGATGATAAGATAGAAAAGAGATGAAGTGAAAGATTAAGAAGGTGAAAAGACATGAACAAGAAGAAAGTAAAGATATATATGAAATGAGTTAGCTGATATGTCCACAAAAAAGATGAAGAGAGAGCTCTCCCCATATGCAAGAATGCAAGACTAATCTAGAAAATGAACCTAAAATGCAAGCTAATATGCAAAGTGGTTTACTAGCAAGAAGTGCATAACATTTAGGCTCTTAATTTCATCATTGAGCATTTATTAGGGACATCATGAGATCATACAACCATCACTAGTATAACTATGAGGATATGAATATGATCAATATCAGATAGGTATGTGAAAATCCAATCTAAGCATCAGAGACATGTAAGTCAAGATAACTACGCGATTAGATTCCTTAAGTTTAATTTAGCAAGATTACACCTTTATCAAGGCATAAGCACCAGGATAAACCTTGAGTGCGATCTTGCAAAACAGTCAAGGATGATACATTTGTAAGTCAAAATGTCTAATAGGTCAAGCATAAATGCTTACAACACTATAGACAAAAAAAGTATACCCACAAGCAAAAATCAAAAAAATATGTCCCATGCCCCCAATCTTCTAGTCAATGACATCCTCGAAAGACTATTAGGGAGGGAACACATGGAAAAGAAATCATCATAGACAGCACACAAAGTAAATAAAGATCAACATAGGTTAGTCGTTTAAGTGTTAAAGTGTGTGTGTGTGTGTGGGTGTGTGTCACTTGGCCATTTCTTCAAGAATTGATTCTGATAGTGAGAAATATTGCGACATCAGAGACCGTAGGTAAACTATCTAAAAAGTGTTGAAAAACACTTGATGTTAAGGTGGGGGAAGTGTTGAGAAACACTATTTTGTGAGTTGTCAAAGAAACCCTAATGCACAAGAATACCTCAATAGGCTAAGTAGTTATGCCCCCAAGACGAGGACAAGAAACAATTCCAAGCTAGGAAATGTGTAGTGAAATGGGTGATTGAGACTGATAGACATAGGTGCAAGGGTTTCAAGTAGCGCCTATTTCCAGGTTTTCACCACTTGACAGATTTTTTCAGGACTTTTTTCAATTTTTTTTATATTTTTGTATTTTTAATTTTTTTTGGTGATACATCAAAGCACCTATTGCTAGGTTTTCACTAAGATGGTCATTTTTTCAGGGCATTTTCTGATTTTTAGGATTTTGTTTCAGGATCATATATGATTTTTTTTTGAAATTTTTTAGAAGGTTTTAGATATCACTAGTTCTCAAGCAAGATCACATCATTTTCTCCCAATGTCTAGCAAGGTATAGGATATGATGGAGCAATGAGCCAGTGGATAAGCAAAGATGGATGAAAAAAGAGTATGAAGCAAGTGAAAGTGATCCTCAAGGACTGACTCCTCAAGAGTACCCAAGCTAGGGAAAGAGGTGAAATAGTCATATGAAGCATATGTTGGATAAGCAATGGAAGTAATGAGAAAGATAGCATGTAGGATAAGCAATGAACCCAACAAGTGAGATAGCATGAAGTGTGTAGTCCAAAAGAGTAGCCATGTCAAGAGACCTATGAGAACCATGTTTCATTTATTATGATCAAGACCAAGGGGTCAACTAGATAGTATAGCATTGGATAGAGCAATAAGAATAAAGCTCAAGATAGAGGCTATGAGTGAATGGGAGAGCACAATAGAAAATCTGGTGGATAAGATAGCCAATATGAAAAGATAGCTCAACATTGTCAAGATCAAAGAGAGAAGAAGGGATAAATGGATGATGGAAGAATTATGCATGATGCCTGTTTGCTAGGTTTTCATCATGGTACTTATCTAAGGTGCCACAAGAAGTAGTTTTCACCATAGGATATATTTATTTCTCTTTACTTTTGCTACTAAGGTGCCACAAGAAGTAGTTTTCACCAAGGCACGTTTTCTTTTTTTTCTTTTTTTCTTTTTTTCTTTTTTTTTTTTCTTTTTTTTTTTTGAATTTTTTTGAATTTTTAGAAAGAGCTCAAGATTTTTGAATGTAGATAGTGTTCTTATAAAAAAGATAAGTCATGATAAGCCAAGACCATAGAAAAGGTATGCTCAAAGATGTTGATAGGGTGATGAAAGAGAAATGGTAGTAGGAAGAATATATTGAGGATAAGAGTTCATGTATAGAAAGTAAGTGTAAGCTTTAGAGGATTTCATGAGGGTAGCTAAAATATTGGATAAGATCAACATTGACACACACCTTGAAGGGTATTGGAACAATGGAGGAATCATGGATGAAATAGCTTGAGATTTAGATGTATGAGGTGGTAGAAGAGATTTTGAAAAAAGTGGAGTGGAAGGCTTTGGAATATTTTTAGGAATATTTTTGGAAGAAGATGGAATGGAAGCCTTTGGAAGCTTGAATGTCAACTTTGAAGTGTTTTCAATATTCAAGTCTTCTAAAAGAGACTTGGGAATCCATATAGTTTTAGATTTTCCTTTGGATACTTCAAAACACATTTCTTCAATAATGGGTTTAGGAACCCATATTTTCTTTGATTTAGCTTTTTTAATAGTGGACCTTTGTGGTCTCTTTTGTGCATTCTCCTTCTTAGCATTCACATGTCGATTAGATGGGACATAGTGATCTTTCTTTTTCAATGGATTCTTATGTTTATTCTCACTTCCAAAGGACTTGGGATTTGTGAATGAATAAGGATGATATGACTGGTTTAAATGTATAGATGGGTGAAAAGTCATCAAGGATGAGTGTCTTTCTTGATCTTGAGGTATTATAGGAGAGCTAGGGAATGAGCTAGGAGTGAATGTAGGAGATGTAGGAACATAAGGCCCCAATATGGATGGAAGGTTTGAATGCTTTAGCTTAGATGGATAAGGACCAAGGATAGATTTAGAAGATGCAAAGGGATAGTGGGAAGGGATATCAACATCTTTAGAATGAGCAACATGGTCAAAGCCATCAATAGACTCATAAGTACCTTTGATAGGAACAACATTTTTAATAGAAGCACTTGAAGCTTGAGCAAAATTTTGAAGTGGATGTGGAGAAGTAGAACATGAGGGGATGCTTTGATCTTGACAAGTAGCTTTGGATAGCATATGAAGAGAACTTTTCTCATATTTTTTAGTAAGCTCAAGGGAGATAATGGAAGTGGTATCTTCATCATACTTAGGAGGTGGATAAGACATAGGATATGGAGGAGTGACATTTTGAAGGAGATGAAAGGGTGCTTGATCTTGATCTTTCTTAACATTTATAGCTTTTTCATTTTGAGAGCCCTCTTGACATGGAGCCACTTCTAAGAACAAGGGAGAATGAAGAGTGTTACAATACCATTATTAAGCTATGTGAGATAGATTATTGCAAAATAGAAGCTAAACTAACATGCAACATGAATCTAAGCTAAAATGCTATGGTATGAGAGAATGTAGACAAGAAATAGAAGTTCTCCACAAAGCTCCAAAGAAACCTGTTAGAAAACCTGCAGCATAACAATATTCAAAATATGGATTGATTGAGGGGGAAATCTCTCTCCCTTTTAAAGATGTATGGACGGTAGAGATCAAGATGAAGATGGTGGATGATCAACGGTGGAATTCAAAAAGAGGAGTGATCCATGTGCACACACAAGTCAACCAATAGAATATAAGTTGACTTGTCATATAAACAAAAGTCACAAAGCCTTTTCTTTTAATTGTAAAATAGAAAAAGGACTTTATGTGTGCACTTTAAGTGGGTTAGAAGAATGGGGTCTTTTCTTTAATTAAAAGGGGACATGTTCTTTTAATCAAATAATGAATTTAGGATAGCATAGTCAAACTATAGGTTATAATCAAATAAATTGATTATTAGCAATTTGGTCTAGGTAAATGATTAAATTAATTTAGCCAAAATGTTGAAAAGGGGGCTAATAGTCTAGATGACCATTTTTAGGTGATTACATTTGCCCCTCTTTGACTAATGCGTGATCGATCTAGAAACACATTATTTCAAAGAAAATAAAAAGCCAAGTAGGCGGTGATAGATATATATATCTGATTTTGAAGAACGAAATGTAGAAAAAGATAGCAAGTCCTAAATGTACAGCCTGATAGTGGTAGTACTGAACACTAGGAAAAGATGATGTCAGAATTCAAGAAGAATGCTAACACTTAGCAAAGTAGATAGATTGAGAACAAGTGAAAAGATCAAACAAATGCTCCTAAGAAATAGATAGTTGTAGCAATCAGTGATAGAGTATTTATGCCCCCTCGAGATCGAAATTGAAATGAGGTAAGGGGATGCAAAAACTAGCTAGACATGAGAAAATTAGAATATAGCAATGTCCAAGATGACAAATAGATGATTAGAACCCAAGAATGACTATAAAAAAATTGATAAAATGCCCCAATTTGACCAGAGTTGACCTTGAAGGATATATCATAAAAATTAGGTCGAAACGAGTAGAAAGGTGATTTTAGACATGAAACAGTGAAATGAAGTAGATATGAAGTATGGAAATGATGAAGACATGAAGAAATGAAGATGCCCCAGTGATGATTCAGAGATTAGACCTCAAAAGGTCAGCTAACTGCTCAGAAGAAAGTAGAATTTTAAAAGACAATTTTGATGATGATACACTCGATTTGTGTCAATGGAGCTGAAGAGAACTTTTCTCATATTTTTCAGTAAGCTCAAGGGAGATAATGGAAGTGGCATCTTCATCATACTTAGGAGGTGGATAAGACATAGGATATGGAGGAGTGACATTTTGAAGGAGATGAAAGGGTGCTTGATCTTGATCTTTCTTAACATTTATAGCTTTTTCATTTTGAGATCCCTCTTGACATGGAGCCACTTCTAAGAACAAGGGAAAATGAAGAGTGTTACAATACCATTATTAAGCTATGTGAGATAGATTATTGCAAAATAGAAGCTAAAATAACATGCAACATGAATCTAAGCTAAAATTCTATGGTATGAGAGAATGTAGACAAGAAATAGAAGTTCTCCACAAAGCTCCAAAGAAACCTGTTAGAAAACCTGCAGCATAACAATATTTAAAATATGGATTGATTGAGGGGGAAAGCTCTCTCCCTTTTAAAGATGTATGGACGGTAGAGATCAAGATGAAGATGGTGGATGATCAACGGTGGAATTCAAAAAGAGGAGTGATCCATGTGCACACACAAGTCAACCAATAGAATATAAGTTGACTTGTCATATAAGACAAAAGTCACAAAGCCTTTTCTTTTAATTGTAAAATAGAAAAAGGACTTTATGTGTGCACTTTAAGTGGGTTAGAAGAATGGGGTCTTTTATTTAATTAAAAGGGGACATGTTCTTTTAATCATATAATGAACTTAGGATAGCATAGTCAAACTATAGGTTATAATCAAATAAATTGATTATTAGCAATTTGGTCTAGGTAAATGATTAAATTAATTTAGCCAAAATGTTGAAAAGGGGGCTAATAGTCTAGATGACCATTTTTAGGTGATTACATTTGCCCCTCTTTGACTAATGCGTGATCGATTTGGAAATACATTATGTCAAAGAAAATAGAAAGCCAAGTAGGTAGTGATAGATATAGATATCTGATTTTGAAGAACAAAATGTAGAAAAAGATAGCAAGTCCTAAATGTACAGCCTGATAGTGGTAGTACTGAACACTAGGAAAAGATGATGTCAGAATTCAAGAAGAATGCTAACACTTAGCAAAGTAGATAGATTGAGAACAAGTGAAAAGGTCAAACAAATGCTCCTAAGAAATAGATAGTTGTAGCAATCAGTGATAGAGTATTTCTGCCCCCTCGAGATCGAAATTGAAATGAGGTAAGGGGATGCAAAAACTAGCTAGACATGAGAAAATTAGAATATAGCAATATCCAAGATGACAAATAGATGATTAGAACCCAAGAATGACTATAAAAAAATTGATAAAATGCCCCAATTTGACTAGAGTTGACCTTGAAGGATATATCATACAAATTAAGCTATGTGAGATAGATTATTGCAAAATAGAAGCTAAACTAACATGCAACATGAATCTAAGCTAAAATGCTATGGTATGAGAGAATGTAGACAAGAAATAGAAGTTCTCCACAAAGCTCCAAAGAAACCTGTTAGAAAACCTGCAGCATAACAATATTCAAAATATGGATTGATTGAGGGGGAAAGCTCTCTCCCTTTTAAAGATGTATGGACAGTAGAGATCAAGATGAAGATGGTGGATGATCAACGGTGGAATTCAAAAAGAGGAGTGATCCATGTGCACACACAAGTCAACCAATAGAATATAAGTTGACTTGTCATATAATGGAGAGTTCATCTCTCAATAATCAAAGTCAAATCTAGCCTTGAACCTCTTCAATGTAATCAATTGCAACTCTGCTTCCATATTTTTTGCTTTAGGCACAGAAAAAATTGAATAATTGCCAATAGATAAAGGCCTAACTGAGGTGATGCCAAATCTGGGCCTATGTGACGCATGCTGATCATTCTGCACATCCATGAGTTTTCTTGCTAATTCCATTAATATAATTTGATCTATAGCATACCTAGGTAAGGTATACGGCTCTCCTTTGAGATATCCAACTCTCAAGTATGTGAAAGTGGGAAATTGAAGAAAAATGCAATCGTACTGGTTTACTTTTTCCCATGCTGCATCAGATACTCTTTTGATACACAACTGTTTGTCGAACAAACACCTGTAATGTCCAAAGAAAGCATCTTGGACTCTTCTGTAATGATATTTACTATTAGCCAAAGTAATTTGGTCATAGCATTCCCAAATAGGTACTTGAAGACGATCACCTTTGGTGGAAAGCCCTGAAAAAGATCCCATGGTAGCAGCAACGTAAACTAGATATTAATTCATGTAAAAAGGTACTGATGTTCCTACATTGCATATCTGTTGATAGATTGCAGTACTGATAAGCTCTCCCCAAAAGATGTGTTTGTTGTTCGCTATGATTTGAAACATAAATTTGTACATCTATGGCTCAAAGTTAGAAGAATCCTTTAGACCACAGATCCTACTAAGAAGGACAATGAGATCCTTGTATTCCTGTTTAAAATTGGACTGATGAAGAGTCTTTGGCCACCTAGAAAAATTACTTCTTTTGTTGTCTAACCAGTAAAGGTTGACATACTTCTGATAGTTGCTTTTTTGTTCATTCCAACAAGCCAATGACAAATCTTTGGTCAAATCAACACATTCTAATTTTCAAGGAACTTTGAAGACTTGTTCAATCACTTCAGGATCAAGGCTAATAATAACCTTGTCGTTAGCGTCTTTGATATTCCTTGTCTTAGGAGTGAAGTGTCGAGCACATCCATAGACAAAATTAGGTTCTATGGTTGCCATGGGAAATGTAGAAACCAAATGAATGTTGCTTCTTTTAATGTGTTCCATCTCATGCGTAGCTGGAGCTTCAATCCTTTGTAAAAAATTGGCTACATCTACGTGACCAATCTTGGTGTCTAGTACATTATCTAGAACAGACGTAACTGAAGAAGGAACTGCATGAGCCAATTCTTTGTCATATTGGTATTTCATCTTGCCCTTGGATTTGGAAGGAGAGGAAATTTATTCTACTCGTACTGTAACACAAAAATTCCAAAACACAAATACATCGTTAGAAGGAATCTCCATATAAGTGGATTCCAAACCAGCAGTGAAGATTCAAAAATGAGTGACTTTCGAAGAGAAAGCGTATGCATATGCAATGGAATGTGAAATTAAATGAAATGAAAGTATGAATATGGAAAATGGAATGGAATGAAAACGCATGAAGGTGAAATGCATGGGAATGCGTGCAAAGTGAAAGTTGCTGATTTCAAAAGTGACTTAAATGTTTTCAAAGCTTTATTGAATGAAACACGCATATATGTAAATGCAATATGTAATGGAAGGTGAAAAAATGAAATGAGGTGTAAGTGCGAATGCATATACTTTACATGTATATGCGGATGGGGATGGAGGGTAACATGTAAAATATGTTATGAGGTGGAAACATGTATTTATTCATGTAAGTGTGAATGCGTATATGAAGATGGAAATGAAACAATGGAGGTGAGATAATGAATTATATAGTCACTTTTGGAGGAAGAAAGAAGTCAAAATTCATAGAAAGCGAAAATAACATCTTTTTAGTCTTTTCAAAATATGACTTTTGATCAAAATCAGACCTTTTGGATGCAATTACATGTAAGGCATTTCGTGTAATCGTGTCATGCGAATGGAAGTGAAAAATGAGATGGATGAAAATGGAAACAGAAAATGGGATTACATGCATGTGGAGATGGCGAATGAGATGATAAATATGTACTTGCATTTGTTGGATGAGATGTGAGATGTAATGACATGGAAATAGAATGTGAAAAATGATAACGCTTTCGCATGTAATGAAGGAAAAACAAGTTTTTGAAAAAAAACTTGCAACTTCTCCAAATGGAGAAAAATCAGCAAACAAACACACAAAACCAAAACAAAAGAAAAATATACCTTTGAAAACAACTCAAAACATGCCAAGATGCAATGCACTCCAAAGATGAAATTCGAATTTTGAACTTGGGGAAGAACCAAAGATATCAAAATGAAAAAGAAATTCATATTTAAAGGAAAAAAGCATATTCTAAGGCAAAGATTTATACAAATGGAATCCATTCAACGATTTCATGCATAAAATCAGCAAGGATAAGCATGAATTAAAATGTAAGAAAGAAGAGGTCCACTTACATGATGAATATGTGCCAAAAATGAAGGAAAAGATGCTCTTTGTTTGAAATTTTCTTCAAAAATGA
The DNA here is from genome assembly GCA_028749045.1 of Cupressus sempervirens. Classification (NCBI taxonomy): domain Eukaryota; kingdom Viridiplantae; phylum Streptophyta; class Pinopsida; order Cupressales; family Cupressaceae; genus Cupressus; species Cupressus sempervirens. The sequence continues at coordinate 481,493,637 of CM053787.1, read as the reverse complement.
TGAGAACTTTTCAAATCTCCAAAATCCAAATGATGAAGGGTAGAAAACAAGGAGATTATTTAGCAAAATGCCAAAAATGTGCCCTAGATTAGCTCCTCCTTGCAACGTTTTAAAGATTGCATGTTCTTGAGGTATTTTTACCAAAACAAGCAAAAAACGTGATCTTCAAAGTAAAACGTTTTGATGATTTAACACCAAAATAATGATCCTCAACCAATGTAATCACCTAATGAGGTAAAAACGACTTGATCTCATGCAAAAACATGATCAAACTTGGTAGATTTATGAAGTTTTATGCAAAAAATGTGCCCTAGCTTGGGAGTTTCAAACACGTTTTTGGGTGCAATAACTTGATTTTTGATGAGGGCACAATGATCACCTCTCCAAAACATGATGAATGTAACTGATTTCATTCAAATCCATGGAGAAAATCAAAAGTTATGAGCAAAATCGGAGGTTTTTGGAGCAAGAACATGTTTTCTTCACATAATAGGACATTTTTATGTTCATTACATATTTTAAAAACATGTAAAAAGACAAAATCGGACCTTTTTGAGTCCAATGCATGTTTTAAAATATGTCTTTGATCATAATCTCACTTTTTGAACCCATTACATATTTTAAAATGTGCAAGTCTCCAAAATCTCACTTTTTGGAGTCACTTACATATTTTATAAACACATCTCACCTTTTTCATGCACAAGCATGAAAACTCAACTTTTCATGTCATTGCATCAAAAAGTTCCACTTTTACAAGCTTTTTATGTAATGACTTGAAAAAGGTCCTCAAAATGTGTTTTCATATGCATTAGCATGAAAAGTTTCTACTTTTCATGGTTTTTTACATGCATATGCACATAAAATGTCCATTTTTAGGCTTTTAAGTTATGCATTTCACTTATTTTTATAAAAATGTCAACAATATGGGTCAAAAATAACATTTATGCATTATATTAATCAATATAAGTCATAAAAATTAAGTTAAAGTGACATTTATATAAGTATTTGATTTAAAAATAAAAAATTTTAAAAGTAACTATATAGTTCTATAGTCACTTTAAGTGAAAAATTAAAAGTAACTCAACTTAAAATTATAACATAAAGTGCACTATAGTCACTTTAACTTATAAATTTAAATGAAAAGTAACTTCAAAACATAACAAAAAGTGAATAAATGTTATATTTTTGAAAAAGTGAATGTCAAAATGAAAATATAACATCATTTTTTAATTTGTGCTATTGCACCTAAAAGGTCCACTTTTTTGGCACTAAAATAACCATATCTCTTAACTGACAACTCCGATTGACCTCTAGGTTAGACTGAATCGAAGGGGAAATCAAAAGGCATAACATGAGAAAATTCAAAAGACCAAAAACAAGCAAACACAAACTCAAAAGCAAAAAATGGACTATGAAGGCTTCAAAAATCAAGCAAAGGCTCGATAGAAAGCAAAACAAAAATGACTTGATGAAGGCCTTCAGTAAAACAACTTGATATTTGAATTGAAATGAATCAATTGATCAACATTAAGCAATTGAATATCAAATTCAAGCTTAGAGAAACATGAAACTAGCTTGGAAAAGTTTCATGCTGTTACCAACATTTTGTGGTGACAAAATGCAGGACAATAGCTGGCTCTGTCTGGAGAATGTTACTCGTTTGTTCTTGGAAACAAAGAGTGACATAAAATCCAGTTCTCTAAGCGCCTTTATCCACTGCATTGGGCAATAGAGTCAAGTGACAAAAGAAAAACAAAAACTAAGCTAAAGACTCAAAAAAAAAAAAAAAACAAAACAAAACAAAACTATGTACAAGGGGTACTTATCTGATAATTACTGGAAGTAATGTTTCAAATGTTGTTCACTGTAAGTCAGTGGCATTGGTGTTCCATCACGGTATGCGAGCCAGAAACTGTTTTCACCTGCAATCTGATGAATTGTGAAAGGACCTTGCCAAAGAGAATCAAATTTTCCATGCATTCCTTTTCGTTCTCGCGTCGTGTCCTAGAGTAGGACAAGATCGCCAATTTGAAATTCTCGATATTTGGCCTTCTTATCAAACAGAACTTTCACTTGTTGCTGATGAGCAGTATGCGTATCAACCACTTCTTTTCTTTGTTCTTCCAACTGCTGAAGAAACATAATTCTCTTATCCAGTGCATCTAAATAAGTTTCATCTTCAATGGCACGCACCAACTTGAGAGCAGGAAGCTCTAAAGTTATTGGAATTTTAGCATTAACCCCATATAAAAATTGAAAAGGAGACATTCCAATTTCTTTCTTCGGAGTGATCCGATCTACCCACAAAGCATCAAACAAAGCCTTGTGTCAGGTTCGCTAATTCGAATCAATCAACTTCTTCATAATGTTCACCAAATTTTTTTTACTTGATTCTGCTTGACCATTACCTTGAGGCTAATAATCAAATGTATGTGCCAAAGTAACTCCATGATTGAAACAAAATTCAGTAACCTCCTTAGAAGAGAAAGCAGCTGCATTATATACGATGATCTTATTTGAAACACCAAATCGTGAGATGATGTTTTGCTTCAGAAAGTCACAAATAATCTCTGATGTAGAGCCTTTCACCGAGATTGCTTCAACCCATTTGGTGAAGTAATCTGTTGCTGCTAGTATGTAAGTATGACCTTTGCTAGAAGGTGGATTAATTGTACCAATGAAATCAATTGCCCATTGTTGAAATGGCTCATCAATTACTACTAGTTTTAATGGAAGAGCAACAAGTTTTTGCCTACCAACAAACTGCTGACATAACTCACACTTCCTTACCCACTGATATTCAACTTGAAAAAGTGTTGGCCAATAGTATTGTGCTCTCAAAATCTTGTGAGTAGTGATAGGTGCCGAGATATGTCCACCACATGCTTGATTGTGAAAAGAATCCAAAAGTCAGACTTGCTGACTTTTATCAACACACCTTAAAAATGTTCCATCCAATGCTCGCTTGAAAAGACCATTCTCCCAAAGAATAAAACTAGAAGCTTTCTACTTGAGAGTCCTTCTTTCTTTGTGTGTCAAGTGAGGAGGACATTCGCCATAACTTAGATAATAAGCCGTGTCAGAGAACCAATCATCTGTTGTACTAACAAACAATACAGTAGGAAGTGAAGAGGAGTTTGCATCTTCTACTTGTAATGGTTCATTTTTAGCCATAAGCTGACAAAGTCCCTTACCATAAACTGACTTGGTAGGGCGTATCTCCATATCATACTCTTGAATCTTGGCAATCTAGTTCCCTCTTTTCGTACCAAAATCCTGTTGAGTCAGGATAGTCTTGACTGTAGTATCCGAAACTAGAGCAATGATATGAGAGTTTAAAATATAGAATCTAAAATGCTTTACTTCCTTGACAACAACATAAGAATGTTTCTCCATTTGGCTATATTTCAATTCATGAACTTTTAGAGGACAACTCATAAATGAAATAGGTGATTCAACACCTTCATTATTCTTCTGCATCAAAATTGTAGAAAGGGTATGCTCTGAAGCAGAACTATACATAATAAAGCTTTTAGTGTAATCAGGACATACCAACACAGGAGCATGTGCTATAGCCTCCTTGATTTCCACAAATGCTTTCTTTCCTTCCTAATTCCAATGAAATGCATTCTTTCCTTTCATCATCTCAACAATATGACGAGTAAGTTTAGCAAAGTCTGGCACAAATCTTCTGAGAAAATTCACCTTTTTGAAGAAAGAATGAACTACTATCTTACTTGATGGTAAAGATAAATTTTGAATCGTTATCACCCTCTCAGGATCAATTTTTATACCTTCTTTTGACACAATATGTCCTAAGAGCTTTCCTTCCATCAAACCAAAAACTGACTTCTTGGTATTTAAAGATATGCAATGTTGCCTGCACCTTTCTAAAACTTGTCATAGATGAAAGAAATGATCTTGACTATTTTTGGAATAAACAATCAAGTCATCTAAGTATACAATGATACTTTCATTGATTAAACCATCAAAAGCAAGATCCATTGCTCTTTGAAAAGTCGCTCTGGCATTAATCAAACCAAAAGGCATCTTCTTATATGCAAAAGTACCCCATGGGGTAGTAAATGTTGTCTTGTATTGATCATCCTCACGGACCTCAATTTGATTATACCCAAAAAAACCATCAAGCATAGAAAACATCTCAGAATGAGTGATAGCTTGCAAAACTTGATCCATGACTGGCAATGGATAATTGTCCTTGAGTGATGCTTGATTAAGATTACAGAAATCCACACATATGCGTATTTCACCATTCTTTTTTCTGATAGGAACAATATTGGCTAACCAGGATGAATGATGAATAGGAAAAATGATACCTACTTCAAGAATCTTCTGAATTTCAGCCAGGATAGTACCTAAGATCTTAGGATTGTATTGCCTCTGCTTTTGACGAAAAGGAGTGGCACCAAATTTCAGAGGAATATCATGCTGAATTTCTTTAGGACAGAAAGATTTTAGATCTTCATATGAATAAGCTAGGACATCTCTATATTCACAAAGAAGAACAATGAACTTTTCCTTTTCTTCATCTGCGCACCAATTTCCAATGTTCACCAGCTTTGGGTCTTCATATATTCCAATGTTGTGTTTCTCATAATGTTCCATAGACCTGGTTCTTTCCTTTTTTTGTTCTTTGATATATCTATCATGTTTATCAAATAATTTTTCCAAAGAAACCAAACCTTTAGGAATCTTGTTCCCTTTTAGTTGAATGACTTCATGACCGGTTTCTAGATCTACTTCAGAGAGCACTTCATTGGGACCACATTCACCTCCTTCAAAATACATTTCATCAAATCCTTCTTTTGTCTTAAGAAAGTTGATAATCTGATTATCATCATTGAACACTTGCCAATGTTCACAATTATCAGGAATACTTGGTTAGTAGACCAACTGTGTTTCATAGATGTTATCTTCAAAATCTTGATGTGGAAGTAGAAGAGTAGCTGAAACTGCAAGCATATCAGCTCTATCATTCAACTCTTTAGGAATGACTGAAATGTTGAAAGCATCAAAAAGTTGGATGTAATCCGAAGCTAAATCATGATAGTGTCTAAGTCGGTCATTTCTGGCTTGATATTGACCCTTAATTTGATACACTACCAATTCAACATCACCTTTAACATGCAAGTTCTGAATTCCTCTAGCCTGTGCCATGTTCAATCCTAATATCAAGGCTTCATATTCAGTCGTGTTATTGGTGTTAGGAAACTGCAACTTGTACAAAAATGGGAAGAATTCACCATCAGGAGAAATAAAAACAACTCCAGCACCAGATCCCATGGAAGCACAACTTCCATCAAATTCCATAACCCAAATAATATTAGAGCTACTTGTACTTGCACCATAATCATTTAGAATAATTCTTCCTTCAAGGGAATAAGTAGAATCACTTTCAGAATGCATCTCTTCATCCTTTAGATAATCCATAGGATCATCTTTAGGGATATTTTTGTCATCGGGAATGACATCTTCATCTATGGCATCAACAAATTTCTTAGTATCTGATAATAATGAAGAGCTTTCAGACTTTGTCCAATCTTTAGCACACTCAGATATTTCATCAATATGTAGATGATAATTTCCCATCCTTGCTAATTCAAAAAGAATTTGGGCATGCGGATCATTGGATTTGACTACTACATACTTAGTTTCTCATTCAGGATACAATTTTTGTATCACACCCTTAACAGGTAGTCTAGCTTCAGTCATATCCATGTTAAGTTCTCCTCGTACATCCTTATAGAAATTGCAACCAAGTAACATACCATAGGAGGTTGGTACATCCGTAACTAATACCATCATTTTGATCTTTTTGTCTAAGAAAGACGCAAAAGCAAACTGAGCATCTTTGATTTGCCCTTTCAAAGGCACTTGTTTGTTCTCCATAGAATAACAGCTACCAAAAGATTTGGTTAGGGTCAAACCTAAGGCATCTGCAACCTTAGCAAGCATGACATTATCAGAGGCACCTGAATCTATGATGCAATTACTTAACTTGAAACCATTGATCAAAAGGGAAAGATAGAAAGGCTCAATCTTCCCTAGAATGGAGAATGGAATGGTTACTAAGTTATTTGGCATATTCTTGACTTTAGGAGTAACCAAGTGGGTTTGAGTAGGGTGGGATTCTTTCACAAATTTAGCAAGTCTTTCCATTTGATCTGGATAAGCTTGTAGGTACTCTACCTCAGACATTTGAATCTTGGTCTTTTTAGCATGATCTATAATATCAAAAGCTTGAAAGGAATTTGCTAAGGAAGAATTAAAATTTTCAGCCTGAGATTTAGGCATACTGGGCTTCAAAACAGTAGATGTAGGAATAGTTTGATCAGCACTTACTTTATTTTTAGCTAGATCATTAGGCAAACTGGGCAATGGTGTTCCCCTTTTTGCAATGGTAATAGGCATCTGAGGAGCATCCAGCTTCTTTTCAACCTCTTCTTGTTGTTGAGCCAACTTAGTTTGTGAATGTGTCATCACTGCATAAGCTTGTGCAAAATCAATTTCATGATCTTCTTCAACATTGTACTGCATATAACCAATAGTAGAGTTGCCAACTGCCTGAGGATCGTCATGATATAGAGCAGCATTATCCTCGAAAGGATATTCATCTTGATTTTCATTCAATGGATCAGATTCAAAGTAACCAGCAACTGTGTTACTTGGTGGTGCTTCAAGCGCAAGCCTCTCCGATGGAGGAGGAAGCTTATTCTGATTCTTAGTTGCATCACTGTTTGCAGCATTAGGATAAGGTTGCCTTGGAATATCCTTATATGGTGTTGCATATGAACCTTGAGATATCTGCTTCTTGAGAGCAAGAAGTTCATTTGCCAGCAAACATTATGGGATGATGTTTAGTGAGTATACATGTTTTGTTTGTCAATGAATTTATTTCTAAATTGATTCAAAGAAGTTATGGGAGATTTTATAAGAACCAATTAGTAACAATATTTATAGAGAACTACTTCAGATAAGGGTCGCATATTCTCTTTGGTGAGTTTTGATGGAGCAGAATTTTGGTTTGTGATTTAGGATGCATCATGAAGACACAAATTAATGTCTCCCTGGCAGATTTTCTTGAGGATTGATGACTTGCAAGTTAGTTTTCTCATTGGACAATGAAAGTGAATTTATTTCCTAACCGAATCAATCAAGAATTGTGTTGATTGGATTATTAGGTTAACTATTGGATAATAGAGTGTTCTATATTATTGCAATTTATTCTATGTGTTCTAGCTAATACTTGTGGAATTGCATTGGTTAATGTAATTTATTATGTAATTAGGTCTCATGTTGAGCTGACCTAATAAGTGTTGGAGACTTGTATAAGAGAGTGAATTTATTTGTGAATTTGAAAGTGTGTAAGTGCTAATGAAGAGAATGATATAATGTGAAGTTGATGATGTGAGTTTGGATCAGTGACAAAGATTAGATATATTAAGAAGAGGTATAAGAGGAATCTAATAATATACTTCAAAGGAATTGTATCATCATAGGTGGTTCTCTCAATAAGCCTATCTAAGTGGATTATTGTCCACATTGAATTGTTGTTCACTTATTTCGATTATCGTTTAATCAGGGTTGTTGCCCTTGTTGTAATAGATCAATGAGCTCCGAGTGAGTGCTTGATTACATGTGCATTTGTCATCAAACTTTAACATATTTTATATTTGATAATACATCATCTAGAGGGTTTGATCCTCACTGTAGGTTTTCCATTAGTTGGGTTTCTATGTAGAAAAAATCTAGTGTTATCTGTTATGGTGTCATTTTCTTTGCATTGCATTTAAGTTTACAAATTTTGTATGTGATAGATGGTTTAATGTTCTAATTTGATGACAACTTACTGCCCCCCCCCACCCTCAATTATATGTTGTGCATTATTATTCCTAACAATTCATATCAGAGCTCATTGGTCCTCTTTTTGAAGCTTAACCCCTTGAGAAGACCTACAATGGCCTTTAAGAAGGAAAGTCATAAGTTTGATGGAACTAATGCACTATGTAAAGGAAGGATGACTATACATTTAATTTTCATGGTCGATATAGAATATTGGAATTTTATAAAGGACCCCTACCAGATTTCACATATTGAGAATAAATGTGAAGAAATTTTATTGCAATATGATTGTTAAGGATGCCTTACTCGATGCCCTATCTAATACTAAATATAATAATGTAATGAAACATGATATTTCTCATGAAATTTGGATAAAATTGCAATCACCCTATGAATATGATAAGTTTTGTGCAATAAGAGAAGTTACAAAGTCTAATAGGAAAGTTAGAATCTACATAGATGGGAGAAGATGTGATAATCAAACTGCATGTGTAGAAGATAAGTTTTTTTTTGTGGAATTAGAGATTTTGGAAGAACCATTACAAAAGATGGAAGTGTGTCAAAGATTCTTATATCCTTATCATCTTTCTACAACACCAAGGATGCCACTATTGAGGACATCATAACAATTTGGAATGTAATATAGATACATTGGTCTTAGAAATGATTAGAATAAATGAGAGGGGGGTGAATTAGTTACTTAAGGTCCATAAGTACAATTTGAACAATTAAACATAAAACATTCACTTCTTTGATTATCTTGTTGTTGCTCAATCTCTACTATACTGACAAAATTATTATCCCAAACATAAAATACTTTATTGAATATAAACTTTATCAAATATAAAACATATAAAGCATTCAACACAAGTTTGACACTAGAATTTTACGTGGAAACCCAATTTGGGAAAAAACACTAACAACGTGTCACCACATTTTCACTCTTTCGAAGTGAGCTCTATTAGGAGCCAACCTTGTTAAAGGTTTACAATACACACTGTTAGATGTGACCTAGCTAGAGGATTTACTCACCCTGTTAGGAGTGGCCTTGTCATAGGAGTTTGATCATTTCATTTAGAATGTCACCTTGTTAAAGGATTTACATAGATTGTTGAGACCTTCAAATGATTGTTGGGTCAACCTCTGTTAAAAGGATTTCAATACAAACTATTTACAATGATTAGAAAGAAAACAATAGCATTTTGATCTGTATGATTATAACTCACTTTAAAAGTTTAGTTCATGTGTTGATTCATTGATAATGCAATATTAGGTCTACTATGAATAACATATTGCAACTTTCCAATCATGGATCTGTATAATGTCTGGTTCACATTAGCAAATTCATCATTCTTAGATAGCTTATGTCCTATAGACATAGGTGTGCTCATTGGCCTTGAATCTTCCATTCCAAACGTTTTTATAATCTCCTTGATGTATTTGGATTGAGTAATGAAAATACCAAACTTCATTTGACATACTTGTAATCCAAAAAAGAATTTGATTTCATTAAGCATAGACATTTCAAAGTCCTTCTTGATTTCATCAACAAATGATTTGTACAATGCTCCTCTTCCTCCAAATATAATGTCATAAACAAATATTTTAGATAGCAGTACTTCATTTTTCTTACCATTTCTTCAAATATAGATTATTGTTATCATTTGTCCTTTCAAAACCAATCTTCACCAAATAATTATGTAGTTATTCATACCATGCTCTTGGGGCTTGTTTCAATCCATAAAGGACTTTGTTTAGTTTACATACCATATTCTTCTGTCTGGATCTACAAATCCTCCAAGATGTTCAATGTACACTTCTTACTCAGGTATACCATCTGAATATGCAGATTTGACATCCATTCGATATACCTTGAAATTATTGTAGGTTGAATATGCAAGCAAACTTTTGACTCCTTCAAGTCTTTCCATAAGAGAAAAAGTTTCTCCATGATCAACTCCTTGAGCATATCCTTTGCATATCAATCTTTCTTTCTTTCTTGTTTTAGATTAAGGTAAAAATAGGTTTTGAGGGGACCCCGAAACCCCTTTACAGCAAAGACCCAAAAATGTTCAAAGAAAGCCCAAACATCCCATAGGGATCTAAACCACAAGCATGCTGCAACAGAAAAAAATTATGGCTAGCAGCATAAAAAAGATTAGAAAAGAAACCAACAAGAAGTACTTAACCAGCCAAGTGGACTAAGAATTCAATTTCACTCCCTTTTTGTGAGAGCGCAAATTCATATCAAATTGAGGTAGGGTTTTTTTAGACCTTTTTGTAGTCACAGTTATCCACCCCTCCTCTACCATTGCAGCCTTTGACTGCCAATTTTGAGAATCTAAAATAGAGGGAAACTCATCCAAATTTTGACAAGGACCATTTGACATCACTGCGTCCAGCATACTGGAACTAATACAATAGTTTCTTTACCAGTTCCAGTAGTAGTAGCAAAAAGAAGCCCATCCTTTTGACTAGAACTATCTACCTTCACTTCTTCCATCAAATTGGAACAATTACCAACAGTCTGAATCCCATCTTTATAACAAAGACTAGCTAACATCCCTTCTTCCATCAAAATGGAACTTCTACCAGTAGAATGAATACCAATTCCAACAACAGACATACAATGACCAGCTCCAACATTTCTTTCTTATTAGTTGACAATTTTCATTGAGTTTTTTTAGAAAAACCTATTTTGTTACAATAATATTTTTGTCTTTAGGTCTTAGCACTAGGGTACAAGTATTGTTCTTCTCAGTCTATTCAAGTTCCTCATTCATTGCCTGAATCCAATCTTCATGTATCATCTTTGAGTCTTTTTCTTATCATAACACTTGATTTAACATCACCAATGATTTGTTTAGATTTGTGATGTCTTCTTATAAACTTTGATAGCACATGTGGTTTCCTTCTCTGTTCTTCTACAGGTTCATCTTAGAAAATAATCTCAAGCTCATTTGCTCTATCTTGTTCAGGTTTTGGTTTGGTTTTTGCATGCTCGACGTTCTCTATCTAATGATCAACATTATTCATTTGTGACTTGACATCTTCAGTGTCTTTTTTGGCACCCATTATTTGATGCTCGACAATTTGTTGTTACACTACATCATTTCTTATCTACTAGGAAACTACAACTCGATTTTCTCTTTTGTTTGGAGTGTTGGGAGCACCATCATCCATATAGATGAATGTATTGTAATCTTTGGGTTCTTCTTTGCATGAACTGTCACTTCTTTTTGCAAGCTCATCCATTTTCACTTTCCACAACTTTGTTAGTGCTAGATTTCAAACACTTGTAAGCTTTACTCTTGTTGAATATCCTAGGAATATACCTTCATCACTCTTCACATCAATTTTTTCATTCCTATTTTCTTTAAGTATATAGCATTTACTTCCAAAGATTTTGAAAAAATTCACATTAGGAGCATATCCGTACCATAGTTCAAAAGGTGTAGCATTTTTACCTTTCTTGACTTTTACTCTATTTAGGGTATAAACAGTAGTACTAACAACTTCTCTTCAATAATTCTTTGATACATACTTCTCCATCGTCAAAGTTCTTACACAAACCATTATTGGTATGTTTCTCCTTTCCACTATCTCATTCTAAGGAGGTGTTGTTGGTGCTAGCATTTGTCTTTCAATTCCTTTGTCATTGTAGAATGTATTGAACTCATTTGAAATGAATTCACCACTTTTGTCAAATCTCAAGCACTTCAAATGTTTCCCTATTTCTTGTTCAACTCACGCTAAATATTGGTCACTTGAATAACTGAAAAGCATTAGATTTAGCTTTAAGGAACATCATAGCCATCATCCTAGAGTAATCATCAACAAATAGAATGAAACACTTATCTCCACAATAGCTTTGAACATCAATAGGTCCAAATGCATTAGTATGAACCAATTCCAAAATATCACTAGAAGTGTATGTTTTTCTCTTAATTCTAGAGTTGGTCACTTTTACCAATTGACATTGTTTACACATAACATTGTTAGGCTTCTTCAGTTTAGGCAAGCCTTTTACTTTCTTTATTTTACTGATATTCATCAAATTGTCAAAATTCACATAACATAACCTCTTGTCTAATAACCAAACATCTCCTTCTTGTGCAAACAAACATGTCTCATTAGATAAATCTAGATAGAACATGTTACCTCTTGTTTAATCACCACTTCCAATCAGCTTACCTTCAAGATCAAATATCTTGGCCTTCCTATTATGGAATTCAACTTTATAACCTGATTGGTTCAGTTGTGAAACACTCAATAGATTATAGTTAAGTCCTTTAACCAAGTAAACATTGTCACATTATAGCTTGTCAGTTAGTTGAATAGTACCTTTACCTTTTACAACTTAAGGGATATCATTACCAAATTTGACATATCCACCTTTGTATGGACCAATATCCTTAAATTCATCTTTACCACTAGTCATATAATTGGAGCATCCATTATTAGTTATCCATTTGTCACTTTTTTTTACACATGAGATAAATATAGTTTTCTCATCTTCATCAGAATCTTCTTTCATAACAACATAGACAACTTCATCATCATTACTTTCAGATTCATTGTCACTTTCTTATTCAACAATATAACAAGATTTCTTACCTTTGTCATATTTGTTTATCTTGTAATCTCTATCATCTCCTCTTCCTTTGTACTTGCTTTCCTTCCTTTCATCATTTTCCTCTCTTTCGAGACACCTGGCAGCAATATGACCAACTTTGTTGCATAAGAAATAAATATAGGTAGTTTACCTTTGTATTTAACTTTTCCTATTCCAAATCATTTTGCAATAAGGGCTTCAAGTTCCTCAAGTTCATCATCAGAACTGTCACTGCCACTCTTCCCATGTTTTTGTTTCCTTTTGCTAAGAACCGATTGTGACTTAAAGACAAATTCAATAGTAGAACATGTGTAGCTATCAAAGTGAGACATCTCAAAAGAAGTTAGTCTACCAATTACACCTTCCAAGGTCAAAGTCTTGCCTAGTGTGCATTTTAGTTCTTGAATTGTAGACACTCTAATGGAATAGATAGGAAGTATAGTCCTCAATACCTTGCTTATTCCTATTTCATCTTTGATTTCTCCTTTTTTTACCATGAATAGCATTAACAACTTTTTTGACTCTTGTGTAGTATTGCACTATATTCTCACCTTCCATCATTCTCATGTCATCAAATTTACCTCTCAGGCTCTCTGATTTGTCTCTCAAGACATTGTCATCACCTCCATATATGGTTTTCAATTTCTCCCAGATCTTCTTTGCACTTTCACAATCTTCTAAATCATCAAACTCAACATAGCTTAGGGTTGAGGCAATCTCCAACATTGCTTGATTGTGTTCTTGCTTTTGCTTCAATTGTTCAGCTATCAAAGGAGTAGTCGTTACCTTCACATACTCATTATCCATAAATTTGATAGCAACATCACTGATACTAGATATATGTAACCTCATCAAGGACGCTTTTCATGCAGGAAAATTCTCCTTGTTAAGCTTTGGCACCTCTCTTTTGTGAGTCATGATCTTTATCTTTAAGTAACTTCAAACTTTTCTTTGTAAGCACTCAGCTTTGATACCAATTGTTAGAAATGTTTAGAGTAATTGAGAGGGGGGTGTGAATCAATTATCCAAAGTCCATAAATACCATTTCAATAATTAAACATAAAAGATTCATTGTCCTGCTTATCATGTTGTTGTTTGATCTCTATTGTACCGACAAAATTACTGTCCCAACCATAACATACTTTGCTAAATATAAACTTTATTAAATGTAAAACATATAAAGCATTCAACACAAGTTTGACACAAGAAATTTATGCAGAAACCCAATTTGGCAAAAACCACAAGCAACATGTCACCACTTTTTCACTCATTTGAAGTAAGCTCTGTTAGGAGCTAACCATTTAAAAGTTTACAATACACATTGTTAAATGTGACCTGGTTAGAGGATTTAATCACCACGCTAGGAGTGATCTTGTAAAAGGACTTTGATCATTTCATTTAGAATGTCACCTTTTTAAAGGATTTACATAAATTATTAAATCCTTCAAATCAATGTTAGGTCAACCTTTGTGATAGCTCCTTTTTCACTATGAGAAAATTTTGCATTTTGTGTTGAAAATTTTGAATTATTTTTCTAGGGTTATGATTATATTTTTTCCATTTTATAGTTAACCCCAATGAATTGCATAATCTCCATTATTTTTCCTAACCCTAGGCCATATAAGTGAGTGAGTTTTCATTTTCCTAAGTACATTATTTTCTATGATGTTACAATGGAGAGTTAGTGAAATATCATAGGCAAGCGTGAAGGCCTTTTACGATCTCACAATTAACGTTGTATCGTGTTATCATAGGTGGGGTTTTGATCTTCCCCAATCATACAATGTCCTTTGTGTCATAAGATCATATGGCATTATATTTTGTTTATCAGAAAGTCTTCTCTGATGTTATGATAAAGGTTTCATCGTGGCATCGGGAGTAGAGAGCAAGGGCGGTTACGATCCTATGATAAAGGGTTTATCATTAGATTGTAAAGCAAAGGATGAAGATCTATGGTCCTGTAGTGTTTGTCGCATGATCAAAGGGTTCAGTCTTAAGGGTTAAGATGCTATGACAAAGGTTTGTTGTATAATCATATAAAGGATCAAGGCATTGTTGCAATGGCATGACACTCTATCATCATAGGATCGTAAGGGTTATAAAGGAAAACAGGTCACGAGTTGTCAAGACAAATGTTAGTTTTTTGATTGGGTAGAGCCAATGTACGTATGCCAGATGTGTTTATTGTTAGCATTTGTGGGACCAAAATTTTTTGAAGTTGGACAATGGCTTGCAGTCTCTGATCTTATGATAGGTCTTTTATCATGAGATCTTACGACTTTGAAAAAGGTTTTTTTTTGATGTTACGACTAGGGTTTGTTGTAAGATCACATAGAAGGAATCATAAATCGCTGATGTTACAATGTAATGGTTTCAAGATGACCATAACATCGTAAAAGAAAACATGTTCTATTGAAATGTTACAAAAGTGCAAGCTTAACTACGATCGTATGATTGTAGGGCAAGAAAAAGTGACTTATGATGCTCCGAAACTGTTTGTCATGAGATTGTAGAACAGGATGGACTCAACTGGTGATGCTATGACAACGTTGGGTGTTGTAAGATCATAAAGGGTCTTGCCACCTTTTCTGATAGGCCGATATGAATTTTAAGGGATGTCATAAGATCAAAGAACCATTAATACATTGTTACAATGTTACGAAAGGTCTTTTTGGCCACCTTTTCGTAATATCATAGAATCTAATCTTGACAAAAAACATAATGACAAGAAAAGAACTATGGATTTCTCAACCAATCAGATTTGAATGCAGTGCGAAAAGTACATAGTTGGAAATTAATGGTGACACTCCATGAAGTTGATAGAAAGGATTGAGATCATTTTTCAAGCATGTTGAAATCAATGCAACATAGATGTTAGTCTGTGCATATCAACTTATAAGATCTTCTTTTCTCATTATCACAGTTTGTCGTTTGTAAAGAGAGAGAATTTGAGCTTTTCCTATGTTTTCTGTGCATTTTAAATTGTTATTTCTAGAAGTTGTAAGAGACAAAACATTTTCAATTTTGAGTAATTTAGTTGCAAATTTTCAAAATGTCAGACTAGGAAGTGGAAGAAATCCAAGCCTCAAAAATGGCAATCTCAGAGACCTCAACCTCGAAGGGAGTCAAAACCAGATAGAAGAAGCCTAGCAGATTCCCAGAAGAGTGAATAAAGTTGTTCCCAGGATCTACTAATGCAAATTCAATAGACAATCATGCTTTCTTTGACCCATATGCTAGGTGCAAAGATGCCATGTGCCCTGATGTCACTGGTTCTGAGCTCTTCTACTTTTTCTATTGCAATAGGGAGAAGAAGGTTCCTATTTGTAATCCATGGAAGAAGAACCTTGCCAAGCTAATTTTCCTAGAGGTCTTCATGGATGTAGATTTAATGAAGGCCCTGTTCCAGTGTTAGAACCTGGCCACCAAGTCTTTTCATATAAAGGATGGAATTGTTCTATGTACCCTAGATCGAGAATATTTCATTGAAGCCTTTGGATTAACTGGTGCAATGGGTGAACCTGAAGATTTGAAGGACTTATATAGGAGATTTGATGCAAACCCCAGTGCTTTCACATGAACCTCATTGTTGCAACATATTCCTAGTGATTTAGAGAAGGTGGGTGATTACCCAAAGAAGATACTAAGGAAGATGAGTCCTCATAGCCAAGGAGAATGAGCATGGACACTCAATTAGTCCAGTAAGGAGGAGATGTAAGGATAGAGATCCTTAGAAGTATGATAAGCCATAGGGTTGATGACTTGAAGAGGCTATCACAACAGGCTCATAATTCTTTTGTTACTTTACAAAGTGCTGAGTAGTTTTGCAATGAGGCACTCTCATGGTTAACACCCACTTTTGGTTTATGGGGGCCCTAAATTCAGTTTTTGGATAGATTAATTATGTTGATGGCTAAAAAGCTAGATTTACCAGATAAAATTATCACTATAAAGGAGAGCCTAGAAATAGTAATTGAATTAAGTGGCTTCTTTACTGGTAAATTACAAGTTATACAAGGTAAATTGAAAATTTTGATTGACATAGTAGAACCTTGTATAGCATCAATACTTAGTGCTACTAATGTAGTAAGGGATTGGCAGGAGTGGTCAACTTCTTTTGATGACATTTTGACTCAGGAGACTATAGTAGCAGTTTTTGAAGATACCTCTGATTCCCCTTTTCATACTTTGACTGATTCTCTTTTTAGAGCAGAAATAAATTTGAATAAATTTGTTGTTGAATCCAAAGCAATTATGGATGCTAGGTAGACTTAGGCCACTCAAGATTTACAAGAGGTAAATAATACTGACTAGCCCACCAAAAGAGAGATTTATGTTTCAGAAGTAGTAGGTGAAATAAAGGCTCTACCAGCAGGAGGTACTTAAGATATTTTGCATATATGGGCAGAAAAGTACATCTTAATTCTCTGCTATGATTGCCTCATTCTCTGCAATTTCCAATTTCTTAGCCAAAGCATCCTTCTCCTTCCTCCTTTTCTCCAACTCAACATTAGAAGGTGACAAAGAAATATGGATCTAGGTGGGCTTTGTTGGTTCATTTATCCTAATACCAAATTCCTTTTGTTTTCCCTTATCTTGGACACCAACAACATGTTCTACATCTCATTTAACCTCTAGGGTCTTAGAGTTCTTGATCTGTTGTATCATAGGGCCCTCTTGGTTTAGATCTTGATCTTTTAGTAGCTTTTGTTCTTGTAATTTAAGTTGTTCAACTTGACCTATAATTTTAGGTTGCCAAGCACTAGCTGCTATCTCATTCTTCTTTTTCAAAGGAACAATTCTCCTAAGTAATTCTTGCTTTTCCTCATAATCTTTCATGATCTTTTCCTCCATTTCCTTCTAAAATTTCCTATCAATAGCCTCTTGCTCAGCGAGTTACATTCTCAGCATTTCATTCTCATCAGGGTTAGGAATAGTAAACTCAGAACCAGAGGTCTTCTCATCATTGAAACCTTCAGGCTCTAAATTTTTTGGTCTTTCCCTTTCAGGAGAGTAATCTAACATGAAAGGGTTTGTGCTATGTTAGAAAAGATTTTTACTAGTCCTATCCTCTAGACTAAGTGCATGTGCTTGCATAGCTTTTCTTGACATATCATTTCAGGACTATTGTATAAATCATCATCAAGTAAACTAGGATGAGATCTAGGACCCTTGTAGATAGGTTCCTTTTCAAAGGCAGGTATTAGCTTCCCTTACCATTTTCTACTAGGAATAATTTCCCTTCTGCATCTGGGCTCCTTTCACAACCCAATTTTTCTTTCCTCTAGGAGGAAGATCAGTCTGTAACTTAATAGCTGGGTTTTTCTTCACATTTTCCTACTTGTTTTTCACACTTCCCATGATCTAAAACATCCTTAAACTTGACACTGGTTAAAACCTTTATGAGTCGCCACCCACCTAGGGAAAATTAATGCAATAATCTTGTTGACCAAAGAAAATATCATGAGATTGTCAAGATGGAAGCTGACAAATAGAATGCAACCAATCATAATTTGTTTTGGGACTGTAACTCTTTCTTAATGGAAAAGACACCTTTGTAAGAACCATACATGTCAGTGTACATCTGTGGTGTGTGGTCTAACAATGGTAATACTGACATAGGTAACTCCCAAGGGATCTGACAATGGTAATACTGACACTTGTCCCTAGCAGAGTCACCATTTCGTTGGTGTTTGAAACTACTAAACAACAAAATGCTCAATACCAAAATGATAACACTCATATAACCTAAGGATTAGCCAATTCTTGTTAAAAATTATATAAGTAAACCATTTGGACCCAACTTCAACAAAACCAAGGATGGCTTCCTACTCTTTAGGCTCTACACAGTTTACTAATTTCTTTAATGCTTTCAAGTTTATATGCATCCCTCATAAGTAGATTTGGTCATAATTCTCCTAGAGTTTACAAGTATTTCTGGAAATAACAGCTACCTAAAACTTAGAATCTCAATGTAAACGAGTGGTGACTAGCATTATAACCTTGAACAAAATGAAGTGAAAATGACTTTGAAATTATAATTGATTTAACATGTAGAAGCAAAATTTATTCTCAACCATCTCTGATCTATATGACCAGTACCTTATCCATTGGGAGCAAAGAGTTAGCTATTGGTAGGAGATCTAGTTCAAATAACTTGTAAATGAATCTATCAACTGTAATCACCCAATTCCATTCTTATGAAATATCCTTTTCATAAACTCATAAATCCTACTGATTTACTAAAGCATTTACATAATCCCTTGAATTAAGAGCAACAATAAACCAATATACAACCCATCCGGACTATATTTAATCAATTGAACCTTATTCAAATGATCTCAAAATTAATAAACTCATGAAATGGAGATAGAAAATGGTGACACATATATAGTGTAAATACCCTTTTGTATTATCCTTTTGCTGACTAATACAATAACCAATAGAAGCTCAATGAAAAACCCATGAATTAATACTAATTTTGTCATTTCTATTTTTCATAAAAAAATTACATACCTGGAAGTAAACTCAAAAACAACTACAATGATTGGACTGACTGCACTTTTCCTTGAAAGTTGAAAAATATACAAGTATTTGGACCCTTTCTCTAGCCATAGGATCTCACTTATATAATGTGAGATGCAAAAAGCTTTAGGCATAGAGAATTGACAACTGTCGTTTACAAAGAAACTTTACAGGCAACTGTCACAAAAAGACAAAAATATGTGTAATGGAAAACTTAAAATTCACTAAATTCTTTTGGTAGGCCCCTTTTCTGTTACATCATTTGGAACAATGAAGCTTTATGATTTGATTCTCTAGTTATTCTAAGTCTTTAGAATAAGTGGCTATGAGGCTTGAAAGCGATGTGTCCTCTTCAGTTACCTACAAGTCTACTTTAACTTGGGGGTTCTCCTTGTCTTCATCATCAATAGTTAAAGTAACAGTTACTCTTGCACCTTCTTCTGCCTCATCATCTTCTTCCATCAATTCTGTAGACATAAATTGTTCCTTCCACACCGTGTAAACAATGTCATTAGGCCAATCAAAATTTAGGATATCCCTTTGTACATTTATTAAAGAATTTCCAATTGTTTCTGTTTCAGCAAAATCTTTTCTAATGGCATTGTAAAACAACTGCACTTTAACTAATTCCTCATTGGTCATTGCCCATAATAAATGCCTTGTTTCATTTATTACATTATTCAATCTTTGACAAAATAATTCATCCAATTCTTTTTTCCACTCTTCCTTTTCCTTTATTTGATCAATAGTTTTGAGCGCACTAGGAAATAAATCAATTTTTTCAGCTATGTACTTTGAGAAACAAACTATCACTCTTATTTGAAAAGAATCCTATTTGTCATCAAAATTTTCTAGCTTATTTAACAAGTCAAAAATCTTCTCTATCTAGTGACAGGATAGCTGGATGACATATACATACATGAGGGTAATATCATTGTTTCTTTCAGTTCATTTCTGTATAATAGATTTCATTCTTTCTTCATTTCCTTTTAATTCATCCCTAATGGCTACAATCCTATCCAACTAGTCAAAAAATGTTGGCCATTCTATCCTATCCATTAGATACATTACACTCTGTCTTATCTTTTCCTCATATTGGATATTTAATTCTACATGTAGTACATACAACTTATTCTTTTCCTCTTCAAAATCCTCTGTAGTGTAGAATTGAGGCCTTTTTGGGGTGTCTAGTACCTCAATAATAGGAGTTGATTTAAAAGGTTTAATAGGTGGCCTGGGGTATACAATCCTAGGTCTGCTTGATTCTCCTACTTTTATTTTCCCAAATATCTTCTCCACTTGAGATACTTGGTTTTCCAATGATTGTATCTATGTGCCCCTTTCCTCATATGCTTTCAAAACTTCTTCAAATCTAGCATTAAGATGATAAAACCTATCCTCTTCTTGACCAGACACCATACTGCCAAATTTTAGCATTTCTGAAGCCATTCCAATAATTTGTTTGCTACCAACCTCATCGGCCCTAAACACTGTTAATGCACTAGTATGCTCTACAATGGAGATTTCTTGCATTCTGGTTTTGTCTCTTTTTTCAATTGACTAGATTACCAGGGCCTAGTGGTCATCACTAAATTTGACCCCCCTATGAGCCTACAATACCTCTTCTTCAATCTTATAATGTACATCTTTTTGTTTCCCTATTGAATCAAAAATCATTGCATTGGTTATGTCCCATTCTAGCAAAATGAGGACCCCTGACTACTTAACTAATTGCCTCCTAGCCTCAGGTGTAAATTGGGCAAAATCTCTCAAAAATTTTGATTTTACCTCCTCCTTGATAACAGAGTCTGATTTATCAGGTCGCTCTGCTTTTATTTTCTCGCAAGTTTTTTCAAAATTTCCTATATATAATCTCCACAAAATTTTGCAAAGGCTCTTTATTTCACAAAATTTTCATCATTAATAAACTTCTCAGAAGCTTGGGCCACTATAGGATCTATCTCCTTATCTTTATAGTTAGCAACAGTAAGGTCCAAGGAGGGTGCAGGAGGCTCTTGTGGTTCCCCAATCTCCAAGTCTGTGGCAGTAACAATAACATCCCCTTCTCCACCAATTTGTCCTAGCTGATCCCTCAAAGATGCTTCATCATCTATTTGAATTGGGGTTTGGCTTGGGGAGTATTGTTCTACCTGAGAGGAAGATCCCTGCTCCAATTTCTACCTCCTTGGGGCACTGGTTGCAGATGGACTTTTTGGTCTTGGTCTTTGCTAAAGGGGAGCCTGTTGTACACTCTACACCATCACATAGCCTGCCCTTTTCTACAAAGTATACTGTCTAGGAGCTTCTATATTTATGTTGTTTATCCTCCTCTATATCTCTGTAGCCCTGTCTGGATAGGTCTTGACATATGCAACCTTCTTTTCATTTATTATTTGTATTATTATAGCAAAATTGTTCATCAATGCTTGCATTTTTGCTCCCCAATATTTCTTATCTTTCAAAGGATCATAATTGGAGTCAAAAGCATTGATGAATTCTAGAGTTTTACTAAATACTATCCATTTTTATTTTCTTAACTTTTGTTCCTATAAAGAGAAAATGTTCCTTATAACATCCTCAGGGAAATATACTTGTTGCACCATGCGGGCAGCTTTTTTCCTCTCTCTTAAGAGATCATAGAATCCTTCAAGGTCAATAAATCTCGCATGGGACTCTGCCATGTTGTAACTATCCAAGAATAAACTGAGGTGTTTCCATCCTTTCCTCACAAAGACAAAATCATGCACTATAGTAACAACTGGAAAGAAAGTACCTTTCATTGGCAAATCTCTTTCATCAATGGTCCCAATCTACCATAACAACTCTGCTATCCCTATTTTTAGAGGCACATGGAATGGTAGCACATGATGCTTTCCCAAAAAGCCATATACTCTTATTGCTATTGAAACATTATAAGGGATTATATCCCCCTAGTTATGAATAACTAGAAGCCCTTTTGCATGGTCCTTGGGTCTAACCAATTCTAGTAATGCTTGTGGAATTCTAGGGTTGTCTCCTCTCAAGAGAAATCTAAGCTTAGATGCAAAATATCTATCAAACCTTACAAAATTGGCATCTCTAGCCTTTGAAGTCATGTCAACACTCCACAATTGGACTGGATTCTTCTCTCCATCTTTGGTTACTTCCAGCTCCATGCCCTTAGAGAAATAAGTGACTCCCTTAAATAGACACACATGCATGAGCAATGAGTACCAACAAAATGGTTTGTTTACTTTCCCTTGGGATATCCCTATCAAACCATTGTTAATTTCTCATGTAAGGAAGGTGGAAAAATCAAGAATAGTGCTCATCTCGGATTGTAGAGTCTGAGCCATAATAAGGACAATTGAGCTTGGGATTTGTTCTACTTCATCCATTCCAAAAATCTTGCAGAGAGAGAATATAATGCTTGAGCCCTAAGATTAAAATGTCTCCTCAATAATGGCTCTAGGGTAATGGCAGTAATTACAGACCATGAACCAATCTTGGTAGTATGTTCTTGTAGTGGCCCTGTCCTTAAGTAGATCCTTTGTGCATCGTACCTTTCTTGAAGGTCATCCATATCAATTATTTCATGCACAACGTGGTTAGGGTTGAGGTTGAAAACCTCACTAATTAGTTCAAGGCAAACCCTAAAAAGATTCACTCTAGCATGATTCTTCACCCACCCCGTAATAGGATCATACTTCTTGGCCAAATCAATCAATAAATTACTATCAAAGAAAACTGTGGGGACTATTAATTTCCCAATCTCAAACTCCTAGACATTGCTTATAGGGGTATCAAGTTTTTGATCTGAAAACCATTTCTTGAACAACTTTAAACCTCCCATAGAGACCCAAGCGTCTCTTACCCAATTAGCTTTATCATAGAAACCCTCTGCTATAGCTACCCTAGGGTTCTTAGGAATGAGCTCCCTTCCTTTAGTTATTTCATTAACTAATAGGGGGAATTGTTCAAGGAAATCATCATGCACAACCCTCTTTGGGTAATCAGTCTGCCCAGAGAATTCCTTTTGTGGAGGCATTTTCTAAGATTTAAAATTTTACCACACCAAATTCTTTCTATTCATAAGTTTTAGAGTACTTAGCTGTGAAATTTTGCTTCTTCCTATGAAATTTTTGTTGCAATTCACTAGATTTATCTGCAAAATTCTATGCCCTAGCTCCAAAAATTCTCTGTACTCTAATAACCTTTTGCAATTTTGTGGCTTAATAATGGTGAGATCACAAAATATATCTGGGCATTGAAATCACACGAATGAACTCTGCACCATATTAACTCTCAATAATCGTTACCTCCAAATTGAATCCAAATTTGAATGTTATCCATTGATTTCCTCTTATTAGATGACCTTAATTCAAAAAGGAAAAAAAAATCTTTATGGCTTTAAAAATGTGGCCACATGTCACATTACCGCTTACTCACATTCCTTAAATTTCTTGCATCTTGAAATTGCGGGCAAGCGCTGACCCTTGATCATGATTGAATTGACGATCACATATCATCTTACTTTGATTATATCCAATTAGTTGTACTTGTCCAATAGAAAGTTTCTATGCGAATCTGTGCCTTCTAACAAACTTCCACACAAGTGGGTCCCATATTGTCTTCTAAGAAAGTGGTCTTTGACGTCACACTTGCTATGCATCAGGCTAGCACTTTCTCGCATTGCTTAACCTGTGATCATTTTCATGATGCAGGCAAGCACCCTTGGTCCAATCACCCATTCTAACCAATGAAATAACTCCTTTTAATCTAGCTCATCTGACAAGTTTGACTGCCATATTAACTATTAAAACCTCCATGCCTATGACATCATCACTCCCAACTTAGCATACACGTCATATTTGATCAACGAATGTGCTTGAATATTTCAACTTTATAATATGGCATGACTCAGCAAACTTTCCACAACCTAGTCCCACCTTGCCATGCGTCTGATTTGTGCTTCCTTGCACTGCTTAATATTCATGCAACTTTATAATGTAGGCATGTGCTAACCATAGATCTCACACATATCAATGATAATGGATTCTTGCATGCTGTCAACACTGAATCAGCTAAAAGGACCAATAAGAAACTTCCTTTTAGTTCAGCTCATCTGACAACTACCATAGAGTGTATATCATTATTATCCTCTAAAAAGGTGGTCCCATGATGTCAGATTGTGCTACATGTCTTGTTGGCACTTCCTTGCATTATTTAATACTTGTGCATCTTCTAATTACATGAGAGTGCTAGCCTTTGATCTAAAATAGATCAATGGTGCATAAAATTGAAAATAAAGTAATATATTCACTTAAATGATCAACTAATGATATTACGAGATTTTTTTGAATGTGCACTAATGGTACTGATAGTTCTAAAAAAAGGTTCTGACCAACTCTGACAAGTCATAATATTGGCAAGGGCTACATGGTGCAAAAGCACTTGCCCACAATATTTAAAAACCTTGCACTTTAGTGATGCGGGAAAGCACCCTACGTCAATCTGACCAAGATCAACGGTGGGTCGAAAAGGTGCTGTAATAAAGTCTTTCAATTGGAATATTCACATTGATTATAATAAAAAGCAAGGATATAAGGTTTAACCAAAATTTATGAAGTCATCCTTGTGCAATTTTAAAACTTAGGATAAAATGTCCCACTTAAAGTTTTGAAAAAGGATTTTCAAAAACTAGGGTAAAATAAGATAAGGCATTAGGGCTTTTTACACACTTAAGGTTTTTTAATGATTATGCTTATGACAAACCTTGAGAATTTAATAGAATTCAAACAACACATGAACCAGGGCAAAACTAGTGTAACCTAATAATTTGAAAAATTATAAGGAATGAAACCCTAATCTGCATGACACAATGTCTTAAATGATTTTTCACTAAAATTTTAAAATTTCTCTGCACTATGAAAGATCAAACCAACAGTGGCTCTGTCTGGGATGATAGACTACTTGAGTCTATGCAAGAATTCATAATTTTTGGAAGAGCAGACCACATACTTGGTACAGGAATGACAACTTCTTCAGAGAGCACATAATAGAACAAAAGAATAGGGAACCAGACTATACAAGGATCTACAAAATATACAAAATGTACAAGAGCACAAGGAAACTTAAAAACTATTGTTCATGGAAAATAGATATTTCTAAGAAAATTACCTCTTCAAGAATTGTCCATGAACTAGCAATTCAAGAATATCTCTAGTTAAATCATTTAGAAAATATGAATCTTCTCCATTTGTATCACAAATGTTATATGGGCCAAGCCAAATTGGGTCAAATTTACCATGTTTTCCTTTATCTTCCATTCTAGCATTCCACATCAATACCATGTCACCTATTTCAAATTTCCTCTCAATAGCTCTTTTGTCATATAAGTGCTTCATTTGTGATTGTAACTTGAAATTTTGAATTGAAGACTCTCTCCTTGCTTCTTCTAGTTGCAAAATATCATCAATTCTGAGTTGCATCTCATCAATGATATCATCTTCACATATTTGGACAAATTTATACATCTCCTTTAGGTTATTCTGTGGAAGTCTAGCCTATATACCATAAACCAAATAAAATGGAGCACATTCAATGGCCTTTTTCACAGTAACCCTGTCAGCCCGCAGGGCTAATGGCAACTTTGAATCTCAGGCCTTCTTGTTTTCTCCCAAAATCCTCTTAATGATTTTCAATATACTTTTATTACTTGATTCTGTTTGTCCATTTCCTTGAGGATGATAGGGTGATGATGTGTACTCTGTAATGCCATACTTTTTACAAAAAAATTATAATCCTCAAATCTGAAGCACATAGCATTATCAATTACAATTTTTTGTGGGCACCCAAACCTGGTCACAATATTATTTAAGATGAAATTAATTACTACTTTACTTGTTGCATTCTTAGTAGGAATTTCTTGAACCCACTTAGTGAAGTAATCAGTAGCAACTAGGATCCAAGAATGTCCACCACTGGATTTATTTGAGATCTCACCTACGAAATCAATTCCCCATTGTTGAAATGGTGCCTACACTTTAATAGGTCTTAATGGCAAATTACCAAAAAAATTTAACTTTCCACTAAACCTTTGACAAGCATCACAAACCTTTACAAACTCATGAGCATATTTGAAAAGTGTTGGCCACCAAAAACTAGCCCTAAGAATTTTATGAGCAGTGGTCTTAGCCATATAATGACCACCACATACACCTTCATGCATATCTTTCAAAATCCTTTTAGATTCAATTTCATCTACACACTTCAAAACCCCTTCCATATTTCTCCACCATAATTTTCCTTGCACTATAACATACCTTATGGCCTGTAACTTCAAAGATCTTTTTTGGTTATCTATTAATTTTGATGGTGATTTCATGTTTTGCAAATAATAAATCACATCTCTGTACCAGTCAGAGGTATCCATATCACAAATATTATACCTGCAACTATCATGAAGTTGATTAATTTGGTTTGCCTCTAAATTGGCTTCTGTCACCAATTTGGCCAAACCTTGACCCCTAACCAGTTTGGTAATCTGAATATCAATGTTAAACCTTTGTATCCTATTAATCCATCTACATCTCCTGCCAGATACCTCTTGTTGTGAAAAAATATCCTTCACAATAGTACTAGGAAAAAATGCAATAACAGTAGCTCCCATTAAGTAATACCTAAAAGCCTTGACTCCTTTCACTAGTACATATGCCTATTTTTCATTTATATCATACTTGAGTTCTGTTGCTTGCAAGGTTTTACTAAAAAATGCAAGGGCTGCTCATAACCTTCCTCATTTTTCTGTAAAAATACTGCAGCAACAATGTGGAATGAGGCAAAGAAAAATATATGCATTGGTTTACCATAATTTGGAGCTCTGAGAATAGGGGCATCTTTAATAGCTTGTTTAATTTTCTAGGATGTAATGATAGGTTCACTACCCCATTTTATCTCAAATCCTTTCTCTAGCATCCTTGATATAGGCCTACTAATCTCTGCAAAATTAGTCACAAATCTCCTAAGAAAGTTTCTCTGTCCAAAGAATGACTAAATGCCTTTAACACTTTTGGGTTTCTGAATCTTATCTATTGCTTCTACCCTTTTAGGGTCAACCCTCACTCCATGCTTACCAACTAGATGTCCTAATAACTTTCCTTCAGTAACACCAAAACTACATTTCCTTGGATTCAAAGAAATACAATACTTAAGGGCTCTGATAAATACCTTTTCTAGATGTATGCAGTGATCATTCTCATCCCTGGAATAAGTAGTGAGGTCATCCTGATACACAACCATAAATTTATCAATAATATCAGCAAAAGCCACATCCATAGCCCTTTAAAAAGTATCCCCAACATTAGTAAGCCCAAAAGGCATCCTGACATAAACATAGGTACCCCATGGAGTAGTAAAAGTAGTCTTGAACTGTTTTGATTCTTTGAAAACCACTTGATTGTAACCTGAAAATCCATCCATCATAGACATAAGCTCAAAATCAGTGACCCTTTGTAATATAGCTTCCATATTTGGCAATCCATAGTTATGCTTTAATGAAGATATATTAAGATTCCTGAAGTCAACACATAACCTTATGTCTCCATTTTTCTTCCTAATAGGGACTAAATTGGATACCGAAGAGAAATGCCTGATAGGTTTTATGATCCCAACATCTCTTAACTTGACCAATTCCTATTGCATTTTGGGAGCTAGGGTAGGATTTATTGGCCTCTATTTTTGTCTAAAAGGCTTAGCATTTCATTTCAAAAGGATCTCATGCTGAAAAAGATCTTTCCTATAGGCTTTTAGGTCATCATATGACCATGCAAACACATGCCTATATTTCCTTAACAAGTCTATCAAATCTTTCCTAATTTTAGGAGGCAATTTCTTACCAATATATACCTTTTTAGGAGTTTACTCAGTTCCCAAATTTACCTCCTCTAGATCTTTACAATCATATTTATTGGTATTAGCCCGTGACCTGTCCTAGTTGTCAAAAACTATTTCTAAAACAATTAGAACCTTTGGAATTTTATTTGTCTTTAACTGCACAACTTCCTGCCCAAAAATAGTATCCTTTCCATTTATATTTTCTACATAAGCTGCACAATCAATTTCTTGTCCTGACAACATATTCTCACAATTCAAAAATCTCAAAATATCCTTATCATCTTCAAACACTGGCCAATTCTGGATATTATTAGGAATAGAGGGTCTAGTTTGAGTTTCAACTTTGGATATGCTAGTAAATGTAACATCATCAAGTTTTATTGCTATATTTGCTAACAAGTCTACCATTTTGTTGTTAGTCCTATATTTCCAAATTATCCCAAATGTATCAAAATATTCAATCATATCCCATACGACATTTCTGTATTGTTTTAATCTTTTGTTCTTTGAAACATAAGCATTTATTACCTCGGATACAACCAATTCAAAATCTCCTATAACATGTAAACATTTTATCCCATACTTATGAGCTAGTCTAAGTCCCAACAACAAAGCCTCATATTATGCTATGTTGGTAGTACAAGGGAAACTCGGTGTGAAAGAAAATTTGTATGTTACCCCAGTAGGGGAAATCAATAAAATACCTACACCTACTCCATATTTGTAGCAAGCAACATCAAAGAACATGGTCCATAAATCTCCTTTATCTATTTTTGTATCAGCTTCTAGTTCCATCTGAGATTTATGCTTACCCTTCTTCAAAGTCAAAACCTCAACTCTGAATGCATTGACATCTATATGCATAAAGTTTGTCATATCATCCTCAATCTCTTCTTCTATCATATATATGCCCTTTGGTTCTCTATTTATTTTTACCAAATTCTCATCAATGTTAAAAGTAGCAAATGATAGATCACATTGCAAACTTCCTGCCATGGAAACACTCCATTTTCTAGATAATAACATACCATACTGAGGTGGAATATCAACAACCAACACACTCATAGTAAGTTCTTTGCCTGGACAGGCTATCAGTCTATAGGGTAAGACATTAATAGTACCTATGACTGCCACTTCTCTTTTATCCATGGCACAACATCTTCCCTGACTGGTATCAACTTTCAAACCTAGTTCCTTCATTATTTCAAAAGGCATAATAGTATTGGAAGCACCATAATCAATCATGCAATTTTTTAATGTTTTACCATTTACTATGATACTCAAGAAAAATGATTCAACACTTCCCAAACATTTATTAACAGAGCTATCCAAAAACATCTGAGGAATTTGAGACACAACTACTTCAGCTTCTTTGCCTTTTACTTTTTGTTTGCTTCCCTGCTTGGGACCATGAATTTCATTGCAATCTTGTTTTTCCCTTACATCAATATTTTCCAAACATTCTATGGCTTTATTTCGGTGTTCAAGGATCCTTAATAATTTAGACAAAGGAACTTTAATAGTGATCTATGATAGAACATTAAGCATATCTATAGAAGAATTTGAGGGATTATCAATAGTCATATCCTTCTTCTCATGGTTTTTATCAAAAGTACCTTGATAATTCTTGTCATTTATAGTGATCACTTTTGGTACCTTCTCATCAAATTTCTTGGGAAAATTATTTGGGAATTCTAACTCCTTAGGATTTCCTCCTTTCTTTGGTTCCCATTTTTTACTAGAAATTTTGACCTTCACAGCAGGGATTTCTTTAGGCTTTACAACTTCCTTTTTCTTAGGGTCAACTTTGTTGATAAATATACTAGCCACCTTACCATTATTAGCATTCTGAGCCATATGTTTGGTTTGTACTTGAGTTATCATGCTAGTAGTAATCTGATCAACCTCTTCTCTGGAAGGCTTTCTTAGTATCACCTCCTCTCTAGTAGATGCCATGTTACATACATTGTCCTTAACATCATTCTCCTCATCAAAAAATACCTACTGCTACATATGACTTTGAAACTGTCTTTGCTCCACTACATCTCTGTCATGATCATCACTGTCATAATGGTCATAATGTGACTCAAACATATTACATCCTACATCATCACCATTTTGTTCATGTTCCTAATTTTCTTCTACCTCAGTTTGATTTCCAGAAAATGACAAAGCTACTACACAATACTCAAGAGCATGAGGTAATTGACAAACAAAAAACCATGTGGGTTCAGTAGTGAGTTTAGGGTCATCTACCACATTTATAGAATTTTTGGATAAAGGATTAGGGGTAATCTTGTTACTGGTGTTCTTAGGAGGAGGAACATTGGGCTGACCATCCTTCCAATTAGTGTTATAAGGAAAATTTTGCAATCTATTCTGTCTACCAAAGTTGGACTGATAAGGGGCCTTATTTTTAGTAGAATTCCTATCATTTTTTCCTTGAGGAAGATTCAAGCTTTTTATAGCATTCAAAACTTGACTCATCTCACTAGGCTCAAGCCTTTTTCCTCCTATAGATTTATGGTCTTCTTTTCTATTTCCCTTACTCCCAAATAACCTAGGGTCATCTCTTTTTCTCTCTAATCTCCTTGAAATCCTCAAATTATTTTCTATATTGATAGCAATTCTAAAATCATCTCTTAAAGTCCTAGGCTCCTTATCCCTAAGTTGATATGCCATTTTACCATCAAAGGCATTCAAATAAGTGATCATACATACATTGTCATCAACTTGCATGGCTTGCATTAGCTTATACATCCTCTTCTAGAACCTAGTGTTGAAGTCAGTAATAGATTCATTATGCAACTTTTTAATATTATTGAACTCACTTAGAATATAACTTGGTTTTTGTTTATCACCATATTGTTCCTTAAAACAATATTCAATGTCTTTCTAGTCTGCAACAGATGATTCAGGGAGCCTCTTGAAGCATTCTCTAGCATCTTCAGTTAATGACTGAACAAATAACTTCATGATAACATCTTTAGCCTCAAACTCATAATCACTCATCATGTCAAGAAAATTCCTCAAGTGATAGCATTATTTTCGGCAAACTTCGGTAATCTTTTCCTCATTTCCTGTGGGATAGGGTTAGGGAAACCAGGAATACCTTCAAAGTGTATCTTCCTATAGCCTTCTAACTGAATAGGTCTCCTTTGTAAATCAACTTTAGGAGTGTTGAAAACATTTCTTTCATTACTGTTAAAAACATTACTAGTACTAGCATCTATAGTAGATTTATTAAGATCTATTTTTTGTGATGAAGAAGACAAGAAAGAAGTAGACAATTTAGCAGTATTCTGATTTGCAATATTTATTCTATCATTATCTTTAGAAGTAAATACATATTACTTCTTAGCATTTTCTAGAAACTTAATCTTGTTATTCATCTCAGCTATGGCTGCCTCATTCTCTACAATTTCCAATTTCTTAGCCAAAGCCTACTTCTCCTTCCTCCTTTTCTCCAACTCAACATCAGAAGGTGAGAAAGAAACATGGATCTGGCTGGGCTTTGTTGGTTCATTCATCCTAATACCAACTTCCTTTTGTTTTCGCTTATCTTGGACACCAACAACATGTTCTACATCTTGTTTAACCTCTAGGGTCTTATAGTTCTTGATATGTTGTATCACAGGGCCCTCTTGGTTTAGATCTTGATCTTTTAGTAGCTTTTGTTTTTGTAATTTAAGTTGTTCAACTTGACCCACAATTTTAGGCTGCCAAGCACTCGCTACTATCTCATTCTTCTTTTTCAAAGCAACAATTCTCCTAAGTAATTCTTGTTTTTCCTCATAAGATTTCATGATATTTTCCTCCCTTTCCTTTTGAAATTTCCTATCAATAGCCTCTTGCTTAGTGAGTTGCATTCTCAATATTTCATTCTCATCAGGGTCAAGAATAGTAAACTCAGAACCAAAGGTCTTCTCATCATTGAAACTTTTAGGCTCTAAATGTTTTGGTCTTTCCCTTTCGAGAGAGTAATCTGACATGAAAGGGTTTGTGCTACGCTGGAAAAGATTGTTACTAGTCCTATCCTCCAGAATAAGTGCATGTGGTTGAGTAGCTTTTTCTTGACATATCATTTCAGGAGTATTGTAGAAATCATCATCAGATAAACTAGGATGAGATCTAGGACCCTTGCAAAAAGGTTCCTTTTCAGTGGTATAAAGATAGGTATTAGCTTCCCTTGCCATTTGCTCCTGGGAATAATTTCCCTTTTGCATCTAGGCTCCTTTCATAGCCCAAATTTTCTTTCCTCGAGGAGGAAGATTAGTCTGTAACTTAATAGCTGGGTTTTTCTTCACATTTGCCTGCATGTTTTTCACACTTCCCATGATCTAAAACATCCTTAAATTTGACACTGGTTAAAACCTTTATGAGTTTCCACCCACCTAAGGAAAAGTAATGCAATAATCTTGTTGACCAAAGAAAATATCATGGGATTGTCAAGATGGAAGCTGACAAATAGAATGCAATGAATCAGAATTTGTTTTGGGACTGTAACCGTTCTTAATGGATAAGATACCTTTGCAAGGACTGTACATGTTAGTGTACACCTGTGGTGTGTGGTTTTGTTCTCCTTCCTTTTAAATCCTCAAGGTTTGTCACTAGAAAAAGTCCCCTAAAACCATAGGTAACTCCCAAAGGATCTGACAATGGTAATACTGACACTTGTCCCCAGCGGAGTCACCATTTTGTTGGTGTTTGAAACTATTGAACAACAAAATGATCAATACCAAAATGACAACACTCATATAACCTAAGGATTAGCCAATTCCTATTAACAATTAAATAAATAAACCATTTGGACCCAACTTCAACAAAACCAAGGATGGCTTCGTACTCTTAAGGCTCTGCAAAACCAAGGTGGGTATACCTAGGGATGATTCTAATGCAAACTATTGTATGGAAATTATCTTAGTTTAATTCTGATTCTCATCTCTTACCCTTAGGCACATACATAGTTTACCAATTTCTTTAATGCTTTCAAGTTTATATGCATCCCTCATAAGCAGATCTAGTCATAATTCTCCTAGAGTTTACAAGTATTTCTAGAAATAGCAACTACCTTAAACTTAGAAACTAAATGTAAATGAGTGGTGACCAACATTATAACCTTGAATAAAATGAAATGAAAATGACTTTGAAATTATAATTGATTTAACATGTAGAAGAAGAATTTACTCTCAACCATGTCTGATCTATATGACCAGTACCTTATCCATTGGGAGCAAAGAGTCACCTATTGGCAAGAGATCTGGTTCAAATAACTTGTAAATGAATCTATCAACTGTAATCACCCAATTCCATTCTTATGAAATATGCTTTTCATAAACTCATAAATCCTACTAATTTACTGAAGCATTTACATAATCCCTTGAATTAAGAGCAACCAACCCATCCAGACTGCATTTAATCAATTGAACCTTATTCAAATGATCTCAAAATTAATAAACTCATGAAATGGAGATAGAAAATGGTGACACATATCTAGTGTAAATACCCTTTTGTATTATCCTTTTGATGAGTAATACAATAACCAATAGAAATTCAATGAAAAACCCATGAATTCATACTGATTCTGTCATTAGAAAAGTACATAACTGGAAGTAAACTCAAAAACAACTATAATGCCTTGACTAACTGTACTTTTCCTTGAAAGTTGAAAAATATACAAGTATTCAAACCCTTTCTCTAGCCCTGGTATCTCACTTATATAATGTGAGATGCAACAAGCTTCAGGCATAGAGAACTAATAGCTATCTTTTACAAAGAAACTTTACAGGCAGCTGTCACAAAAAGACAAAAATGCATGTAACAAAAAACTTAAACGTCACTACATTCTTTTGGTAGGCCCCTTTTTGTTACATCTCTTAGAACAATGAAGCTTTATGATTTGATTCTCTAGTTATTCTAAGTCTTTAGAATAAGTGGCTATGAGGCTTGAAAGCAATGATTCCTCTTCAATTACCTGCAAGTGTACTTTAACTTGGGGGTTCTCCTTGTCTTCATGATCAATAGTTAAAGTAATAGTTACTCTTGCACCTTCTTCTGCCTCATCATCTACTTCCATCAATTCTATAGACATAAATTGTTCCTTCCACTCATTGTAAATAGTGTCATCAGGCCAATAAAAATTTAGGATATCCCTTTGTACAGTTATTAAAAAATTTCCAATTGCTTCTATTTCAACAAAATCTTTTCTAATGGCATTGTAAAACAACTGCACTTTAACCAATTCCTCATTGGTCATTGCCCATAATAAATCCCCTATTTCATTTATTACATTATTCAATCTTTGACAAAATGCAGGAGCTTCATTACTGCAACATATTCCTATTGATTTGAAGAAGGTGGGTGATTACCCAAAGAAGATACAGAGGAAGAGGAGTCCTCATAGCCAAGGAGAATGAGCATTGACACTCAATCAGTCTAGAAGGGAGGAGATTTAAGGATAGAGATCCTTAGAAGTATGATAAGCCACAAGGTTGATGTCTTGAAGAACCTATCACAATAGGCTCATAATTATTTTATTGCTTTAATAAGTGCTGAGCAGTTTTGCAATGAGGCACTCTCATGGTTAACACCCACTTTTGGTCTATGGGGGCCCTACATTTAGTTTTTGGATAGATTAATTATGTTGATGGCTAAAAAGCTAGATTTTTCAGAGAAAATTATCATTGTAAAGAAGAGCCTGGAAATAGTAAGAGAATCAAATGGCTTCTTTGTTGGTAAATTACAAGTTATACAAGGTAAATTGAAAATTCTGGCTGACAGAGTAGAACTTTGTATACCATCAATACTTAGTTCTACCAATGTAGTAAGGGAATAGAAGGAGTGGTCAACTTCTTTTGATGACATTTTGACCTAGGAGACTATAGTAGCAGTTTTTGAAGATACCTCTAATTTCCCTTTCCATACTTTGACTGATTCTCTTTTTAAAGCAAAAATAAATTTGAATAAATTTGTTGTTGAATCCAAAGCAATTATGGATGCCAGGTGGACCAAGGCCACTCAAGATTTACAAGAGGTAAAGAATACTAATTAGCCCACCAAAAGAGAGATTTATGTTTGGGAAGCAGTAGGTGAAATAAAAGCTCTACCGATAGGAGGTAGTTGAGATATTTTGCATATATGGGCAGAAAAGTAAAAAAAGAAGAAAAGATCAAAGTCTCAACATTAATGATTTTATGCCATCCCAACTACTTATCTTTTGATTGATATTTTTGGAAGAATGTTTAGTATTATTATTATTATTATGTATATCTTTCGAATTTTTTTTGTATTCCATTAAAATTTTGACATGTGTCCTCCTCTCATTTGTAGCTTGTTGCAATCCTTTATATAGATTCCCAAGATGAGAAGTAGAGGTCGATTGTCTGTAGAATTTTGGATATATGTCATATTATTATTTTGCAGTCTATCCAGAGTGTTATGTAGTTACTTGAATGAGTTTAGTTACATGCATATTTGAATACAAAAAGGAAAACATTTTGGAAAAGTGGTTTTTTCCTTGTGTTGTATTTTGAGTTTTATTAGCAATATTGAAATAAAATAGAAGAATTTATCCTTAATTATCATTATCTTTGATTTTTTTGTCTCTTTTCCATACATCTATAGCTTTGAGATTGAATAGATAAATCCTCTCTTCAGTTTAATGCAATCTAAATGGTTGTATATCTCTTATTGATTGCTGCTGATTTAAAGAATTAGGTAATTGCTCTCTATAATTCTTAAGGTTTAGGGTTTATGAAAAGTATGAGAATCAAAATGAAACTAAAAGTTTAATGTTGACTTCCTTAATCAAGAGATAAATTTTGGGTCATAGCTTGTTTTCTATTACTTTCTTTGGTTGTAATTAGGTACTGCAATCAAGAAGTTTATCAACAAATCATCGAAGATATTGACCATTTTTGTTGTAGAGGATAGTCTTGCATAAAAGAAAATCAAGTTAATAAGATAAATCCCTTAGGTTTTCCCACCTTGGCTTAGCAGAGCCTAAAGTGAAGTGAGTCCTGTTGACTCTGCTAATTGGCCCAGAACTAAGAGCTAGCCTTACTAAATATAGGATTTAGCTCATCCTTAGGCTTGTCCCTATCTTTGTTTCTTGGTATCAAGTTTAAATCCACCTGATATGTTCTTTACAAGAAATAACTCCAACACTTTGTTAAAAGGATTTCAATACAAATTTTCTATAATGATTAGAAATAAAACAGTAGGATTTTGATCTTTAAGATTACAACTCAATTTGCAAGTTCAAATCACTATTTGGTTCATGTGTTGATTCACTGATAAGCTCCCCATTGTCATCTTTGTTCTTGATTTGCTTGACAAGCCTTCAAGCAATCAATCCTCTCCTTTCAAAAAATTTTAGACCATCTACTTAGATTCACTTATCAGTATTAGCAGCATCTGTACAAGCAATCTCCTTGTGCTTCACTCTTCACTCTCACACACTTGTGCATCTCTGATCCACCTTTCTCTATGTGCCTCTATGCTTAAGTTTGGCTCTATACCTCTTTAAATTGATAATTCTTGTTTTTTCATTTTCCATGATCACCGTAGATCTTAGGATTTACAATCTGGTTCATAAGTTTTTTGTATATTTTCATCTTCCTTCTTTTCTAGAATCTTCTCATCCATCGAATGAGATCATAGGTATCATACCTAATCCTCACCTTGAATTTAATGATCCAACTCATCAATTTTATCTTTAACTTGGTTTACATCTGCCAATAAATCATCTGAGTTAGCTAGAATTCTGAATTTCCTCAAATTCATTTACAACACTGTTACTTGACAATCACTAAGTTCTAACACTTTGTCATCACTTAATCACTCAGTAACTATAAATTTTTTGGCTCAGCATTAACTATCTTGCTCGGTTAATACTGATGCTTGATACTATATTTTCTCAGCACTTACTACGGCTTGGTTGACATTAGCATTACTTGACATTCCTTAACATTTTACTCCATTGCTTGACTTAGCTTTACTTTCTTGCTATAAATAATCACTTTGTCTTATCCAAGTCTAACTAATCAAATGTCCATTGTAGCATCCTTTCCAAAACTCAACCTTTTCTCTAGGTGATATTGCTATTATAAATTTCTCAAATCCTCTTCATCAATCAAATAGATATGACATTTAGATTAGGTAGCAATATTTCTTATTGGTAGATTTGACATCAATGACAAAACAACAATTGTTCCAATTGTAAGTTTTCAACAATCTCCCTCTTTGGCATTGATGGAAACATCTCAATATCTCACCCTTAATGTAATCTAACTTTGTTACCATACAATCCAAAATATGTGCTCCCTTTGAGGTAATAGATCTCCCTCTTGGATACATATGACCTTTAGTA
Organism: Cupressus sempervirens; assembly: GCA_028749045.1. Taxonomy (NCBI): domain Eukaryota; kingdom Viridiplantae; phylum Streptophyta; class Pinopsida; order Cupressales; family Cupressaceae; genus Cupressus; species Cupressus sempervirens. The sequence goes on along the minus strand of CM053787.1, from coordinate 481,456,390 downwards.
ATGAATCTCTCATTTCTACATATCTCTCCCTTTGTTTATGTTATATCTCTTTCTTACTTTTGTATATCTCTCCCTCTGTATATTTCTCCCTCTTTGTTTATCTCTCCCTCCTTGACAACAATGCCAAAGATACATAGCTTTCTTAGCTTAAAACTCTTCATACATATAAATTATGTAGATAGTTGCATGTCTAACTGATTTTTGTCATCTATCTATGACTGATCTATTATGTTGTACTTTATTTTCTACCTTAGGGATTTCCAAAGTATAACTATTTTGCATCAATGTGTAAGATATTTTGATTAACACATTTGATGCAATGCACCTTTTCTCCTCACGTTGTTTTGTTTAGGGGAATCACCCCTAATTTACCTCTAAGATATTCATGAGCATCTTTATGTAAGGATTTAGTAAATATGTCAACAATTTGTTCTTTGGTGTGTACAAATTCTAATTTCACTTCTTTGTCTTGAACTAGTTCCCTCAAGTATTGACACTTAATAGCACTGTGCTTTGTCTTAGTGTGTGTCACTAGATTCTTTGAAATGTTAATAGCAATTGTGTTGTCACAATAGATAACTACTAGATTTTTAATTTCTTTGTCCATTCCTTTCAGTAGGTCATTTATCCATATAATGTTTGAACAATTCACTACAACTACCACATACTCAGCTTTAGCTATTGATTGGGAAATACAATTTTCTTTCTTTCTTGTCCATGTCACCAATCTCTTTCCTAGAAAGAATGCACCTCCACTAGTGTTTTTTCTGTCATCAATATTTCCTTCCCAATTAGAGTTAGTAAATACCTTCAGTTCAAATCTATAACTTCTCTTGTAATACAATCCATAGTCTTCTGTACCTTTCAGATATCTTAGTATCCTTTTCATTTCCATCATGTGAATTTCCTTAGGATTTGCTGAAAATATAGCAACTATCCCAACTACTATTGCAATATCAGGTCTACTATGAACAACATATTGCAATTTTCCAATCATGCATTTGTATAATGTTCACATCAAAAAATTCATCATTCTTACATAGCTTGTGTCCTGTAGGCACAGGTGTGCTGAATGGTCTTGAATCTTCTTAATTTTTTTGGACAGAGTAAAAAAAATACCAAAATTCATTTGACATACTTGTAATCCAACAAAAAAATTGATTTCATCAAACATAGACATTTTGAATTCCTTCTTCATTTCATCAGAAAATGATTTGCACAATGCTTCTCTTCCTCCACATATAATGTCATCAACAATGTTGTAGATCGTAGTACTTCATTCTTCTTACCATTTCTTCAAACATAGATTACTATTATCATTTTTCCTTTCAAAACCAACCTTCACAAAATAATTATGTAGTCTTTCATACCATGCTCTTGGGGATTGTTTCAATCTGTAAAGGACTTTGCTTAGTTTACATACCATATTCTTCTTGTTTGGATCTACAAATCCTCTAGGTTGTTCAATGTAAACTTCTTCCTCAAGTATACCATTCAAAAATGTAGATTTGACATCCATTTGATATGCCTTAAAATTCTTGTAGGTTGAATATGCAAGAAGACTTCTGACTCCTTCAAGTCTTGCCACAAGACCAAATGTTTCTCCATAATAAACTCCTTTTTCTTGAGCATATCCTTTGCATACTAGTCTTTCTTTATTTCTTGTTAATTCACCATTTTGATTGAGTTTGTTTCTAAAAAATCCATTTTGTTCCAATAATATTTTTGTCTTTAGGTCTTAGCACTAGGGTCCAAGTATTATTCTTCTTAGTCTGTTCAATTTCCTCATTCATTGCCTCAATTCAATCTTCATGTATTTTTCTTGTCATAACACTTGATTTAGCATCACCAATGATTTGTTCAGGTTTGTGATGTCATCTTACAAACTTTGCTAGCACAGGTGATTTCCTTCTCTATTCTTCTACATGTTCATCTTGGAAAATAATCTCAAGCTCATCTGCTCTTTCTTGTTTAAGTTCTAGTCTAGTTTTTGCATGCTTGACATTCTCTATCTGATGATTGGCATTTCCTATCTATGACTCGACATCTTCAGCCTATTGCTTGACACCCACTATCTATTGCTTGACAATTTGTTGTTGCACTACATCATTTCCTATCTGTTGGGAAACTCCAACTTGATTTGCTTGTTTATTTGGCATGATGGGAGCACCACCATTCATATAGATGAATATATTGTAATCTTTAGGTTTTTCTTTGCATGAAATGTCGCTTCTTTTTGCAAGCTCATCAATTTTTGCATTTGCACTTTCCACAACTTTGTTAGTGTTAGAGTTCAAGCACTTGTAAGCTTTAGTCTTGGTGGAATATCCTAGGAATATACCTTCATCACTCTTTGCATCAAGTTTTCAATTCCTATTATCTTTAATTATATACCATTTACTTCCAAATATTTCACATTAGGAGCATATCCATACCATAGTTCAAAAGGTGTATCATTTGTACCTTTCTTGACTTGTACTTTATTTAGGATATAGATAGCAGTACTAATAGCTTCTCTCTAATACTTCTTTGATACATACTTATCCATCATCAATGTTCTTGCACAATCCATTATTGATCTATTTTGCCTTTTAGCTATCCCATTCTAAGGAGGGGTCCTTGGTGCTGACATCTTTCTTTTAATTCCTCTATCATTGTAGAATGTATTAAACTCATTTGAAATGAATTCACCACCTTTGTTAGATCTCAATCACTTTGGATTTTTCCCTATTTCTTCTTCAACTCTGGCTAGATACCACTTGAATAACTAAAAAGCATCAAATTTAGCTTTAAGGAACATCACAATCATCATCATAGAGTAATCATCAACAAATAGAATGAAATACTTATACAATAGCTTTGAATATCAATAGGTCCACATAGGTTAGTATGAACCAATTCCAAAATATCAGTAGAAGTGTATGTTTTGCTCTTGAAACTAGACTTGGTCATTTTTCCCAATTGACAATGTTTACAAATAGCATTGTTAGGCTTCTTCAATTTAGGCAACCCTATTACTTTCTTCATTTTATTGATATTCATCAAATTATCAAAATTCACATGATATAACCTCTTGTTCCATAAAAAAACATCTTCTTGTTGTGAAAGCAAACATGTCTCATTAGATAAAGCTAGATTGAACAAGTTACCTCTTGTCTGATCACCACTTCCAATCAACTTACCATCAACATCATACATCTTGGCCTTCCTATTATGGAATTCAACTCTATAACCTGATTTGTTTAGCTGTGAAACACTCAACAGATTATAGTTAAGTCCTTCAACCAAGTAAACATTGTCACATTCTATCTTGTCAGTTAGTTGAATAATACATTTACATTTTACAACACATGGGATATCATTACCAAATTTAACATGTCCACCTTTGTACGGACCAATACCCTCAAATTTATCTTTATCACCAGTCATATGATTGGAGCATCCACTATCCATTATCCATCTATCACTTTTTTTAACATATAAGATTAATGTAGTTTTCTCATCTTCATCAGAATCTTCTTTCATAGAAACATAGAAAACTTCATCATCATTACTTTCAGATTCATTGTCAATTGCTTCTTCAACAATATAACAAGATTTCTTACCTTTTTCATCTTTGTTTCTCTTGTAGTCTTTATCATCCCTTCTTCCTTTGTACTTTCTTTCCTTCCTTTCATCCTTATCCTCGATGTCAGGACACCTAGCAACAATATGACCAATTTTGTTGCATGAGAAATAAATAATAGGTAGTTTACCTTTGTATTTACCTTTTCCTCTTCCAAATTGTTTTGCAATAAGGACTTCAAGTTTATCAAGCTTATCATTAGAAGTGTCATTGTTACTCTTCACATGTTTTTTTTTCCTTTTGCTAAGAACCAGTTGTGACTTAAAGACAAATTCAATGGCAGTAGGTGTATAGTTATCAAAGTTAAACATCTCAAAAGTAGTTAGTCTACCAATTACACCTTCCAAGGTCAAAGTTTTACCTAGTGTGCATCTCAATTCTTGAATTGAAAACATTCTAATGGCATAGATAGGAAGTAGAGTCATCAATACCTTGCTTATTACTGTTTCATCTTTTATTTCTCCATTTGCACCATAGATAGCATTAACAAATTCTTTGACTCTTGTGAAAAATTATACTATATTCTCACCTTCCATCATTCTCATTGCTACAGTAACAAAGTATTTTCTTATTAATTAAATCATATTGATTTAATTATTAAGTCACTTATTATCTCTTTTTTACTTAAGGTAAACTTCAAGCATATAATAATTAATTCTTTTATTAATTATTATCATGCAACCTAAGATATTCCTTTTTAGGGTTTCTACCTTTTAGGTTTTACCTTTCTTCTTTTATAAGGATGGTAATTGTAAATCTATTCATTCATTCACTTTTGATAATAACAATCTCTCTTTTTCTCATCAAGAACGTTTGGTCTATGGATCTAGCAATTCCAACCTCCATAGATTTTGCTATATTTGGAGTTGTGGTAGGACCTTTTGGCATGAAAATCCCAATTGAGCTGTTTGATGAACCTGCTACTTTCAAATGGGTTCTTATAATAACTAAGGCTTTTGAGCTATTAATTTTGTCTTGTTTTTATGGTATGGCAAGCATCGAAGGTTAAGGCAAACTTCAACATGGTATCATAGCCCATTATTGTTTAGCTTAAGGGGGGGGGGGGGGGGGTGGTGGTGTTAGAGTAACAAAGTATTTTCTTATTAATTAAATCATATTGATTTAATTATTAAGTCACTTATTATTATACCATCTTAAAATGGAAGCACTTCCATGTTAAGAGCATTTAGCCCTCCAAGGAAGTGGTTTGGGGTCATGTCAAGTGCCTTGAATGGGTCTTTGTATGGATCTAGATGTTTCCCCCCATTCGACTTCTCTCTCTCTCTCTCTCTCTCTCTCTCTCTCTCTCTCTCTCTCTCTCTCTCTCTCTCTCTCTATCTCTATTTTCCCTCTTATTTCTGACAAATTGCTCTATGAAACTGAGGACTTTGGCCTCTGGGTCAAGGATGACCTTCTAGGTTAAGATTGACCTCAACCTTGACCTAGTTCAAGGACAACCTTGACCCAGTTCAAGGACAACCTTGACCCAGTTCAAGGACAACCTTGACCTTGACCTAGGGTAGGGTTGACCTCATCCCTGACCCCAGGTCCAATTTTTAATTTATAAAAGTTTTTGGATCTCAAGCTTCAAAAAGTTTCTTTTCCCACTTTCGAGTTGGTTGTTTCAGATTTTAGAATGGTAGACTCTTAAATTACATTTAATCTAGGCCCATTCCTAGGGGTTTAGGTTAAATGGGATTTAATGCTCCCATGTTAGCCTTCTTTAGGAGTTTGTGCCCCAGATCTCTATATAAGGAAGCCTTCTTCCCTCATTCTAACATCTACTCTTCCATCCACACATATCTACAATCGATGCATGATCAATCTACTTTCTATCCATATATTTCATGAGTGCATTCATGATTTATGAGCAAATACCTACTATTCATAAGGAGATATTATCAAGCATTCAATCAAGAATTCAAGTTTTCCATTGAAGATCAAGGATTGAAGAATTCAAGCCTTTGAAGGGATTTGGTTCAAGCATTCAAGATTCATCATTCAAAACCCTAGATCTAGCCATCATGGTGGTGTGATATTCCTTCAAGATCCTTTGTTCATCTTCAAAATCTATTCATACTTATTTCAAGGTGGATTTTAAGCATACAATCATGGAGGTTTTGATTTACATTTGTTAATTTATGTTCAAGATTTCATATCAATATACTTATTTACATTTCAAATACAATTGCATATCTATTGAGTATCATAGATTCATTATTAGATTTACTTCTACTAATTGCTAACATTCTCTATTTCAATTCCATTATTAAGGTTGATTCCAAATCAGGGTGTGACCAAGGTAAACCCCTCATAACCTCTCATCCAAACAAACAAACCATTTTTCTTGTAGATACAAGTGTGGAAAAATGAATTGAAGAGCAAATTCATATACCCTTTTTGTCGAACTTGCGAGATCCACAAACAAAAATTTCGTTGGAGTAGTACAGGTCAAGGTCAACTTTTTGGGGTACGTTTTTGCCCTAGGGTAAGATTGTGCCTCGCCAACAGGGTCAAGGTCGACCTCCCTTCAAAAAGACAAAATATTTTTGGGTTTTCTTTATCTCGACATTTTCAGTGTAGAATAGGTTGCAAATTTTCCATAAATTAGATACAGACATAAGAAAACAAGATTTTCAAGATTCAAGGTTAGTATTTGTCTTTTATCTATTTCAATATTTAAGCACATACTCCCCTCATAATAGAAAGATCATATAACCTCCTTTTTCCCTAGTTTTCATCACATGATCCATTTTTCATTGATCACTCTCTTGTGCTTAATCAATTTGGATAATTTCTTTTAGAAATTAGGGTTGAGAAGAGGTTACTATTTTCTTTCTATTCAATTATATGTAGTTTATTTAAGCTAAAATTTAGGCATATAATAATTAATTCTTTTATTTATTATTATCATGCAACCTAGGATATTCCTTTTTATGGTTTCTACCTTTTAGGTTTTATCGTTCTCCTTGTAATAGATGGTAATTATAAATCTATTCATTCATTCACTTTCGATAATAACAATCTCTTTTTCTCATCAAGGATGTCTCATATATTGATTTGGAAATTTGAGCCTCCATAGCTTTTGCTTCTGTCTTTCTATGAGAGGTGTTTGCATGCAGGTGATTCTCGAGAGTTGTGGGGTTGATCTTTCATCAACTTCAACACTCATGTCATCAAATCTACCTCTCAGGCTCTCTAATTTGGCTCTCAAGACATTGCCATCACCTCCATATATGGTTTTCAATTTGTCACACATCTTCTTTGCACTATCACAATCTTCTAAACCATCAAACTTGGCATAGCTTAGGGCTGAGCCAATCTCCAATATTGCTTGATCATGTTCTTCATTTTACTTCAATTGTTCAATTTTTAGAGGAGTAGTTGTTACCTTCACATACTCATTCTCCACATAGTTGATAGCAACATTACTAATAATAGATATATGTGACCTCATCAAGGATTGCCATGAAGGAAAATTCTTCCTGTTTAACTTTGATACCTCTCTTTTGTGAGTCATGAGCTTTAGCTTTAAGTATCATCAAAATTTTATCTATAAGCACTCAACTATGATAGCATTCATTAGAAATATTTAGAATAACTAAGAATGGGGAGTTAATTAGTTACTCAAGGTGCATAAGTACCACTTGAACAATTAAACATAAAACATTCATTGTTTTGCTTATCCTATTATTGTTCAGTGTCTACTTTACTGACAAAATTATTATCCCAAACATAACATATTTTGCTGAATATAAATTTGATCAAATGTAAAACATATAAAGCATTCAACACAAGTTTGACACTAACATTTTACATGGCAACCCAATTTGGGAAAAACCACCAGCAACATGTCGCCATTTTTCACTCTTTCGAAGTGAGGTCTATTAAGAGCCAACCATTTAAGGGTTTATAATATACTTTGTTAAATGTGACCTATTTAGAGGATTTAAACACCATGTTATTAGTGGTTTTGTCAGAGGACTTTGATCATTCCATTTAGAATGTCACATTGTTAAAGGATTTACATAGATTATTAAGTCCTTCAAATGACTATTAGGTCAATCTCTATTAAAAGGATTTCAATACAAACTATTTATAATGATTATAAAGAAAATACTAGGATTTGATCTTTATAGTTGCAACTCACTTTGCAATTTTAGATCACTATTTGGTTCATGTCGTAGTGCCTCTCCCATTTGACTTTTTAAATTCATCCTGATGGATGCAACATTGTCGATCTCTCCTTGAGAAGGGATCATGATTGTGATCACAAGTGGTCTACACCATTGAGTTGATTGGATTTATGTTTTATATCAGTTGCTTTGATTATGCTTTAGCTCATTTATGAGATTATGATGTGATTTATTTTTCACTGAGGTTTGTGTCAGTGGTTACTAGGATTGATGTGGTATCATGTTGTTATGTGATTACCCTAAGATGTGTGCAGAGATTGCACTGGTACTATTACTGTGCTATACTGGACTAGGTTCTTGTAGCAGTGGTTAGTCATGTTTATGACTATGTTCACTTATGTGTTTTAAGTGCCCTTTTCATGTTGTTGAAACAATCACTATTAAATGCTTAAGTAATTAGAAACAAATTGTCCATGTTGGATTCATTGGTTATGTGTTGCAGATATTTACCTTGTTATATTTTAATCCAAGAGATACATGTTATTCATGTTATCTTTACTTTTGAGATGACCCGAGTGTTAGATGTCATACTTTTATTTCAATATCATAGATGTTAGACTACTATGCTATTGAGTTGGTCATATTGCATGATGATGTCATTTTGAAATGGCAGTGTGTTTTATGATGATATTTGGTTATCCGATATTTGGACATATGTCTGATTATGTTATGTGATGGATTTAATGCTATGGTTATTTATTTTATTCCTATGTTGCTATGTTTTATGCGAATGTGAGTGATGTAAATAGATTATTTTAGTATAATCAAATAAATGGCTAAATTAGGTGATTTAATGCATTTATTGTTTAAGCTATATTGTTATATGCAATTGCACTTGATCGTGTTGTTTAGTGTGTAGCATTTATATCCCTACTAGTGGCACATGGAGTTAATGATTCAACCATTCATATTTTACCAATGTCATCCTTGTATGGTCAACATATCCTTATTTTAATAATTTAATTAATCCTTTAAGTGATTATTAAGTCCGAACTCATTTGTATTATGTGATTAGACCAGTGAGTGTGTCTATGTATTTAGAGGGTCGCATTGTCGCGAAAGTTGTTAAGGAATTTTCTGTGTTTTTGGGTTTTTAGGCTTTATTTAATTGATTTTTAATTTCTGGCAGCTTTTCCATATATGAATTCCTATTACTAGGAATAGCCTACTTTTGTTTAGGTCGATTCAGGGTTTAACTAGGTTGGCTAGTTATTTTCCCTAATTGATTATTCACTCAAAAAGTGAATAAGTATCCAAAAAGGAATTTAATTCCTCACTTCTCACTTTTGAATTAGAAAGTTTGAAAGTAAAACCCAAAATCCTCTTCATTAGGATTTACTGTTTTGTTCGTTGTGGGAGCTATGGGCATGGGATCATCACGAGATCAGGCTCGTTGGATCTAGCTTGAGGAGACCTTAGATTGCCATGATTTTCAGCTACTTCTGCAAGATTTTTATTTTATGGTTCATATTCTTGTTTTGCCCTTTTAGCTATAAGGTAGGGCTCTCTTGTTTTATTATTTATGCTCTGTTTTATCTTCTGTTTTTGGTAGCCATTTGTTAGGAGGTTGAGGGCTAGTCTTCCCTTCTATTTCTATTTGCTAGTTTAGCCTAGTTCATCAAGTATGAGTATTTCCCTATTTTTTAGGTTGAGGGTTTGGGGTTTTGCACCATTATGCTGGCCGTTTTTGCATACGAATTCCAAACCCATATTTTATTTGATATTGGTGGCTTTTGTGCCCTAAGACCAAATGGGTTTTAATTTCAAAGTTTTTGAGTTTGGAGGTTTTTTCCCCTTGACTTGCATGCCCCCTAGTTTTCTTGAGTTTTTTAGGCATGATGTTGGTCGTGGATTTGGATTTTCTGTAGGATGTTAGTTAGACCATTTTTTTCTTTTATGTTTGCATTGAGATGCATGTTGCATTCGTACTCTTGACTTTATGTTCAGTTGAGTGATTTTATACTTGGTGTTATTTTTTCTTTTGGATCCTTTTTTTTTTCATGGACACTATGATTCGTGTAGAATCCATACTCCCGAATTGAGGTCGGTTGAGCGAGTTCATGATATTTTGGTCTTGTTGCATCATTGGGATTTGTGTAGAATCCATTCCCTCGAATTAAGGTTGGTTGAATGATTCCATGATGTATGGTTTTATTATTTTCTTGGGATTCATGTAGAATATGTCCTCCCAAGAATATTTTTGTTTGAGTGATATTTTGTATTCTGTTCTCATCTAGTCCTTGTGTTATGATATTTGTGATGGTGGTGTGCCACATACGAGTACGTGCCCGTACATTTTTTGAGTGACTTGCGAGCCTCGATCTTTCATGTTACTTCCAGAAGTTATGATCATTAGGGTTGGGTTGGGAATATGCATGCCTATGGGAACTCATCATTAGATGAGCATGGGTAGGGTAGGGTAGCATATGGAGGGGGATTTCTATTTCATATCCTGGTGATCTTGTCCCATAGGGTACGTAGAGGACATTTTAAGTAAGTGATAACTAAATGAAATGTGTAAGTGATAATAAAACTTAAGATAATAAAATGTATGTGTGGGGCCCTCCATTGAGGAGTTGAAATGCACAATCTAAGCTTGGGCTTGTCGATGCCAAGTGACTCTCCATGATGTCAACCTCTACTTTGTAGCCCATTGAGTGTTTGACAAGGACCTATAGTTTATGCATTGTCTATGTTCTTGGTTTTAGTCATCATACTATCTGGCATGTGTGTTAGCCATGGACATTATGCTTTATGTGTGTTTGTGGTTAGATCATTATCTCCATCAATATTGTGGGAGTGGACCTATAGGTTCCATGTGGTTGGGAGGCATAGCTACCCATATCACTATTGGGGACCGGTGTACAAAGACAATCTTTTGTCCTAGTGTGATCATTGTTGGATGTTTTTACTTGATACATCAGGCTCTAGAGTATGCTTTCTTGTGATTTATGCTTTCATTAGAATGCTTGGATATCATGTTTAGATGATGCTAGTTTATTTGATGCATTCCTATATTATGATGTTTAGCATATGATTAGATGATGTGAATTATTTCATTGGTGCATCTATTGCTTATTGGTTTATCATGTTAGATTTCCTATTCGTATGATGTTTAGCAAATGATAGATGATGTGGTTGACTTATTGGTTTATCTAATGCCTTACTTTTAGCATGTTAGATTTCCTTATTCTTATGTTGTAGCATATTTTAGTAGTGATTTCCTTATAAGATAACACCAACGATCTGGTTGCTAGTTTGAAATGTTACACACGGGGGATGGCTAGGACCCACGATGGTCTTATGATGCTATTAATGGTTGGAAGGAACCACGTACTTAGTTTAGTTTTTCAGTTATCGTGATGTTATTTCTATACATTGTGATGTTGCTTCTATACACTGCAATGTTGCTTTTAGTATGTCCTTTTTACTGTCATGGTTTAGATGGATAGATGTTCCTCTTTCTTATTCATGAGATCTTGTTGTTTATGCACTCAAGTGTTCACTCCTCGATTTATGTTGATCTAGTACTCCTCGGTGTGGAGGTTTGTTTTCCCATCTCATCCTTTGTTTTGGCCCTTAGAGTAATTCTTTCTTTCTCTGGGTGACCATGCATTAGCAGTATTGCACATCTAAAGGAGAAGAATTGTGCAATACTAGAAAGTATCACATGCCCTTGTAAACTCTATTGTGCAACACTTTATTGTATCACATGCCTTTTGGAGAAAGGTCATATGATATTGGTAAAGTTCCCACGCCTTCTTGAGAAGTGTCACCCAAACCCTGATTATATCGCATGCCTTCATTAGAAAGGTCATACAATACTAGAAAGTATCGTAATGTGTTGATTCAATGTATCACTTGGGTTTTGGAAAAACCTGTCTGGGCGGACAATGGGCACTTTTTGGTTTGACCAAAAGTTTTTCAGAGGTGTTTTGGATACCCTTTATGGTGTTCTCAAATACCTTGGAATTGGATTTTGAATTCAGAATTTTTTATCTTTAGAATCATTTGTGTTCTTCCGTGGTTTGTTGTTTTGTTTGGTAGTGGCATTTGGAGATTCGTTGGTTGCTTAGATTGTTGGTATAGTCTTCCGTTGTGATCTTTGTGATCCCTATATGATGTTTTCATGTGCATTCATACTTGTAAAAAAAAAAAATCTTGGCTCGAATTGAATCCTTATTCCAAGGATCTCTAGGTGGGGCATTACATTTGGTATGAGAGCCCATGTTCAAACATTGGTATCTCTATGTATATGTTTCCCATATGGTTGCTGTTGTGTTGGTTGAGTTCGAGTATCTTGGTGAAGAGCTCATGACCTTTGTTGCTTTGGTATCTACTTGGGATGGACTTTCTTGTCTAGTAGATTTGACTAGAGCACTATAAGGTGAAGGATGTGAGTCCTTCCTTATTTTGTAGATGAGATTAATGTGCCTTGTTTAGTTGGTTGTGTGTGTGACCCTATTGAATGGAGCCACTAATTGGTTTCCATGTGTTAGCTTTGTGTGCCTCTTTTTGTTTCTCCTTGTGGAGTAAGGTGCATTATCTCCCTGATTTCTCCTATTTGTAAGTAAATAAATGAATCTTATTTGTGATTCTGTGCTATGTCAATATAGTAATGAAATTTTCTCTTTCATTAAGAAATGAGTGTTTATTGTGAATCATTACAATGAAGTAGGTTTTGAATTTTTTTCCTTTAGGTTAATGACTTAAGTCCCCAATATGATTGATTCTTAAGCTTATGGGAATTGTATTAAATTTATAGATATCTAAATGTTGCATTACATGGAAAAATTATTAAGGAAATTATTGTAGTCTACATATGTATGGGGTTATTGGTGGTATACTACTTGATGTGTGTGAGTGTATTCAACGCTGCTAGGATGATGTATCCCTTAGCTTTGTTTAGTGATTTATCCCTCTTGTGTGACTATCCTCAGTCATCACATGTAATGTGATTTGACTGATGCCTTGTTTTATTTGGTTAGATGTACTTTCCTCATGTTTTTGGGCTAGCATTGGTTTTTAGTATTTTCCTCTCTTCGAATAGTCATCAAATTTTATCTATCACTCTCTTTTTAACTATTTTCACACGTGAATTAATGTTGAAATGAGCACTTTCCTAATTTACTATTGAAGTTGACAATTCCCCCATTTGGGCTTTTGATTATGGTTCATGATGACTATTCTAAATGTGTTTCACTACTACCTAGTTGTGTGTTGTGACTCTATCATGTTCATCTCAAACCTTTGGTAGTACGTAGAAGGGATAATATCATAAAGAACATGATAGAGTGCTTGTAGTAGATGTAAAGTTGTTAGTATAATTGGATGATTTTAATGGTGATTAAACATAATGATTTTCTAGAAAGAAATTTGAAAAGATAGGTACTTGTTATATGAAAAGTGATTCTTGAACCCTTGCTTTGAAAACCTTTCAATTTCATTGTGCATTAGTGCTTATGTTATATTTAATTAATGAAATTATGAAAGAGAAGTAATGATGGTTTCAATGTGTGAATTAACTTTCTTTTCATGTCTTATGTCATTTTGGTCTTGTGTGCTCTTTGGTTGTTTTGGACATTTTGTCCATTGCTTGTCTTGGTAACTGAGATGATTTGAGTTGCCTATGATGTTTTATCTTGAGTGGTGATTAAAACTCTTAGGTTTTAGGACTCTCTAAGCTCCATCATGTCATAGGCCTTATTGATATCTTAGTAACACTTTTTAAATGGAGTCAATTCGAGTTTGGACATGAAAGTTATGGCCTCTAGAGTGAAGGCATTTTTTTGTGCTAATTTGAAATTTCATGCGAGAAATTGGTGATCATGCACTTTCTCACCTGGTTCGTTGCACTTTCTTGCCTGATTTGATGAGAAAATTCATGCAATATTTTGTTAATGCAAAATTTTTCCAGGGGAACAATGAGCAAAGTGTTCACACTTTTGAAGGTGCAGATCGATGTTTCAAGTACCTTTATCGAGTAAAGTCCAATTCAATCATGACACATCACATTTATAACTATTGGAGAAGTTTAACCCTTCATATTATTCTTAGGGAGGTGTAACAAATCTTCATAATCTACTAGGTACTTGTTGGGATTCGTGCTTGGGTTTTTGTGTGTCCTATAGCACTAACTTACCCTTGTGAGATGAAGTGTTGTTTGTGAGCATTCCTTGTTTGTGGTGGATGTTGCCTTGTCATTTGAGAGTGACTTAGTCTTTTGATGAGTCTAGATCCACCTTTTGGATGTTGGCTTTGGTGCATCTCTGTATCCTTTTCTCTCATGAGAAAGTAGGCTAGCATGGTTATGCCATTAGCCTAATTAATGTTGTTTGAGTATGTTGGTAGTTGGTGGAATTGTGAGTTTTCCCTAACTCATCTTGGGGTGATTTAGTGCAGAGGTTGAGAGAGACTCCCTTTGAGTTCTAGTACTCTATAGTTTCTTTCTCCCTAAGCTTGTTTCTTCAAGGAGATTGTCTTAGTTGAGTTTTCTCATTGACTGTTGACTTGAGGTTGGAGATTGTGTTTAGCGGTAGGTTGCGTGTGGTATTCTCAGCATGGTGCTAGAGGGAATGGTATGGTTGGACACATGTTACCATCTTATGAGTTGGTATGAAGTTTTTACATGATTTTATCCACTGATGAAATTCTTTGCAACCTTGTGGAAAGGTGATATCTGGTCTGGTTGGGTTATGTAGCCCTAGTCCCAGTGATAGTTGAGCTTTTGTATCATAGAGACTAAGTGTTCCTATGCTTAGTGGTTAGTAGTGGTGAGTATCCTTTGGTGTGCACTTTTTTTGTAAATTTTCATCCTCTTTGCTCAAAGGGTGAGTTTACATGGATTCAAGGATGCTCATGGGAGGCATGATAGTATTCTTGGGAATTTTGAAATGGTTATTCCCCATGATTCCAACTCTTATTAAAAGTGCATAGTGTGTTGACCTAGTTTTGTAGTCACGTGTTAGGTGCATGTTGTAGTTGGGCACCTGTGGATGAGGTATAGTGACTTTTTCCTTACCTTGTATTGTTGACTTTATGGGTAGATGGGTTTTTCCTAGCACATCAAAGGTTTCTTGTTGGAGGATCTTGTGTCAGTGTGACACCTTTTCTCTTGTGGTTGACCTATTTGAGGTTGACATGATGGTTTGAGAATGTGGGAGTGATTTGGTTGGACTTGTGAAGGAGTCAGTGAGTCATCCCTATTGCTCGGTTTTGATTTTTCTCTTGGTGTGTTTTGGTTTATTTTCTTGGATTGCAAGCTTCCAGGAGTAAGCCTAGTCTTTGGGGGGGATGATGTAGTGCCTCTCCCATTTTACTTCTATAAGTCATCTCGATGGATGCAACCTTGTTGATCTCTCCTTGAGAAGGGATCATGATTGTGACCATGAGTGGTCTACACCATTGAGATGATCAAATTTATGTTCTATATCAGTTGCTTTGATTATGCTTTGGCTAATTTTTGAGATTATGATGTGATTTATGGTTCACTGAGGTTTGTGCCAATGGTTACTAGGATCGATGTGGTATCATGATGTTATTTTGTGATTACCCTGAGATGTATGTAGAGATTGAACTATGTACTATTACCATGCTACAGTGGACTAGGTTCTTGTAGTAGTGGCTAGTCATGTTTATGATTGTGTTCACTTTTGTGTTTTAAGTGTCCTTTTCATGTTGTTTAAACAATCATTATTAAATGCTTAAGTAATTAGAAATTGATTTTCCATGTTGGATTCGTTAGTTATGTGCTGCAGATATTTACCTTGTTATATTTTAATTTGAGAGATACGTGTTACTCATGTTATGTTTACTTTTGAGATGACCCGAGGGTCAAATGTCATATTTCAATATCATAGATGTTAGACTACTATGTTGTTTAGCTAATCATATTGCATGATGATGCCATTTTGAGATGACAGTGTGTTTTATGATGATATCTAGTTATCCGATATTTGGACATATCTCTGATTATGTTATGTGATGGATTTAATGCTATGGTTATTTACTTCATTCCCACGTTGCTATGCTTTATGCAAACATGAGTTATGTAAATAGAATATTTTAGTATAATTAAATAAATGGTTAAATTAGGCAATTTAATGCATTTATTGCTTTGGTTATATTGTTATATGCAATTGCACTTGATCGTGTTGTTTAGTGCGTAAGATTTATATCCCTAGTAGTGGCACATGGAGTTAGTGATTCAACCATTCATATTTTACTGATGACATTCCTATATGGTTGATGTATCTTTATTTTAATTTTTTAATTAATCCTTTTGGTGATTATTAAATCCAAACTCATTTGTATTATGTGATTAGACCAATAAGTGTGTCTATGCATTTAGAGGTTTGCATTATCGTGAAAGTTGTTAAAGAAATTTTTGTGTTTTTGAGTTTTTGGGCTTTATTTAATTGATTTTTAATTTTTGGCAGCTTTTCCATAGATGAATTCCTATTACTAGGAATAGCCTATTTTTATTTGGGTTGATTCGAGGTTTAACTATGTTGGCTAGTTATTTGCCCTAATCAATTTTTCACTTGAAAAGTGAATAAGTATCCAAAAAAAAATTTAATTCCTCACTTCTCACCTTTGAATTTGAAAGTTTAAGAGTAAAACCCAAAATCCTCTTCATGAGGATTTACTATTTTTTCATTGTGGGAGCTATAGGCATGAGATTATTGCAAGATTGGGCTCATTGGATCCAACTCGGGGAGACCTTGGATTGCCGCAATTTTTAGCTACTTTTGTGTGATTTTTATTTTTATGGTTTAGATTCCCATTTTGCCCTTTTGGATGTGAGGTAGGGCTCTCCTATTTTATTGTTTATGCTCTATTTCAGCTTTTTTTTTTCGTAGCCATTTGTTAGGAGGTTGAGAACTAGTGTTCCCCTCCATTTCTATTTGCTAGTTCTACCTAGTTGGTTGGGTATGGGCATTTCCCTATTTTTCAGGTTGTAGGTTTTGGGTTTTACACTGTTCTGTTGGCCAATTTTGCATACAGATTCTAAACCTAGATTTTATTTGATATTGGTGGCTTTTGTCCCCCAAGACCAAATGGGTTTTAATTTTGAAGTTTTTTAGTTTTGAGGTTTTTTGCCTCAATTTGCATGGCACCTAGTTTTCTTGGGTTTTCTTGGCATGATGTTGGTTGTGGACTTGGATTATTCATAGGATGTCAGTTAGACCATTATTTTTCTTTTATGTTTGCATTGGGATGCATGCTACATTTGTACTCCCGACTTTGTATAATGAAATAACTTGCACAATAGAAGAAATAATATAAAATATTATATAAGTACTTGATAATAGCTAAGATTAGTAGGGCACTTCGAGGGGGAAACCTCCAAATATCTCCAATGAGAACACACTTCACAATATGATGATGAAATAAGATTCACAACCTCCTATATATACCTAATTATGCTTAGGTGGAATAGACACAACCCTTCATAACACCTAGGCCGACGTACCTACCTAAATTATAATATTATAATAATAACATGACTTAATTAATGATTAAGATAGCCACAAGTTGACTATTCATGACCCTATGTATAATAATATTAAGGGCATAGCATGCCCCCTCTCTTGAAAGAAGCATTGTCCTTAATGTTAACCAAGTGTGGATTCTTTTGAATGAACTCCTCATCCTCCCATGTGGCCTCTTCAACTAGCGAATTCTTCCATTGGATGAGATACTGAGTCATGATTTTGTTCCTCAGCTTCTTTGTGTGTGTTTGAAGAATGCACTTTAGTTCCAAAATTATTCTTCCTTCTTCATCAAGTTTTGGTAGTACTGTTTGAGTAGGAATATTCTACCCAATTACCTTCTTCAAACAAGAAACATGAAAAGCTGGATGTATCTTTGTTGTTCATGGAAACTCAAGCTTTTAGGAAACACTTCCAATCTTTTGCATGATTTGGTATGGTCCATGATATCTTGGAGAAACCCCCTTTTTTTTTATTTTATTGCTTCATTGAATTTTTTTTATAAGGCTGCAATCTCAAGAAGACCTAGTCCCCAATTTCAAAATTTCTTTCACTACAATGTTGGTTTGCTTGTTGTTTCATTCAATTTTGGGCCATAGATCAATTCTCCTTGAGTCATAAAAGTACCTATTGTTGATAAAGCAAGTGTGATGTAGGAGCATCTTGCATGGAAAAATTATTGGAAAAAAACAAATTGAAAAAAAAAGAAAAAATTCTGGAGGAGAGAGAAAGTGACGAAAATAGAAAGAAAATAAGTTTAAAATTTGAAAATAGGAAAAATGGAGAAAAGAGGAATTTCTATTTTCAAGGTGCATGGGTGGCATAAATAGAAAATAATAAAAATAGTTGTCATTCCATTAATCGAGGTGTGTAGGTGGCATTTTAGAAGTTTGTGGAAAGTTCCTTAAATCATGTATTTAATATTTGTTGGGTGCTTAATTGTATTTGGGTGGGAATTTAATATTTATTTAAAGGTAGTTGTATTTACCTTTTTATCCCACATTGGTTGTGTTTGTAATGTCTTGGGTTAGAAGTGCCTATTTAAGAAAGGTCTATTATCATTTGTAATCAAGTTCAAGAAATAGAAGTTTGAGTAGAAACTTGAGAAGTGAAAGCTTGAGAAGTGGAAGCTTGAGAAGTAGAAGCTAGAAGGTGTGAAGGCTTCAAGGTGTGAAAGAGAAGGAGGAAGTGAAGAGTGATTTTTCCTGAGTCTGTGGACAAAGCGCTGAATGTGAGGCAGTTTACAACAGGATTGTGATGGAGTTGTGAGTGTGTAGACAGAGCGCCGAATGTGAGGTAGTTTACACTTGGATCTTGGATTAGGTTTGTGAGAAGAGCTAGTGACTGTGGTTTAGAAACAAGGAGGTTGCTTGGTGGCTTGCGAGCACAAGTTGAGATCTCAGAGGTTTCTACCAGAGTGTGGATCTGGACTAGCTTGGGTTTGGATTGGATCTTGAGAGATCTTGTTGCATTCTTGGTTGTGATTTGGTAAGGGTGGTGTGACCCTTTGTCAGTGGTATCAGAGCATACCTTCATCAGTGGTATCAGAGCGTACCTTCATTAAAGTGATCCTCTACTGCTTGAATGCTTGGTGACACCTTTAATGATGATGTGATGGAAGGAGGATGATATCCATAAAGTGCCAAAAATGGAGACATTTTTGTTGAACTATGAAAAGAAGTATTGCACCACCATTCTACAAGAGGTAGCCAATCTACCCATTGAGATTGTTTTTTTGAAGTGAAACAATGTAGATATCCTTCCAAACATTTATTAACCACCTTAGTTTGCCCATCTAATTGTAGATGGTATGAAGAAGTATGAGCCAATTGAGTACCCAAACATGAGAATAAATCTTTCCAAAAGTAACTAGTAAAGATAAGATCATGTTCACTAACAATAACCTTAGGTGTACCATGTAGCTTTTGGATATTCTCCAAGAAAACTTTTGCCACTATACTTGTTGTAAAAGGATGTGATAATGAAATAAAATATGCATATTTAGTGAGGTGATCAACTACTACCATGATGCCATTATGACCTTTAGACTTGGGAAACCTTGTGATGAAGTCCATGGATACCTCTTCCCAACGTTGGGTAGGAGTAGATAAAGGTTGCAAGAGAGCTGGTGTCTTAATTGTTTCCCCCTTATTTCTTTGACATACCAAACATTCAGCCACAAACTTTTGAACATCACCTTTTAGCCCTTCCCAAAAAAATCTTGCTTGACCCTATGATATGTCTTCAAAAATCTCAAATGACCACCAATTGGGGACTCATGTAGTTCTTTGAGAATCTTGTATTTAAGAGTGGAATTCTTGCAGAGATACAAGCACTCTTTATACTAAAGAATATCCCCCTTTAAACAAAACTTATCTAAACTACTAGGGTCACTTTTTATTTGCTTGATGAGATTACTTGTTGCAACATTATTTTTCCACTCTTCTTTGGCTTTTACCACCCAATTTTCTTGTAATATTGAAAGGGCACACAATAAGGCTTCATCTTTTTCATCCTTCCTAGAAAGTGCATTGTCTACAATATTTTCCTTCCCTTTCTTGTATATATAATTTCAAAGTCATTTTCCAACATCTTAGTGACCCATTTTTGTTGCTCTTCTAATGATAGTCTTTGTTCCAAAAAATATTTTAGGCTATCATGATCTGTCTTAACCTTGAAGTGTCAATCCATTAAATAAGGCCTCCATTTTTTAACTGCATGAAGGATTGGTAACATTTCGTTCTCCTAAATGGGTTTGAGTTGATTTTTACATTTTAATTGATGACTCTCAAAAGCAATTGGTTGACCTTCTTGCATGAGAACTGCTACTATCCCATTTCTAGAAGCATCACATTCCACAATGAATTCCTTGGTGAAGTCTAGAGTGGCAAGCACTGGAGTTGTACACACAGCCTTTTTCAATTGCTCAAATGATACATTAGCAGATTCATTCCAATGAAAATATTCCTTATTCAATAGAGTTGTAAGGGATGCTACTATATGACCATAATTCTTCACAAATCTTCTATAGTTAACTGTCAATCCCAAGAAACCCCTCAACTTCTTAATAGTTTTTGGAATAGGCCATTCTGTTGTAGCCTTAATTTTGTTAGGGTCCACCTTTAATCCTTCATATGAAATTGTGTGTCCCAAATACTCCACCTCCTTAAGACCAAAAGCATAGTTGGATGACTTAGTATAGAGTTGATGATCTTCGAGTAATTATAATGCTTGATCTACATGCTACAAATGTTCTTCCCAAGTCTTGCTATAAATTAATATATCATCAAAAAACACTAACACAAACTTTCTCAAGAACTTCTTAAAAATTAAATTCATCAAACTTTGGAATGTAGATGATGCATTGGTAAGATCGAATGGCATCACCAAAAGTTCATAATGACCTTCATGAGTTGGAAATGCTGTTTTATAGATATCTTCCTCTTGAATCTAAATTTTGTGATAACCTGATCTAAGATCTAACTTGGTAAAATACATAGCTCCATTTAATTCATCTAGTAGATCATCAATGACTGGAATAGGAAACTTATCTTTAATGGTGTACTTGTTGAGCACTCTATAATCTAGACACAAGCACTAAGTTTCATCCTTCTTACACACTAACACAACATTTGAGAAGTAAGCATTTTGGCTATACCTGATAATTCCTACCTCTAACATTTCCTCAACAATTTTTTCTATCTCATGTTTTTGTATGTGTGGGTACCTATAAGGCCTAATGTTTGGTGGTTGACTCCTTGGAACTAGTTGTATGGCATGGTCATGATCCCTCTTAGGAGGAAGTCCTTTAGGCATATCTCCAAGAATCACTGAGTGATGATCAATTATTGCTTGTAAATCTAGATGAGTAAGAGAGTTAGATTGAGAGGCTTCTAATGAACAAAGTTGGGCCACAAATCCATCTACACCTTTCTCAAGAAGTTTTTTCATTTGATGAGAGCTTACCATCTATGGGGCTTTTTCCTTCAATCCACTACCTTTCCTTGTAATTGAAATTGCATGAATAGTTCTTGGAAGTTCATCTCAATTATTCCCAATGTAGTGAGCCATTGTACTCCCAAAAAAAAAATCTGCTGCACCCATGGATATGGAATACATTGGGGTATCAAGTTGACAATCTCCCATGGATAATTTGATGCTATGACTCTTCCCTGAACAACTAACTATGCTCCCATCTGCAATCAAAACTTGAAACTTTGGGGCTGGATATATAAAACAATTTAGAAGAGTTGCCAAATTTTTGTTGATGAAATTATGAGTACTACTTGAGTCGATCAACACTATTACTTTTTGCTTCTTTAAGAAACCCACTACCTTGAGAGTTTTTGGTGCACTGAAACCTGAAAGTCCATGAAAAGAAATGATTTGTTGAGAATCATGTGATTCCTCACTTGACTTCCTATCCTCCTCTGATATGGGTTCATCCTCTTCTTCCTCACTTGGACCTTCAATATAGAATAATTTCTTTTCACTGCATTTATGTCCTTGACTATATTTGCTATCACAATTGAAACACAACCCTTTTGCTCTCTTCTCCTCAATTTGTTGTGGAGTCAACATAGTAGGTTGAGGAAGATAAGGTGTTGAATATCCTTTGTCTCTTGTCACATTAGCGCCCTTCTTTCTAGAAATCAAAAACTTCTCCTTTACCCTGTGTGCCAATACAAGACTCATTTACTGAACTAGGACAAAACATGCGTACCTCATGTTGAATGAGATCCTTGAGACCACCCAAGAATAAATCATTCAAGTTATCCTTTGTAATTTTATCCACTATTAAGGATAGATTTTGGAATTGTTCAATATGATCTTTAACTGATCCTTTTTGTTGAAGCTTAGCAAGTTGGCTAAAGAAGTCTTCTGTTACACTATTGCTATACTATGCTTGGAGTTCTTGTGTAAAAATTGACCATGATACAGTGAGACCCTTTTTCCTCCTATGAGTACAAAGCCAATGGTACCAAATGAATTGATCTAGTTCAAGATATAAGGAAGTCATCGTAACCTTTTGTCCATATGGGATTTGATGTATTTCAAAAAAATTCTCCATTTGATTCATCCATGTTAGAGGATCCTTGCCATCAAATTTGTGCATATCCACCTTTGGAAAAAATTCCTAGATCCCATAGGATTAATAAAATTTGTGTCATTATTAGTCAACTTGAAGGTTTCACCTTGATTGCTTGAGAGCTCCTTATTGTTTCATTCATATAGGTGCTTAACATGCTTTGTATATCTGATATATCTCCTTGTAGGTCACACATATTCTTCTTAACTTCTTCCTTGAACTTACTAAGTTCCTTATTGGGCTTACTATCATCTGTTACTTCCCAATCTTGATCAAAGGATTTCCCCGGTTTGGTAGAATTCTTTTTGCCTCTTGTTGGAGACTGTGCCATGATGGAAACCAATGTTTTTGAAATAAATCACACAAATGAAATGTAAATTCTCTGGTTTTTTTTTTTTTTTTTACTGTAACTTACTTGGGCCAAGAAATCCTTACTCGGAAAAAAATCCTCCAAATTTTTTTATAGCAAATTTACTGCCTTGAGAGAGAATATCTTTCTTATTTTTTTTTTTCAATTTCTCCAAGCTTTTAATTTAGGCTCCTCTACTATGTATTGAAAAACCCAATACAAGTTATATTCCAATTTGAAAAGATGTAAGAGATATGAAGATCTCAAAAAATTGTGTGGAAATAGTAATTCTACAATAATTTCCTAAAATTTGCTCCAATTCCTCTAAATTTTGGATTATAGTTTCCTTAATATGTTCTTCAAAAACCCTTTAAAAATATTTGGAAAATTCACTACATTTTTAAATTTATACTCTTCACAAAATCACCCCAGTGTTGAGAAAAAATCTTGCCTCTATGGTGCCAAGATCATGCTCTGATACCACTTGTTATGAAATAACTTGCACAATAGAAGAAATAATATGAAATATTATATAAATACTTGATAATAGTTGAGATTAATAGTTCACTTCGAGAGGGGAAACCTCTAAATATCTCCAGTGAGAACACACTTCACAATATGATGATGAAATAAGACTCACAACCTCCTATATATATAACTAATTATGCTTAGGTTGAGTAGACACAACCCTTATAACACCTAGGCCAATCTACCTACCTAAATTATAATATAATAATGATAACATGACTTAATTAAGGATTAAGATAGCCATAATTTGACTATTCATAACCCTATATACAATAATACTAAGGGCGTAGCACTTTGTGTTCGGTTGAGTGATTTTATACCTATGTTATTGTTTCTTTTGGATCTTTTTTTTTTTTGTGGACACTAGGATTAATGTAGAATCCATACTCTCGGATTGAGGCTAGTTGAGTGAGTTCATGATGTTTGGTCTTGTTGCATCATTGAGATTCGTGTAAAATCCATACTCCTGGATTGAGGCCGATTGAGTGATTTCATGATGTATAGTTTTATTGTTTTCTTGGGATTCATGTAGAATCTATCCTCCTAAGATTGTTTTTAGTTGAGTGATATTTTGTATTGTATTCTCATCCAATCCTTGTACTATGATCTTCGTGATGGTGGTGTGCCACACACAAGTATGTGCATGTACATTTGTCGGGTGACTTGCGAGGCCCGATCTTCCATGGTACTTCCAAAAGTTATAATCATTGGGGTTGGATTGGGAATATGCATGCCTACAAGAACTCACCATTGGATGAGCATGGGTAGGGTAGGGTAGTATATGGAGGGGGCTTCTATCTCATAGCCTAGTGACCTTGTCCCATAGGGTTGGCAGAGGAAGTTTTAAGTAAGTGATAACTAAATAAAATCTGTGAGTGATAATAAAACTTAAGATAATAAAATGTATGTGCAGGGCCCTACATTGAGGAGTTGAAACACATGATCTGAGCTTGGGCTTGTCGATGCCAAGTGACTCTCCATGATGTTAGCCCCTACTTAGTAGCCCATTAAGTGTCTAACCATGACCTATAGTTTATGCATTATCTATGTTCTTGGTTTCAGTCTTCATACTGTCTGGCATGTGTGTTAGCCATGGATGTTGTGCTTCATGTGTATTTGTGGTTGGATAATTATGTCCATCAGTGTAGTGGGAGTGGACCTACGGGTTCTGCATGGTCGGGAGGCATAGCTACCCATACTGCTACTGGGGACTGGTGGATAGAGACAGTCTTTTGTCCTAGTGCGACTGTTGTCAGATGTTTTCACTTGATACTTTGGGTTTTGGAGTATGCTTTCTTATGATTTATACTTTCATTGGATTGCTTGGATATCATTTTTAGGTGATGCTAGTTTATTTGATGCATTCTTATATTATGATGTTTAGCATATGATTAGATGATGTGAATTATTTTGTTGGTGCATCTATTATTTAATGGTTTAGCATGTTAGATTTCCTATTCGTATGATGTTTAACATATATTAGATGATATGGTTGACTTATTGGTTTGTCTACTGCCTTTCTTTTAGCATGTTAGATTTTCTTATTCTTATGTTGTAGCACATTTTAGTAGTGATGTCCTCATAAGATAACACTGATGATCTGGTTGGTAGTTTGGGATGTTACACACGAGGGATGGCTAGGACCCACGATGGTCTTATGACACTGTGAATAGTTCGGAGGAACCACATACTTAGTTTGGTTTTCTAGTTATTGCAATGTTATTTTGTAACTAGTGATGATTGTGTAATTTTTCGATGTCCATTAATAATGGCCCAATGATGAAAATAAGTTCTTTTACATTCTCTAATGAATGATGAACACAAAATCCTATGTTACAGTTGCTTTTTTGCAAGTACACCTTTGCATTTTCATGTAGCTTGCATTATTGAACTTCATGTTAGTTTACATTTTTAAGCTGCATTATGAGTTTGAGGGGGTTTTCCCTTCATCTTTATTGTGGACTTTTAATCAACTGTGGTCATGTTTTGATCTTCATTTCCTTATCTTCTTTCGTGATCTCAATCGAAATTTCTATGTTAAATAGTTGATTGATTTTGGGGCATTTTCTTTTCTTCCTTCTGTTTCTTTCCATATCTTCCAAACTTCTATCTTCCATTTTCTTTTTCTCCACTTCTTTTCCTCTAAATCACCTTTGGGGCATAATATTTCATGCTTGATGATCTACCTTGGTTCTATGATTCTTATATCTTTCATCTTATATCAAGAACTTTATCTTTTGTTTGATTTGATCAAATTTATCAATTTTTTGTTTCTCCTCTATCTCATTTCGATTTTGATCATGAGGGGGCAGTACTTATCAACTTCAATCCTTGATTCAATTTTATCAATTTTATCTTCGACTTTTTTTTTAAGTCAGAATTTATTTATATTCTTTGTCCTGATGTGTTCCCGAATTGACCACACATCTGGGTTGTTTTGTGACCCCAAATCAATCTCACACTTCAATTTCTTTCTTTGACTACATGTGTTCCCAAATTGATCACACGTTAGTCAAAGAAGGGCAAATGTATGCACCCTAAAATGGTTGCCTAGACTATGGGCCCCCATTATTTAATTTATCAAATTTCTTGAATCAATGGTTTGCAATATTTTATTAAATCAATTTAAATCAATTCCCTTGATGAAATTCAATTGTTTTTATATTTAAGGTTGATCATTTTATCCTAAGTCTTATTTAATTAAAGTTTTCTCCCTTTTAATTAAATAAAATAAGTCCCCATTTAATTAAAAGAAAGCCTCTCTTTTAATTAAATAATTCATCCACATTTAATTAATTAAGAGAAAGACCTCTCTTTTAATTTAATTAAATATTTCCTATTTAATTAAAAGAACTTGCTCCCTTTTAATTAAATAAATATCCCACTTAAATCTCTTTTTGATGAAAAAAGAAATAAAACAAATAACAAATTAAATAAATCTATTTTTTTTGTTTTCTCTACACTTAATGTGGGATTTATCTTTTTTTTTCTCTTTCCATTTTCTTCTCCATTTAATTCTTTTCCTATTTTCTCATTGGTGGATTTTGTTTTCACATAGATTATTCTTTCTTCACCCTTGATTAAATTTTTTTTCCTCTTAATCTTGATCATCCAATCTCCTTTATAAGGGAGAGCCTTCTCCTCATTTTAGAGATCATCCATTTTTATGCTATTGTTATGTTGCAGGTTTGAAGAGCGATTTTTGAAAGAGTTTTGAATATTAAAGCTTTTTGTAGAGAACTTCTATCTTCTTGTCTCATTCTCTCTTGCATGCATGGCTTTCATCACGAGTTTTCATCCTTGCATTTGCATATTAGTTTAGATTCATATTTGTTTTCATAGATTAGATCTGCATTGTTATTACATTTCTTTTCTTGCATTGTTTTGCATTGTTATCATTTAGATTAGTTTTTATCTTCATTTACATGCATATTAGATCATTGAATCTCTTGTTTCGTGGTGTACTTGCATGGGCATAAACTAGGTCAAACTGAGGGCCTCCATTACAAACCCCTGCACTACATGAATAGAGAGCTATGAGTCGCCATTCGAGACCTCATTTTTGAGTAATCTTGAATATAATGACTCATAGAAGTGTGCCCATGTTTTATGCATACACTTTTGGCGCCCACCATGGGGCAACCCACCTTTGCTTGCTGGTTTTTGTGTAGACCTGTTCGGTGTACAAAAAAACCTTAGATTTTAAAGATTTGATCATATCTTTCAAATGGCTAGGTATTTTGATCTATATTTTTTTTTTCAAGGTGGTGACATATCAGGGAAGCTTCGGTCCAATGTTTAGATTTTTTTGAAATAGTCTCAATTTTTAATGATTTTTCCTTGATTTTTCATGAAAAATCATTTTTCGGAGCAAATTAGCATATTTTTAAGAAAAAAATGCATTTTTGGAAAGCTCTCTGATTTTTTATAGGGGTCTATTTTTTTCATTTAAGATTTTGGGTCCGAATTCATATCATATAGGTCCAACCCTTATGACTAGCTCAAAAAAATCAATAAAAAAAGGGCATTTAATGAATAGCTTGCATTTAATATTTACAATGAATCAATGCATGATGTGGGCTTTCATTTGGGTCACTTGCTGATTATTATCACTTTTAGAGATCATATTTATGGATCTAACTCTAGCTTTGAATGAGTTGGACATATATTGCATATCTTGTGTTTGCTTGTTGCTTTGTTCATTGCGAGTGAGTGTTCAAGCATGAACGAAAGGTACCCCCAGAGAAATACGTGTTGCAAGAATTATTAGATATTTTTTTGTCTCTATAAAATTTGGATTTGGAACTAAAATGAATACCTGATGTGTTTGATTTGAGTGCTTTTACATGCTTTCATAGATTCACACTTCATTTGGTGCTCTAAAATTGGATCTAAATTTGCTTTCATGCATCTGTGTTTCACATAGTAATTAGGCCCTATGAAATCTATTTGGGAGATCTTGAGAGACTGAGCTTCATTTTCTTGCTCTACATGTGAAGCTCCTCTTGACAACAGATCCCCTTGTAAGTAGGAAAGAATATTTGTTATTATCTCGCTATTCTGCTTGGATTTTTTTTCGACATCCATTAGTCATTTCTCTTTTGAGATTGGTGGTGCTTGTTGATTTTCTAAATAGTTGGTGAGATTATTTTAAATTAGCGTGTCAAAGAATCTTGTTTGCTATGTTTGGGTAAGGTGAAGAAGCTAGAGGAGTATGCTCTGTTCCCTTTTGGGCACATAAAAAATTTAGAACCCTTGAATCCAAACCAAATCCCCATGTGGTACAACTTTGTGAGTCTTCTTTTATTAGAGAGAGTTAAACCATAGTGGACATTTTCTTTATTGGGTTAACCACGTGGACGATACCTCAAGCGGTAATAGCCATTTTTGACATGGTAGTAGCAACCACTATATAAAAGTCCTTGTGGGAGAAATCCTCACGGGTGTAGTCTTTTATTGGGCTGTCAGATCTTCTCAATATCTCCGATTGATTAAATTCTCAGAATATGTCAAAACTCTAGTGCACTGGGATTAGACTTCGCTTGCTCTCGATTGCAAAAGCTGCAGAGTTGAACATTATTAAGAACCATAGTGCTACCAAATTTTCTTTTCTAGGACTATGTGCGTGATTGAAAAATATTTTGAAAACATACACAGTAGTGGTTCTCGGGATTAGATTGATACTATGACACTATTCTTGTTCATGTGCAAGGTTGCTTTGTCCCTTGCCCATTATTTGAAGACATTTGCTTGAAATCCCTAATTGCTATCTTGCATGCCTGGTTCATGATTAAAATTTTATTCATACACCTAGTTGGATATTTAAAACAAACAAAATCTGAGTTCCTGAGTCGAGACTTTACGATCAAACTACTTTGTTGTCATATCATTTTCAGTCTCCCTAGGTTGATCTAGTTCAGATTAGGCTACTTACCCCATTGTTAGAAGCTTTTTTATACCTTGGATTATTGTTCTTTGACCTCTTGAATTAGTAATCATTGATTTCACAAGAGACCTTGTTTGGAGTTGGTGGGTTAGAGACTGTCCTTGTTGAGAAAGATATACCTTTGGATACTTTGATATTACACTTGGAGAGTCTTAGTAATCTCTTGTCTATCCACTTTCATCAAAATTCAATTCTAATTATTTATAATTTGGGTAAATCATCCTCCTAGTCCATATGTGCTAGGGTATTCACTCAAATTTGTGGGCATCTCTGTGGCAATGTTGGTTTATGCCTATTGCAAAATTCTATCTTATTGCATCTCTTTTGGACAAGTGAGTGCTTTTACTATCCTAGTTTGGTACCAACGTTTCTTAGGGTTATCCTATCAACTAGTACCTTTTCTTTCATGTTGGTTACAAGCGCTATTACATGTTGCTCAACATTCAAATGAACTCAAATGGTATCAAATCTCACAAAATGACTCTTGGTCTTCTTTCTTCTTCATCTTCCATGTCTTTTTAATCTCCCATTTCCACTTCCTCTTTTTCATGTCTTCTTGATTCTTTTCCTCCTATTATCATATAGTCTACCTTCTTCTATTCATCCTTTCTCTTCTTCCCTGCTTGATTCTTCTTCTTCTAGAACCATGTATTTTGAATATCTTGTTAGGGACCCTCATTTGAGCTCAGATGAACTCGATCTCTTTCTTAAAATTGAAAAGTGTTGTTACTGCAATAGATATATGGATGCAAACTTTTTGCCAAAAATGATGGAAAAAGGGAAGAAATCAAACGTTCTTGCTAGGATCATACTTAAGATCAGATCACAATATCCTTCTTCCAAATATTCCTTATCTTCTAAGTATTATGATTATTCTTCTAAATATCATTCACATTCTTCATCTTCTAAGTCTTATGATGATTCTTCTAAATATCATTCACATTCTTCACATACCAAGTCTTACCATGATTCTTCTAAATATTATTCATCTAGGTCTTCACCTATCTCTTCTTCACAATATCATTCTTCTTCTACTTCTACCAAGGGTTGTATTCCTCTTATTGAGACATATGATAATGAACAACATGAAAAGTCTTGTGGTATGCCTATCTATGATTACTATAGTGACAATGATTATGATGATGATGACTATTATATTCCTACACATCCTAAAAGTCCTTCCAGTCCTATGTTTATGCTTAAAGGGGATGAGTCACAGAAAGATACTGATGAGAATCCATATGAATCGAATCTTGAAAACAACATTGATAAATTTTGTGAACAATACCTAAAGGATAAATCTTCATTTTTTGAGGAAGAGAAAGCTTTTTTTTCCACTAAAATAAAACATCAATGCCATAAGAGTTTCTCTTCTCAAAACCCTCATGCTAAAAATAAAGATTACACTCTTGAGCAAGATCATGTTAATGTTGAACCTTTGTCTTCTAATGCTCCCCTTCCATATTCTAGTTTCTCCACTATCCATACATCCCCTAAAGAATCTAAGTCTCTCAAATCTTCTAGCAATCCTTCATCCAACAAAGATCCTAATGCTTTTCATGCGGTTCCGTATAGTTATCCTTAAGGGCTACCTCTTAAAGAAACTATAAATACTTTTGATAATGCTAAACCTAAAGAGCCTAAGCCTTCATGCGCTATAATGCCTACTTTAGCTAGTCCTTCATCATCTATTCCAAAGTCTTCCATACATGTCCAACATGGTTCCTTCTCCTTAGGAGTGGCTTCATGTCAAGAGGACTCTAAATATGATAAAAAAAAGAATATAAAGAAAGATCAAGATCAAGAACCCTCCATTTTGTCTAATTATTTTCATGATGTCTTTGGTACATTTAATGGTTCTTTTGCTCCTCTGTCCCCTTCCTCATTCATTCCACCATATC
Organism: Cupressus sempervirens; assembly: GCA_028749045.1. Taxonomy (NCBI): domain Eukaryota; kingdom Viridiplantae; phylum Streptophyta; class Pinopsida; order Cupressales; family Cupressaceae; genus Cupressus; species Cupressus sempervirens. The sequence goes on along the minus strand of CM053787.1, from coordinate 481,425,762 downwards.
TTAAGTCTTCTCCTAAGAAAGCTCAAGCTACTACTTACACTGTTGAGCTTATTGACAATCAAAATGACCTTAATACAGTTGCACCTTCCAAAGATGATACTTCCATTAAGGTTATTTAAAATAGTGTTGTTACTTTCAATGTTGAGCCTATGGAAACTCAAGAGAAAAAATTTACACTTATTCTATCCAAAGATCCTTGTCAAGATCAAAGTCTTCCATCTTCTTGTTCTACCACTCCATATTCCCTTCCACTTTCTACTCTTCCTAAGTCTTCTCAAGCTTCAAGTACTCCTATCAAAGAAGTTTCTCCTATTAAAGATGTTCATGTTCCTATCAAAAATTCTAATGATCACTCTAAAGATGCTGATGACCTTGATTGTCATATAGATGTTGATGAACTTATTGATTACCCTTTTGGATCTTCCACATCCATCCTTGGACCTCCCCCACCAATACTAAATGCTTCACATATTCCTTCCATCTTGGGTCCTTATGTCCCTTCACTTTCCTCTCCCAAATCTCCTAATTCTCCATCCATCTTGGGTCCTTACGTCCCTCCCTATCCTATCTTTCCTCAAGATCAACGTAGATGCATATCCTTGAATTCTTTTCATCCACTCACTTACCTAAACCAGTCATATCATCCTTCTTCTTCCACAAGTCCCAAGTCTTTCAGAAGTAACTTGAATGTTCAATACAAGAGAAAGAAGAAATTCAAGAATCCATATAAAAAAGAAGACCACCATGTCTCCTCTAATCGACATGGAGGCATAAAGTCAAAAGAGATATCTAAGAGAAAAATTGTAAGACAAGTATGGGTTCCAAAATCCATTATTGAAGATATTATCTCTGCATCATCAAAAAGAAATGAAAAGAGGCCTATGGATATATGGATTCCAAAGTCTCTCTTGAGAGAGTCTAATGTTGAACAAAAATTGAAGTTGACATTCAAGCTTCCAAAGAATTCCACTTCATCTTCTTCCAAAAACATTCTTCCATTCCATGCACCTAAACCACAACCTCTTCTATCTAGTCACCATATTCCTTCACTTATTCCTTCATTCATGTTTTCTTCATCCTCTTTCCACCCTTCAAGGTGTGTGTTGACATTGATATTTCCTTCGTTTCCATTTGCCAATCTCACTCGCTTTGCATGAAGCCATATCCTCCATTTTTGTCTTCCATCTTCCTTTCCCAATTAGCATCTTTGAGAATATCATTTCAACTCCTTTGCATATCATGGTTTAAACTTTCAAGGAGAATTATCTTAAAAGCTTGAATTCTTCCAAAAAATTCAAAAAAAAAAAAAAAAAAAAAAAAAAAATTGAAAAAAGAAAGAAAGAAAAATAATGAAAATTATGAAAATGTGCCTTGGTGAAAACCTAGTAATTAGGAACCTTGGTAGCAAAAGTAAAGAGAAATAAATTTGTCCTATGGTGAAAACCATTCCCTCGTGGCACCTTAGATAAGCACCATGATGAAAACCTAACAATCGGGCATCATGCATAGTTCTTCTACATCTTTCATCCATTCCATCTTCTCTCCTTGATTTTGATAATGTTGACTTATACACAAACATTTGGCTATCTTGTGAGCTATCTTATGATGATCTTGTTTTCATTCCTTTCATGTTTAGCCTTCATATCTATTTTCCTCCATTTATTTCAGTCTTTGACTATTCTTTTCCCATTTCCCCCTTTGGTCTTGATCTAATAAAAAAAGAGCAAAATAAGATGCTATGAAGCCCCTTGACATGTCTACTCCTTTGGATTGCATTTTTCCCACTTTTACATTATGCTTTCATGAATTATCCTATGTTGGCCTTTCATTTCTTGTCCAAATATCCTTTAAATGAAATTTTTTTCCTAGCCTTGGTACTCTTGAAGAGTCAGTCCTTGAAAATAACTTTCATTTGCTTCATACACTCCTTGCTTATCCATCATATCCACCAACTTGCTAATCACTCATGCTCTCTACCTTGTTAGACATTGGGATTGCACGATGTGATCTTGTTTGAGAGTTTGATGCCCGTGCTGTTTGGGGGCATCTTTGTATATATTTATTGATCCTGAAAAAATCCAAAAAAATGATATATTTCAAAAATACAAAATAAATAATATATTGTGAAAATTCTAAAAATTGAAAAATGTCCTGAAAAAAATGATCATCTTAGCGAAAACTTAGCAATAGGAATTTGATGTATCTCCAAAAAATTATATATTCCAAAAATACAAAAAAATTTAAAAATTCAAAAAAATAAAAATAAAAATAAAAATAAAATAAAAATAAAAAATCCAAGTGGTGAAAATCTGGAAATGGGCGCTACTTGAGGCCTTTGCACCCTTGTTTCTTAGCGCGTGTCCTCGACACTTAGCCTTTCTCCATCATGCCTTGGTTTGGAATTGGTATTTTTCTAGGGGGCATAACTATGTTAGCTTTGGTATCTTGGATGTGTTATTCTTTAAGACACTTGACAAATGGTGTTTTTCAACACTACCCTTTTTTTTCAATACAACCGTTGACATAGAGTGTTTCTCAACACTTATCAGTTTGGTCTTACCTAGTTTCATCATGTGATCTTACCTACTTGCAAGAATTTGATCTTTATCCTTAGAACTCAGTATCAGTTAACACACTTAAATTTTAAATGCAACACTTATGTCATGATCTTTTCTTTGTGTGCTGACTGTTATTGATTTTGTTGAGTGTCCTTGTCTGATAAGTCTCTCCAGGATGCATAGCTAGAGGACTTGGAGCATGGGTCATGTTTTTATTTGTTTTCTGCTTGTGGGTGTGGTGTTGAAACTCTAGAGTATCTCTTGTTGTCCCCTTGAAACACTTAAGAGATTTGAGGCATCATCCTTGATCATTTTTGCACAATCATTCTTATGGTCATCTTGACATCTATGCCTTGATGCAAGCATGATTTTGCTACATTAAATTGGGTAAGCTAACATCGAAGTCATCTTGACCTTTATGTCTTTGATGCTTATGTTAGGATCTTTCCACATTCCAATCTGATATAAATCACATTCATATCTTCATAGTTGTGTTTGTAACTAGTGATGATTGTGTAATTTTTCGATGTCCATTAATAATGGCCCAATGATGAAAATAAGTTCTTTTACATTCTCTAATGAATGATGAACACAAAATCCTATGTTACAGTTGCTTTTTTGCAAGTACACCTTTGCATTTTCATGTAGCTTGCATTATTGAACTTCATGTTAGTTTACATTTTTAGGCTGCATTATGAGTTTGAGAGGGTTTTCCCTTCATCTTTATTGTGGACTTTTAATCAACTGTGGTCATGTTTTGATCTTCATTTCCTTATCTTCTTTCGTGATCTCAATCGAAATTTCTATGTTAAATAGTTGATTGATTTTGGGGCATTTTCTTTTCTTCCTTCTGGTTCTTTCCATATCTTCCAAACTTCTATCTTCCATTTTCTTTTTCTCCACTTCTTTTCCTCTAAATCACCTTTGGGGCATAATATTTCATGCTTGATGATCTACCTTGGTTCTATGATTCTTACATCTTTCATCTTATATCAAGAACTTTATCTTTTGTTTGATTTGATCAAATTTATCAATTTTTTGTTTCTCTTCTATCTCATTTCGATTTCGATCATGAGGGGGTAGTACTTATCAGCCTCAATCCTTGATTTAGTTTTATCAATTTTATCTTCGACTTTTTTTTTAAAGTCAGAATTTATTTGTATTCTTTGGCTCGATGTGTTCCCGAATTAACCACACATCTGGGTTGTTTTGTGATCCCAAATTGATCTCACACTTCAATTTCTTTCTTTGACTACATGTGTTCCCAAATCGATCACACATTAGTAAAAGAGGGGCAAATGTATGCACCCTAAAATGGTCTCCTAACTATGGGCCCCCATTATTCAATTTATTGAATTTTCAGAATCAATGGATTGCAATATTTTATTAAATCAATTTAAATCAATTCCCTTAATCAAATTTGATTGTTTTTATTTTTAAGGTTGATCATTTTATCTTAAGTCTTATTTAATTAAAAGAAAATCTCCCTTTTTAATTAAATAAAATAAGTCCCCATTTAATTAAAAGAAAACCTCTCTTTTAATTAAATAATTCATCCACATTTAATTAATTAAGAGAAAAACCCCTCTTTTAATTTAATTAAATATTTCCTATTTAATTAAAAGAACTTGCTCCCTTTTATTTAAATAAATATCCCACTTAAATCTCTTTTTGATGAAAACGGAAATAAAACAAATAAAAAATTAAATAAATCTATTTTTTCATTTTCTCTACACTTAATGTGGGATTTATCTTTTTTTCTCTTTCCATTTTCTTCTCCATTTAATTCTTTTCCTATTTTCTCATTGTTGGATTTTGTTTTCACATAGATTATTCTTTCTCCACCCTTGATTAATTTTTTTTCCCTCTTAATCTTGATCATCCAATCTCCTTTATAAGGGAGAGCCCTCTCCTCATTTTAGAGATCATCCATTTTTATGCTATTGTTACGCTGTAGGTTTGAAGAGTGATTTTTGAAGGAGTTTTGAATACTAAAGCTTTTTGTGGAGAACTTCTATCTTCTTGTCTCATTCTCTCTTGCATGCATGGATTTCATCATGATTTTTCATCCTTGCATTTGCATATTAGTTTAGATTCATATTTGTTTTCATAGATTAGATCTGCATTGTTATTACGTTTCCTTTCTTGCATTGTTTTGCATTGTTATCATTTAGATTAGTTTTCATCTTCATTTACATGCATATTAGATCATTGAATCTCTTGTTTCATGGTGTACTTGCATGGGCATAAACTAGGTCAAACTGAGGGCCTCCATTACAAACCCCTGCACTCCATGAATATAGAGCTATGAGATGCCATTTGAGATCTCATTTTTGAGCAATCTTGAATATAATGACTCATAGAAGTGTGCCCACATTTTAGGCATACAATTGGTAAATTATCACAAACCTTCTTGAGAAGTGTCACCCAAACCCTAATTGTATGACATGCCTTCATTAGAAAGGTTGTTTGATACTAGAAAGTATTGTACTATGCTTATTCAAAGTATCGCCTAAGTTTTGGAAAAACCTATCCGAGCAAATAACGGGCACTTTTTGGTTTGACTGGAAGTTTTTCGAAGGTGTTTTGGATACCCTTTATGGTGTTCTCAAATACCTTGGAATTAGATTTTGAATTCAGAATATTTTGGATTTAGAATCATTTGCATTCTTCTATAGTTTTTCATTTTGTTTGGTAGTGGCATTTGGAGCTTTGTTGGTTGCTTAGATTGTTGGTATAGTCTTCTATTGCGATCTTTGTGATCCCTGTATGCTGTTGTCATGTGCATTTATACTTGTAAATATATATATATATATATCTTGACTTGAGTTGAATCCTTACTCCAAGGATCTCCAGGTGGGGCATTACACATGTGATGATTCACTAATAAGCTCCCCATTGTCATCTTTGTTCTTGATTCACTTGACAAGCCTTCAAGCAATCAATCCTCTCCTTTCAACAAAATTTAAGCCATCTACTCAAATTCACTTATCAATATCAACAACGTTTGTGCAGGCAATATCCTTGTGCTTCGCTCTTTATTGTCACACACTTGTACGTCTTTGATCCACCTTTCTTTTTGTGCCTCCATGCTTAATTTTTGGTCTATACCTCTTTAAATAGGTAGTTCTTATTTTTTTTCCATGACCATCATAGATCTTAGGGTTTACAATCTGGTTCATTAGGTTCATTTTTGTTTGTTCATCTTCCTTATTTTCTAGAATCTTCTCATCCATCGACTTAGATCATAGGTATGATACCTAATCCTCACCTTTAATTTAATGATCCAACTCATCAATATAATATTCAGCATGGTTTACATCTCCCAAGAAATTGACTAAGTCAGCTAGAATTCATGATTTCCTAAAATTCATTTAGATAATTGTTACTCAACAATCACTAAGTTCTGACATTCAGTCATCACTTAATCACTTGGTCACTATAAAAATTCTAGCTTGACATAATCTATCTTTCTCAGTTAATACTGATGCTCGGTCAAAACTAGATTTTCTTAGCACTTACTATGACTTAGGTTGACACTAGCATTACTCACCATTCCTTAACTTTTTACTCTATTATTCAGCTTAGCTTTACTTTCTTGATATAAAAAATCACTTTGTTTTATCAAAGTTTAAATAATCAAATATCCATTTTAGCTTCCTTTCCATAACTCAACCTTTCCTCCAAGTGATATTGCTATGAGAAATTCCTCAAATCCTCTTCATCAATAAAATAGATATGACATTTAGATTAGGTAGCAATATGTCTTATTTGTAGATTTGACATCAATGACAAAACAAAAATTGTTCCAATTGTAAGCTTCCAATAATCTCCCTCTTTGGCATTGATGGCAACATCTCAATATCTCACCCTCAATGTAATCTAACTTTGTTACCATATAATCCAAAATATTTTCTCCCACTATGGTAATAGATCTCTCTCTTGGATAAATTTGTCCTTTAGTAATAAATCTCTCACTTCTACATATCTCTTCCTCTATTTATCTTATATCTCTTTCTTACTTTCATATATCTCCCCCTCTGTACATTTATCATTCTATGTATATCTCTCCCTCTTTGACAACAATGCCAAATATAAATAGTTTTCTTAGCTTCAAACTCTTCATACATATACATTATGTAGATATTTGCATGTTTGACTAATTTCTTCCATGTATTTATGACTGATTTGTTATGTTGTACTTGATTGTCTACCTTATCCATTTCCTAAGTAGAACTATTTTGTATCAATGTGTAAGATATTTTGATTATCATATTTGATGCAATGCACCTTTTCTCCCTAAGTTGATTCATTTAGGGGAATCACCACTAATTTACCTCTAAGATATTCATGAGCATCTTTAAGTAAGGTTTTAGTAAATATGTCAGCAATTTGTTCTTTGATGTGAACTAGTTCCCTCAAGTACTGATAATTGATAGCAATGTAGTTTGTCTTAGTGTGCATCACTGGATTCTTTGAAATGTTAATAGCACTTGTGTTATCACATTAGATAATTAATGTATCTGCAATTTCTTCTTTCATTCCTTTCAATAGTTCCTTTATCCAAATAATGTTTGAATAGTTCACTACAATAGCCACCTGCTTGACTTTAGCAATTATTTGGGAAATACAATTCTATTTCTTGCTTTCCCATGATACCAATTTCTTCTATTAATGCTTTTTGTATCATCAATATTTCCTTCCCAATCAGAGGTAGTGAATACCTTTAGTTCAAATCTATAACTTCTCTTGTAATACAATCCATAGTATTTTGTTCCTTTTAGATTTCTCATTATCATTTTCACTACCATCATGTGAATCTCCTTAGGATTTGCTAAAAATGTAGCAACTATCCTAACTACTAATGCAATATCAAGTCTAGTATTAACAACATATTGAAATTTTCTAATCATGGATTTGTCTAATGTCTAGTTCACATCAATAGATTTATCATTCTTAGATAGCTTATGTCTTGTAGACATAGGTGTGCTCACTGGTCTTGATTCTTTCATTCCAAAAGTTTTTAGAATCTCCTTGATGTATTTGGATTGAGTAAGGAAAATACCAAACTTCATTTGATGTACTTGTAATCCAACAAAGAATTTGATTTCACCAAACATAGACATTTCAAATTCCTTCTTCATTTCATTAGCAAATGATTTGCAAAATGCTTCTCTTCCTCCAAATATAATGTCATCAAAAAATATTTTAGATAGCAGTACTTCATTTTTCTTAACATCTTATTAAATATGGATTACTGTTATCATTTGTCCTTTTAAAACCAATCCTCACCAAATAATTATGTAGTCTTTCATACCATGCTCTTGGGCTTGTTTCGTTCCAAAAAGGACTTTGATTAGTTTATGAACCATATTTTTCTTGTTTGGATGTAAACATCCTCTAAGTTAATCAATGTACACTTCTTCCTTAAGTATACCATTCAAAAATGAAATTTTTACATCCATTTGATATACCTTGAAATTCTTGTAGGTCAAATATGCAATTAGACTTTTGACTCCTTCAAGTCTTGTCACAAGAGAAAAAGTTTCTCCATAATCAAATCCTTCTTAAGAATATCCTTTACATACTAGTCTTTATTTGTTTCTTATTACTTCACCATTTTCATTGAGCTTGTTTCTAAAAACCCATTTTGTTCCAATAATATTTTTGTCTTAAGGTCTTGGCACCAGGGTCCAAGTATTGTTCTTCTCAATCTGTTCAATTTCCTCCTCCTTTCCTGAATCCAACCTTCATGTATCATCTTTGAGTCTTTTTCTTAGTCTAACACTTGATTCAACATCACCAATGATTTGTTTAGGTTTGTGATGTCTTCGTACAAGATTTTCTAGCACAGGTGGTTTCCTTCTCTATTTTTCTACAAGTTCATCTTGGAAAATAATCTCAAGCTCATTTGCTCTTTCTTGTTTAGGTTCTGGTCTAGTTTTTGCATGCTCAACATTCTCTATCTAATGATTGGCATTTCTTGTCTATAATTCAATAGATTAAGTCTATTATTTGACACCCACTATCTTTTGTTCATCAAGTTATTTTTGCACTACATCATTTCCTATGTGTTGGGAAACTTCAACTTGATTTGCTTATTTATTTGGAGTGTTGCGAGCTCCATCATCCATATAGATGAATGTATTTTAATATTTGGGTTCTTCTTTGCATGAAATGTCACTTCTTTCTACAAGCTCTTCAATTTTCACTTTTGCACTTTCCACAACTTTGTTAGTGTTAGAGTTCAAACACTTGTAAACTTTACTCTTGATAGAATATCCTAGGAATATACCTTCATCATTATTTGGATCAAGTTTTCAATTCCTATTATATTTAAGTATATAACATTTCCTTCCAAATATTTTGAAATATTTCACATTAGGAGCATATCCATACCATAGTTCAAAAAGTGTAGCATTTGTACCTTTCTTGACTTGTACTTTATTTAGGGTAAAGACAACAATTACAACAACTTCTCTCCAATACTTCTTTGATACATAATTCTCCATCATCGATGTTCTTGCAGAATCCATTATTGATATGTTTCCCCTTTTAACTATCCCATTTTGAGGATAGGTGATTGGTGCTGACATCTATCTTTTAATTCTTTTGTCATTGAAGAATGTATTGAACTCATTTGAAATGAATTCACCAACTCTATCAGATCTCAATCACTTCAGATTTTTCCTTGTTTCTTTTTCAACTCTTGTTAAATACCACTTGAATAATTGAAAAACATCAAATTTAGCTTTAAGGAACACCACATACATCATTTTAGAGTAATCATCAACAAATAGAATGAAATACTTATCTCCACAATAGCTTTGAACATCAATAGGTCCACATAGGTTAGTATAAACCAATTCCAAAATAGCACTAGAAGTGTATGTTTTTCTCTTAAAACTAGATGTGGTCATTTTCCCCAATTGACATTATTTACACATAACATTGTCAGGCTTCTTTAGTTTAGGAAACCCTCTTACTTTCTTCACTTTACTGATATTCATCAAATTATCAAAATTCACATGACATAACCTCTTGTTCCATAACCAAACATCTTCTTGTTGTGCAAAGGAACATGTCTCATTAGATAAATCTAGATAGAACAAGTTACCTCTTGTAATTAGCTTACCATCAGAATCATATATCTTGGCCTTCTTATAATGGAATTCAACTTTGTAACCTGATTTGTTCAACTATGAAATACTCACAAGATTATAGTTAAATCCTTAAACCAAGTAAACATTGTGACATCTCATCTTGTCACTTAGTTGAATATAACCTTTTCCTTTTACAATATCGGGGATATCATTACCAAATTTAACACGTCCACCTTTGCATGGACCAATATCCTAAAATTTATATTTATCACTAGTCATTTGACTTGAGCATCAACTATCAGTTATCCATCAATCACTTTTTTTTACATATGAGATTAATGTAGTTTTCTCATCCGCATTAGAATATTCTTTCATAGCAACATAGACAATTTCATCATGATTACTTTTAGATTCATTGTCAGTTTCTTCTTCAACAATGTAACAATATTTGTTACCTTTGTCATCTTTTCTTCTCTTGTAGTCTCTTTCATCTCTTCTTCCATTTTACTTGCTTTTGCTTTGTTTTTTCCTTATCCTCTTTGTAAGGACACTTGGCATCAATATGGCCAACTTTGTTGCATGAGAAATAAATAATAGGTAGCTTACCTTTGCATTTACCTTTTCCTCTTCCAAATCATTTTGCAATAAGGGCTTCAAGTTCATCAAGCTCATCATTAGAACTGTCATTGCCACTCTTCACATGTTTTTATTTCCTTTTTCTAAGAACTAGTTGTGACTTAAAGGTAGATTCAATAGTAGTAGGTGTGTAGTTATCAAAGTTAGAAATCTCAAAAGTAATTATTAAACCTTTTAAGGTCAAAGTTTTACCTAGTGTGCATATGAGCTCTTTAATTATAGACACTCTAATGGCATACATAGGAAGTAAAGCCCTCAATACCTTGCTTGTTACTATTTCATCTTTAATTTCTCCATTTGCACGACAAATAGCATTAACAACTTCTTTTACTCTTCTATAGTATTGCACTATATTCTCACCTTCCATCATTCTCATGTTATCAAATTTACTTCTCAAGCTCTTTGATTTGGCTCTCAAGACATTGGCATCACCTCCATATATGGTTTTCAGTTTTTCTAGAATCTTCTTTGCACTATCATAGTCTTCTAAATCATAAAACTTGACATAGCTTAGGGTTGAAGCAATCTCCAACATTGCTTGATTGTGTTCTTTCTTTTGCTTTAGTTGTTCAACTCTCAGAGGAGTAGTTGTTACCTTCACATATCATTACCCACAAATATGATAGTAGCATCACTAATACCGGATATATGTAACCTTGTTAAAGTTTTCCATGTAGGAAAAAATTCTCCTTGTTCATCTTTGGTACATCTCTTTTGTGAGTCATGATCTTTAGCTTTAACTAACTTCAAACTTTTCTCTGTAAGCACTCAACTCTGATACAAATTGTTAGAAATGTTTGGAATAAGTTGGGGGGGGGGGGTGAATTAGTTACTCAAGGTCCATAAGTACCATTTGAACAATTAAACATAAAATATTCATTGTTCTTCTTATGATGTTGTTGCTCGTTCTCTATTGTACTGACAAAATTATCGTCCCAAACATAACATACTTTGTTGAATATAAAATTTATCAAATGTAAAACATATAAAGAGTCCAACACAAGTTTTACACTAGGATTTAATGTGGAAACGCAATTTGGGAATAACCACCAACAACATGTCACCACTTTTTCCTTCTTTCGAAGTGAGCTTTGTTAGGAGTCAACTATTTAAAGGTTTACAATACACATTGTTAAATGAGACTTGGTTAAAGGATTTAATCACCATGTTAGGAGTGGTCTTTTCAGAGGATTTAGAATTTCACGATTTACATAGAATTTTAAGTCCTTCAAATGACTATCAGGTCAACCTTGGGTTGAAAGAATTTCAATACAAACTGTTTACAATGATAAGAAAGAAAATAATAGGTTTTTGATCTTTATGGTTACAACTCACTTTGAAAATTTTGATCATTGTTTGGTTCATGTGTTGATTAACTGATAATCTCCCAATTTTCATGTCTATTCTTGATTCTCCTAAAAAAACTTCAAGCAATCAATCATCTCCTTTCAACAAAACTTAAGCCATCTGCTCAAATTCACATATTAATATTAGTAGCATCTACACAAACGATCTCCTTGTGCTTCCCTCTTCACTCTCACACACTTGTGTGTCTCTAATCCACCTTTCTCTATATGCCTCTATGCTTAAGTTTGGCTCTATACCTCTTTAAATTGGTAATTCTTGTTTTGTTGTTTTCCATAATCACCTTAGATCTTAGGGTTTACAATTTGGTTCATTAGGTTCATTGTATCTATTCATCTTCCTTCTTTTCTAGAATCTTCTCATCCATCAAATTAGATCATAGGTATCATACCTAATCCTCTCCTTGAATTGAATAATCTAACTCATCAATATTATCTTCAACTTGGTTTACAACTCCTAAGAAATCAATCAAGTTAGCTAAAATTCACAATTTCCTCAAATTTATTTACAATATTTTTACTCGACAATCACTAAGTTCTGACACTTTGTCATCACTTCAACACTTGACCACTATAAAAATTCTTTCTTGGCATCAACTATCTTGCTCGTTTGATAAAGATGCTCGATCAACAATAGATTTTATTGACACTTATTGCGGCTTAGTTGACACTAGCATTATTTGGCATTCCTTAACTTTTGACTCTATTGCTTGACTTAGCTTTACTTTCTTGATATAAACAATCACTTTGATTTATCAAAGTCTTACTAATCAAATTTCCATTGTAGCTTCCTTTCCATAACTCAACCTTTCCTCTAGGTGATATTGCTTTGAGCAATTCTTCAAATCCTCTTCATCAATCAAATATATATGACATGTATATTAGGTAGCAATATGTCTTATTAGTAGATTTGACATTAATGACATAACAACAATTGTTCCAATTGTAAGTTTCCAACAATATCCCTTTTTGGAATTAATAGCAACATCTCAATATCTCACCCTTAATGTAATCTAACTTCGTTACCATAAAATCCAAAATATTTTCTCCCTCTGAGATAATATACCCCCCTCTTGGATACATTTGTCCTTAAGTAATAAATCTCTCACTTCTACATATGTCTCCATTTGTTTATGTTATATCTCTTTCTTACTTTTGTATATCTCCCCCTTTTTATATTTATCTCTTTGTGTATATCTCTCGCACTTTGACAACAATGCCAAAGATATGTAGCTTTCTTAGCTTTAAACTCTTCATACATCTAAATTATGTAGATATTTGCATGTCTGACTAATTTATGTCATCTATCTATGATCGATCTGTTATGTTTTACTTCACTCTCTACCTTACGTATTCCAAAGAAGATCTACTTTGCATCAATGTGTAAGGTATTTTGATTAACACATTTGATGCAATGCACCTTTTCTCCTTAAGTTTCCTCGTTGAGGGGAATTGCCCCTAATTTACCTCTAAGATATTTGTGAGCATCTTTAGGTAAGGATTTAGTAAATATGTCAACAATTTATTCTTTGGTGTTCACATATTCTAGCTTCACTTATTTTTCTTGAACTAGTTCCCTCAAGTAGTGATACTTGATAGCTATGTGATTTATCTTAGTGTGCATCACTCAATACTTTCAAATGTTAATAGCACTTGTGTTATTACAATAGATAACTATTGGATCTTTAATTTCTTCTTTCATTCCTTTCAATAGTTCCTTTATCCATAATAATGTTTGAACAGTTCACTTCAGCTGCCACATACTCAACTTCAGCTATTGATTGAGAAATACAATTTTGTTTCTTGCTTGTCCTTGACTCCATTCTCTTTCCTAGAAAGAATGCACCTCCACTAGTGCTTTTTTTGTCATCAATATTTCTTGCCCAAATCAGAGTTAGTGAATACCTTCAGTTCAAATCTATCACTTCTGTTGTAATACAATCCATAGTCTTTTGTAGCTTTCAGATATCTCATTATCCTTTTCACTACCATCATGTGAATCTCCTTAGGATTTTCTAAAAATTTAGCAACTATCCCAACTACTAATGCAATATTAGGTCTACTATGAACAACATATTGCAATTTTCTAATTATGGATTTGTATAATTTCTGGTTCACATCAATAGATTCATCATTCTTAGAAACCTTATGTCTTGTAGACATAAGTGTGCTCATTGGTATTCAGTCTTCCATTCCAAACTTTTTTAGACTCTCCTTGATGTATTGGGATTGAATAATGAAAATACCAAACTTCATTTGACATAATTTTAATCCAACAAAGAATTTAATTTCACCAACAATAGACATTTCAAATTCCTTCTTCATTTCATCAGCAAATGATTTGCATAATGCTTCTCTTCCTCCAAATATAATGTCATCGAAAAATATTTTAGATAGTGGTATTTCATTGCTCTTACAATTTCTTCAAATATTGATTATTGTTATCATTTTTCTTTTCAAAACCAATCTTCACCAAATAATTATGTAGTCTTTCATACCGTGCTCTTGGGGCTAATTTCAATCCATAAATGACTTTGCTCAGTTTACATACCATATTCTTCTGGTATGGATCTATAGATCTTCCAAGTTGTTCACTGTAAACTTCTTCCTCAAGTATGCCATTCAAAAATGCAGATTTGACATTCATTTGATATACCTTGAAGTTCTTGTAGGCTAAATATGCAAGTAGACTTCTGACTCCTTCAAGTCTTGCCACATGAGAAAAAGTTTCTCCATAATCAACTCCTTCTTCTTGAACATATCCTTTGCATACCAATCTTTCTTTGTTTCTTATTACTTTAGTATTTTCATTGAGTTTATTTCTAAAAACCTATTTTGTTCCAATAATATTTTTTTCTTTAGGTCTTGACACTAGGGTCCAAGTATTGTTCTTCTCAATCTATTCAATTTCCTAATTCATTGCATGAATCCAATCTTCATGTATCATCTTTGAGTCTTTTTCTTGTCATAACACTTTATTTAGCATCACCAAAGATTTGTTCAACTTTGTGATGTCTTCTTACAAACTTTGCTAGCATAGGTGGTTTCCTTCTCTATTCTTCTATAGGTTCATCTAGGAAAATAATCTCAAGCTCATTTACTCTTTCTTGTTCAGAAACTAGTGTAGCTTTTGCATGCTCAACATTCTCTATCTGATGATTGGCATTACCTCTCTGTGACTCAACATCTTCAGCCTATTGCTCGATGCCCACTATCTGATGCTTGACAATTTGTTGTTGCACTACATCATTTCCTATCTATTGGGAAACTGCAGCTTGATTTGCTTGTTTATTTGGAGTGTTGGGAGTGCATCATCCATATAGATAAATGTATTGTAATATTTGGGTTCTTCTTTGCATGAAATGTCACTTCTTTCTGCAAGATCATCAATTTTCACATTTGCACTTTCCACAAATTTATTAGTGTTAGAGTTTAAACACTTGTAAGCTTTCTCTTGGTGGATTACCCAAGGAATATACCTTCATTATTCTTTGCATCAAGTTTTCCATTCCTATTATCTTTAAGTATATAGCATTTACTTCCAAATATTTTGAAATATTTCACATTAGGAGCATATCCATACCATAGTTCAAAAGGTGTAGCATTTTTACCTTTCTTGACTTGTACTCTATTTAGGGTATAAACATTAGTACTAAAAACTTCTCTTCAATACTTCTTTCATACATACTTCTCCATCATCAATGTCCTTACACATTCCATTATTGATCTATTTGATTTTCAACTATCCTATTCTAAGGAGGGGTCCTTGGTGCTGACATCTAATTCCTCTGTCATTGCAAAATGTATTGAACTCATTTGAAATGAATTTGTCACCTCTGTCAAATCTCAAGCACTTCAGATTTTTCCCTATTTCTTTTTCAACTTTGGGTAAATACTACTTGAATAACTAAAAAGAATCAGATTTAACTTTAAAGAACATCATAGTCATCATCCTAGAACAATCATCAACAAATAAAATGAAATACTTATCTCCATAACAACTTTGAACATCAATAGGTTCACATAGGTTAGTATGAACCAATTCCAAAATATCATTAGAAGTGTATGTTTTGCTCTTAAAGCTAGACTTGGTCATTTTCCCCAATTGACATTATTTACACACACCATTGTTAGGCTTCTTTAACTTAGTCAACCTTATTACTTTCTCCATTTTACTGATATTCATCAAATTGTTAAAATTCACATGACATAACCTCTTGCGCCATAACGGAACATCTTCTTGTTGTGCAAACAAACACATCTTGTTACATAAATCTAGGTAGAACAAGTTACCCCTTGTCTAATCAACACTTCCAATAAGCTTACCATCAACATCATATATCTTGGCCTTCCTATAATAGAATTCAACTTTGTAACCTAATTAGTTTAGCTATAAAACACTCAACATATTATAGCTAAGTCCTTCAACCAAGTAAACATTGTCACATTTTATCTTGTTGGTTAGTTGAATAATACTTTTACCTTTTACAAAACATGGGATATCATTACCAAATTTAACACATCCACCTTTGTATTGACCAATATCCTCAAATTTACCTTTATCACTAGTCATATGATTGGAGCATCCACTATCAATTATCCATCTGCCAGTTTTGTTTACATATGAGATTAATGTAGTTTTCTCATCTTCATTAGAATCTTCTTTCATAGGAACATAGATAACTTCATCATCATTACTTTAAAATTCATTGTTAGTTTCTTCTTCAATAATATAACATGATTTCTTACCTTTTTCATCTTGTTTCTCTTGTAGTCTTTGTCATCTCTTCTTCCTTTGTACTTTCTTTCCTTCCTTTCATCCTTATCCTCACTGTCAGGACACCTGACAAAAATTTGACCAACTTTGTTCCATGAGAAATAAATAATAATTAGTTTACCTTTCTCTTTACCTTTTCCTCTTCCAAATCATTTTGCAATAAGGGCTTCAAGGTCATCAAGCTCATCATCAAAACTGTCACTATCACTCTTCACATATTTTTCTTTCCTTTTGCTAAGAACTAGTTGTGACTTAAAGACAAATTCAGTAGTAGCAATTGTGTAGTTATCAAAGTTAGACATCTTAAAATTAGTTAGTCTACCAATTATACCTTCCAAGGTCAAAGTGTTACTTGGTGTGCATCTTAGTTCTTGAAATGTAGACACTCAAATGGCATAGATAGGAAGTAGAGTCCTCAATTTATCGTACTTATTACTATTTCATCTTTTATTTCTCCATTTGCACCATGAATAGATTTAACAACTTCTTTGACTATTTTACAATATTGCACTATATATTCACCTTCCATCATTCTCATGTCATCAAATTTACCTCTTAGGCTCTCTAATTTGGCTCTCAAGACATTGTGATCACCTCCATATATGGTTGTCAATTTTTCCCACATATTCTTTGTACTATCACAATATTTTAAATCATCAAACTTGTCATAGCTTAGGGCCAAGGAAATCTCCAACATTGCTTGATTGTGTTCTTGCTTTGCTTCAATTGTTTAGTTATCGAAGGAGTAGTTGTTACCTTCGCATACTCTTTATCCACAAAGTTGATAGCAACATCACTGATACTAGATATATGTAACCTCATCAAGGTTTTCCATCTAGGAAATTTCTCCTTGTTAAGCTTTGGCACCTCTCTTTTTGAGTCATTATCTTTAGCTTTAAGTACCTTCAAACTTTTCTCTATAAGAACTCTTGTCTGATACCAATTGTAAGAAATATTTAGAATAACTGAGGTGGGGGGGGGATGAATCATTATTTCAAGGTCCATAAGTACCATTTGAACAATTAAACATAAAAGATTCACTATTATGCTTATCTTGTTGTTGCTTAGTCTCTACTATACTGACACAATTACTATCCCAAACATAACATAATTTTCTGAATATAAGCTTTATCAAATGTAAAATATATAAACCCTTCAACACAAGTTTGACACTAGGATTTTATGTGGAAATCCAATTTGGGAAAAACAACCAACAACATGTCACTACTTTTTCACTCTTTCAAAGTGAGCTTTGTTAGGAGCCAACCATTTAAAGGTTTACAATAAACATTGTTAAATGTGACCTAGTTAGAGGATTTAATCACCATGTTAGAAGTAGTCTTTTCAGAGGACTTTGATCATTCCATTTAGAATGTCACCTTGTTAAAGGATTTACATAGATTGTTAATTCCTTTAAATGAATGTTAGGTCAACCTTTATTAAAAGGATTTCAATACAAACTATTTTCAATGATTAGAAATAAAACACTAGGATTTCAATCTTTATGATTACAACTCACTTTGCAAGTTTAGATCCCTATTCGATTCATGTGCTTATTCACTGATAAGCTCCCCATTGTCATCTCCATTCTTTATTCTCTTGAAAAAATAATAGGATTTCAATCTTTATGATTACAACTCATTTTGCAAGTTTAGATCCCTGTTCGGTTCATGTGCTTATTCATTGATAAGCTTCCCATTGTCATCTCCATTGTTGATTCTCTTGACAAGCCTTCAAGCAATCAATCCTCTCCTTTCAAAAAAACTTAAGCCATGTACTCAAATTCACTTATCAATATCAAAAAAATTTGCACAAGAAATCTCCTTATGCTTTGCTCTTCACTCTCAGAAACTTGTGCATCTCTGATCCACCTTTCTCTGTGCGTCTCTATCCTTAAGTTTGGCTCTATACCTCTTTAATTAGGTAATTATTTTTTTGTTTTTGTTTTCCATGATCACCATAGATCTTAGGGTTTATTATCTGGTTCATTAGGTTCATTGTATCTATTCATCTTCCTCCTTTCTAGAATATTCTTATCCATTGAATTAGATCATAGGTATCATACCTAATCCTTACCTTGTTTTTAATGATCCAACTCATCAATATTATCTTCAACATGGTTTACATCTCCCAAGAAATCAACAGAGTCAACTAGAATTCACGATTTCCTCAAATTCATTTATAACACTATTACTCAGCAATCACTAAGTTCTAACACTCGATCACTATAAAAATTCTGGCTTCGCATCAACTATCTTTCTTGGTTGATACTGATGCTTGGTGAACACTATATTTTCTTAGCACTTACGAAAACTTGATTGACACTAGAATTACTCAACATTTCTTAACTTTTAACTCTATTGCTTTACTTAGCTTTACTTTGTTGATATAAACAATCACTTAGTCTTATCAAATTATAACTAATCAAATGTGCATTATAGCTTCCTTTCCATAACTCAACCTTTCCTCTAGGTCCTATTTTTAGAAGCAATTACTTAAATCCTCTTCATCAATCAAATAGATATGAGATTTGGATTAGGTAGCAATATGTCTTATCAATATATTTGACATCAATGACAAAACAACAATTATTCCAATTGTAAGTTTCCAACAATTGGTTGGTTAATTTTCTATTTTGAAATGGTTAAACTTAATGATGCTTTACCTAAAGTAGCATTGGCATTTACATCTATTATCTCTAAGGGAAATAATGAGATTAAATATGACATTTCTAGTTTCAAAAAATTTCTTATATTTACTAAGGAATGAGAAGAGATTGACGAAGAGGAAATAAATCTAGAAGAATTGGAAGCTATGATTTCAAAGAGGCTATTGAAAGGTGTTAGAGTAATTCAATATTTTCTAATTAACTCTATTTAACTTAAGTTTAACTTTAGGAATCTACTAAAAATTTTAATTAATAATTATAATGCAACCTAGGTTTTACCTTTTAGGGTTTGGATCTCCTTTATAAGGATTATATCTCTTTGTAATCTTATTCATTCAATACAATTTGAAACTCTTCTTTGCACATCAAGAATGTCTTATCTTCTATGGATCTTTGAATTCCAACCTTCATAACTTTTTTCCCTCTCTTTGTGTAATAGGTGTTTTCTCATCAACTTCAAAAAAAGGTGAAGGTGAGTATGAAGGAAATTTTTCTTTGAAATGTATTGCATGTAATAAGATAGATCATTGTGCATCTAGATGTCGAGAGAGAGTTCCTAAACATAAACCAGGGAACTTCAAGCCTAGATATTAGAAACAAATTTAATGATGCTAGTGATGATGCAACTATTAATGAATCTAAAAAGAGTGTGGAAGAATTAGTTTTTATTACTTTTTAAAAATGAAACCCTTATAATTAAATAAAAAGGCCTATACACCTGAAGCAAGATGAATGAGTTATAGACATTGAATGTTCACACTATATGATAAGAGATGTGAAATAAATTTATAAATCTTGATAAGTATGATGATAGTGTTATTAGATTCAATGAAAACTCTAATTTTTTGATTAAAGGAAGAGGTTAAATTACTCTTGGGTACTAAGAATAAAATTAATGATGTTTAATTTGTTGGTGGATTAAAGCACAATCTTTTGAGTACTAGAAAATTTGTTGGAAAACATTATAGTCTACAATTTAAGGATTTAATATACACTATTAAAAATGACTTCATAATTGGGATTCCATCTAGAAGAAAAATTAGAGGTAAAGTGTTTCATTTGAATTAAGTGAAGAATAGATGGTTGGTTGTGAAGATTGATGATAGCTGGTTATGATATAAGAGATATTGTCATGTAACTTTTGATAACATTGTCAAATTAGTACTACTAACATTGTGAGTGATTTATATAATTTGATGAATCCTAGTAACACATTATGCAAGAAATATTGTAGTGCATCTCATGTTTGCAGTCTATACCTTGTTCATTTTGATTCGGGAGATACTTGATACTCTTATTATGTACTTTGAGATATCCTGAGGGACAGATGTTATACTTTGATTTCAGTACTATATCATACCCCTTTGAGTAGGGTTTTTTTAGAGGATCGAGTTCTTTTGGGTCCAAAGATAATTTAGGATATGGAGCAATAGCTTGTTCATATTAGGGAGCATTTGGTTACTACTCAGGATAGGAAGAAGAAGTATGCAGATGCCCACAAGTTGGATCATCACTTTTTTGTTAGTGACTGGGTGTTTTTAAGAGTGCAGTCGAGGAAAAGCCCCATCCATAATGAGAAAGGGTCTAAGTTGGCACCACATTTTGTCAAACCATTTTAGATCCTCTAGAGGATTGGTTCTATTTCTTATCGACTAGCGTTGCCAACTAGCCTGTTACGCATCCACGATGTTTTTCATGTTTCTTTTTTGAGGTAGTATATTTTAGATGTGACCCATGTTCTTGATTGGGATGCTTTGTAGGTAGCAGATAAACAACTTACTTTGGAGCCCATTCATATCCTACAACAGCAAAGGCTGACCTTTTGAGGTCGAAACATTGAGTAGGTAAGGATCCAATGGAACCCAAGCGATGAAACCTCTACAACATGGGAATATGCTACACGATTGAGAGGATTATATCCCTATCTATTTGTTACTTTCTAGGAGTAAGCTTATGCTAGTGAGGGAGGATGTAGTGCCTCTCATGTTTGTAGTTTGTACCTTGTTCATTTTGATTTAGGATACACTTAATACTCTTATTATATGTACTTTGTGATGACTTGAGGGTCACATATTATACTTTGATTTTAGTACCATAGATGCTTTATTGCTATGATATTGAGTTTATCATATTTGCATGTTGATGCCATTTTGAGATGACAATAGGTCTATGATGATATCTAATTATCTATTATTTGGACATATTTTCTGCTTATGTTATGTGATGGATTTTATGGTATGGTTATTTACTTCATTCTTGTCTTTTTATGCTTTACGCAAATGTGAGTAATGTAAATCGATTATTTAGGTATAATTGAATAAATGGTTAAATTAATTATTTAATGCATTTCTTTCTCTGCTATATTATTCTATGCAATTGCACTTGACCGTATGTTTTAGTGTGCATGATTTATATCCCTGGCAGTAACACATGTAATTAGTGATTCAACCATTCATATTTTACCAATGTTTTAACTGTATGGTCGATGTATCCTTATTTAATTATTTAAATTAAACCTTTTAGTGATTATTAAATTTGAACTCATTTGCATTATGTGATTAGATCAATAAGCATGTTTTTGCATTTAGAGGTTTGCATTGTGGCAAAAGTTGTTAAGTTAATTTATGTGATTTTGAGTTTTAAAGCTTTAAATTTTATTGAATTTAATTTCTGGCAACTTTTCTTTAGTTGAATTCCTGTTACAAAGGATAAACTATTTTTTTTTGGTTTGATTTGAAGTTTAGCTAGTCTAACTAGCTATTTACCTTAATCGATTATTCACTCAAAAAGTGAATAAGTATTGAAAAAGGGATTTGTTTTCTCATTTCTCAGTTTTGAAAATACAAATTTGAGAGCTTTTTTGAGAATCCTCTTTTAAAGGATTTCATTTTTTTTTTTGGTGAGATCTTTGAGTGTGGGATCCTTGCGAGGTCAATCTCATTGGTGTACTTGTGAATTGTGGGCCTCTGAACCTCACAGACACTTCAACGTGGTCATTACCTGTGAAGTCATCCTAAAATGAACATTGAATTGTTCATCAAGAACGCTCAACAGTGCAACTCATTGCCTCCTATCTAAAGAGATTTTGCCTGTTAATCTCCTCAAAATCGAGGCGCAAGCAACTAGACCCTCTAAGAATGAAGGATTTGAATGTAATTAAGCTATATGAATGTGAAAATTTACTCTAAATGTATAATGCAAACTAAATTAAGAACTTGTGAAAGAAACTATATTAGATGCATACATTTTAAATGCTAAATGAAATTAAGCTAAATGATGAAAATATGTGAGAATGTATTGAGCTAAGTGAGTGCAAAATATGACAACAATTTGATAGCATGAAAATTCAACCTCTGTAATGAGGAAATGAGAGTCTCTTAAATATATTTTCCTAGAATCCATCAACGGTTAGGATTGAAGATGAGGTTCAGTTAAGGTGGAAGATTCCCAAATTAGAGGGAGTTAATTGGCTCAGATTTGAGTGTAAGAGTCAGTCAACTCAGATAGACTTTAGTGTCAGAGTAAGTGATCTGAATCATTTCTAATTTGATCAACAGTAAACTGGGAATTTCCCTTTTTTGAACTGAAGAGAGCTTTTGGAGAGATATTTAATTTAATAAAATGAGATATGCTCTCATAAAAATATTTTCTTATTAATTAAATAATTCTATTTAATTAACTAGAGACACTTTTCTTATTTAATTAAATAACTTCATTTAATTAATTAGGAATGGCTTCCCATTTAATTAAATAACTTTGCTTAATTAATTAGAAGTAGCTTCTCCATTTAATTAAATAATTTTGTTTAATTAATTAAAATAGGCATATTTATTAAATTGAATAAATTTAATTCTGTAGTACATTAGCCTTAGGAGATAATTTAATTTAATAAAGGATGAATACTTTAGATTAAATTAAATTGAAATCAAATAGGTTTAATGTGGCTAATATGAGTGCGTACTATAGGGATTAAATAACAAGTCTGATTAATGTAGATTAGGGTCTCAAGTATTTGACAATTAAGTCAAGTAGCGAGTAGCAGAATAAGAATTGCCTATTAGGATAGGTCTTAGGATTGATCAGAATAGACCAGAATTGGTATCAAGGCAATGAGCCAATTTTGGGGTATTACATTTTTTCCCTCTTTGAATGAATCTGTGAGCAACACGTTCAATTCAAAGAAAATTAGAAAGCATGATGCGAAGATGAGATTGGTTCCGAAATTGATGATACAAAGACCAATTGATAAGCTTTTAAAGACTATCTCTAGAACAGAGCTTACTCCCAAGGAATCCAAGCAGAATGCCTAGATACCTAAAATTGATAAGCATTTAAAAAAACTATGTCTAGAATGGAGCATAATCTTTAAGGATCCAGAAAAAATGTCTAGATACCTTAAATTGATAAGCATTTAAAAGACTATCTCTATAACGGAGTGTAATCTTTAAGGATCTAGAAAAAATGTCTAGATACTTGAAATTGATAAGCATTTAAAAGACCATCTCCAGAATGGAGCGTAATCTTTAAGGATCTAGATAGAATGTCTAGATACATGAAATTGAAAGCATTTATAAGATTATCTCCAATGAAGTTTAACCTTCAAGGATCCAGATAGAACACCTAGATACCTGAGATTGATAGCATTTAGAAGATTATCTCCAGAATGGAGCTTAACCTTCAAGGATCCATACCTGAGATTGAAAGCATTTAGAAGATTATCTCTAGAACAGAGCTTAACCTTCAAGGATCCAGATAGAACACCTAGATACCTGAGATTGAAAGCATTTATAAGATTATTTCCAGAACGAAGCTTAACCTTCAAGGATCCAGATAGAACACCTACATACTTGAGATTGACAGTAGATAAAAAAATCAAATTATGAGACATAGAATCATCTCTAGAACGAGGCTTGATCCTCAGGAGTTGGGGTTTAGACTGTCCCAATACCTATCCATCGAATTTTAAGAAGAGTTGTTATAAGATTGATCAGTTGATGAAAAGATAAGATAGATAGCAAAGATGCTAGATAGAAGGGAGCAAGATTAACTGAGTGATGAGATGCCCCAAGTGACGAGGACATAAGATAGGAACGAGATGCCCCAAGCAATAAGTATTCAATGATGTAATCATCCTGCCCCCTCAGGAGTGAAATCGAAAGATGACACACAAGAAATGAGATATAGGAAAGAAATCCAAGATTCAGTAGGATATGAAAGAGATCATAATGATCAGAAGATGATTTAGAGTCAATTTATCATGCTTTTGAGGTCCAAAAGACCAAGTTTGACCCAAATTTGACCAAAGTTGACTTTAGTTGAATATTTCCAAAATGAGTTTTGAAAATATGAAGAATGTAGAGTTGAAGAATTCCAAGAATTGCAAAGTATCAGAAAGATGTGAGCTGCACAAGCGTTCGATCGTGTCTGTCTCCAAAATTTTAAAATGCATTTTTGATGCATTTAGGTGTGTTAGATTTTGAATTTGATCCCAAAAATGGATCCAGAACAGTCCAATTACCCAAGGGGTGATTTTTGCGCAAATCTGAGCACTTTCAAAAATTAGGTCCACCTCTATATAAGGGTCCAAGGTGTCATTTTCAAACTCATTTGTTCTTTTTTCTTCTAGTGATTTTGAGCTCTGAGAGAGACATAGAAGTTAATGTGAGATATCATCGATTCGAGCACTCTAGATGTCACAGCCGGCCAGCAGACTACGGACCACCGGTGAGTCGTCAATTCCCTACCTTCGTACTTTTGCTTTCATGCATTTCTAGGTCATTTATTGCATTTATTAGCATGCTTTTAGAAGGTCCAATCGGTCTTCATGCAAAACCTATCATTTTTCGTGCGAAGATCTTATTTCTTTGTGCGAAGAAATAGGGTGCGTTGTTTCTTCGGGTGCAACGGGGAGGATCTTCGCGCAGGAGGCACTCATCTGTCACATGAAGAATGAGATTCTTTACGTGAAGGCAATTCGTTTCTCATGTGCAAAGATCTTTTCTCACGCAATGAAATGATTCTTCATGCAAGATTTAAGGTCTTCGCGCGATACTTTGTGAACTTCACAAACTTCACACAAGATTTCATGAACTTCATGTGAAATCCTATGATAGTCATGTTTAAAAGTTTCACTTTCATGCTCAAAAATTGCATTTTAATTTGTTGTGGTGTATCATTTTGACTTGATACTGATTTTTTCGTTTGTCACTTTTTGTTGTGTGTGCAGGAAGTCTTTGGTGATGACGCATTTAGATCACACTTCCCACCTTACGGCACATTATTTAGGAGTCTCGATGCTGTCGACCTGGCACATATTGAGCGGTTGGGTTTGTCTTCTTTGTGCCAAATTCTAGTCGTGATGGTGAATCACAACCTTCTTACTGCTTTGGTGGAGCATTTCCATTTGGAGACGAACACTTTTCATTTGCTGATGGGTGAGATGACAATTACCCTAGAGGATATATGGAGGATATTGAGGATCCCATTTCATGATGCCTGGGTCATTTATGATACAGTGCCCCGAGTAGGGATAGAGGCACTATCCATTATGTTTGGGAGAGAGCTACCGAGGGGCAAGGCCATCAGTTGGGATGAGCTGATGCACACCTATGGACCGATGCACAAGCTGGCATCTATGCTGGCTATATTTTTGAGTTGTTTCTTATGTCTTAATAGAGGACAGCATGGTTTGGAGTGTGGGTGGGGAGTCATGCTCCGCAGGATGTTGGAGGCACTTGAGATCTTTGGGTCGGCTTAGTGCATGTTGGCCCACCTTTTTCATGAGATGCATGAGGTAGTCTTCCATGAGAAGAAGACGATGGCAACTAGAGTGTATTTCTTACAGACATGGGCATAGGAGCATCTTCCCGTATGCAGGCCCATTCATGAGGATGCCAGAGAGCCCATGGAGCCCTATATATGCAGATATTGAGTGCACATTACCCAGATTCACCTGGGTAAGACTGAGCACTAGAGGACATGTCTTGATGACCTAGTCTCTATTGTATGGCAACCCTGGTGAGAGATAGAGGACTGGGATGATGCCCCATGAGAGCTACCATGGATGTTTAGTTCTCTACCTTTGGTGGGCAGGACCACATCAATTATAGAGAGATTTGTGATTTCACGAGTGTGGTGGTAGTATGGCCGACCACAAGACATTTCTCATTAGTACTGCACCTATGCCAGGTTGTAGAAAGATGTTGAGTGGGGATGGCCAGGATTGATGGATCCAGGGTGGTCCAAGATAGATATTCGCAACGTAGCTATAGTTTAATGGGACTACCTACCAGAGGTAGTAGATGCACAAATGATGCCTACGTATCAGGCATTTTTGATCAGCCATCCATTCCCACGCTTTATAGATCCACTAGAAATGGCAGGACAGGCATAGAGGCAGGTGCCCCAGTAGTAGTAGGTGCAACCACAGCCGCTAGGTTAGCCACAACAAGAGCCATGGGTCTGACACCGGGTATAGTAGATGTAGATTCCTCTATGACAAATGGGATAAGACCCAAGTACCGGGGGTAGTGGGACTGGATAGAGTTAGTGTCGCAGATAGAAGACGAAGGAGTAGGCTCCATAGCAGGAGACTCCTCAGTAGCAGTAATCACCATAGTAGGCAACATAGTAGGGGGCTCCCGAGATATTAGATGAGGAGATGACAGAGTAGCCTGTTGATGGCGTGTAGGAGATAGTGCACTGCTACCAAGAGAGGATTCGTGTGGCCTCCCGACAGTTGGGAGAGTTACAAATTTTAGTGGCAGTCTAGGATGCGCAACTAGTGGAGAGACAACGGGAGATAGATTGATGGAGAGAGCGCATGGAGACTGCGAAGCAGGGATTGGAGTTGGTGATGAGATATACTTTCAGTTAGCTCTGGTAGCTTACTATTATGCTGCATATATGAGTGTGGTACCAGATGAGACACTTTAGGTTCAACGCTTTTCTTAGTATGCACGAGAGTCTGGAGGTGCATGACCTCTTGCCAGACCAGATATGCCACCACCATGTCTGCCACCTGCTGCTTCTGCTCCTCCTGGGGGCGAGGGTATGAGATAGAGTTAAATGCTTTGTGTTTGACTCTAATTTGATCTCTGGCTATGTATCAACTGGTGTGCCAGCACCACATGTATCATTTTTGATCGATTGCGCTTGAGTAGCACCCATTTTTGTACTTATCCATTCTTTTGAGATATACATATATATGAGATTTTGAGTTGAGTATTCCTGTGTTTATGTCATTGTCTATGTTTGCTTCATCATGATGTACATGAGATATCAATATGATGATTATGGGATGTATGTTGTACTTTGATATGAATGCATATGTATTTTGATGTGATGTGATTATGAGCATGTAGAGTAGATATTATGAGTGTATGGATGCAATACATATGGAAATGGACTAACATCTCATGTAGTGTTGCATATTTTTGCTTGACAGTGACGGGTATTCCATTGAGGAGCACGAATCGATGAACCAAACGCTTGTGCAGCCATGGAGAAACCTGATAAGTTTGAAGATGCCCCCAATCCTTCATGACACAGGGGAGAAATAGAATCACAACTGAATTGTGTGCGTATGCAAGTGAAGTATGTAATGCAAGACTATATTAAATGCAACCCTAGGTCTGGTTACCAAGCCTCGACAATTTATCATCACTGGATATAGAACAAAGCTTGTATGTTATACAATTCCCACTGACATTACAATCATGGGAATATGAATAGAACATACATTGTAGGTTTGTTGGGATTAAATGTAAGCATTCAAGGCACAAGAAGCCAAAATGACCAGAACATTTGTCCCTTTTAATATAGCAAGTTAACAGAAGCATCAAAGCATAAACGCTAGGATGACTAGAATGTTGGTTGCATGACAGATACACCAAACACACAAGAGATCCACCTTATGCTAAGTATTCAGTATTATTCTATCCGCAATGACCTTTGCATTCATAACCCGAGACAGAAGTGTGCTAGGTATACGCACAGTGACCTGTACTTTGACTTAGCAGGACGAGTATCAATATTTATTGTAGCATGAAGAGTTCACTCCAACAAACAAGGAGAAGAACCAACATTATTGACGTATTCATATAAAAGGAATTGAGGTACACACGGCCATCGAATATGAGATGGAGGCTCTTATAGTGGACACACATCTTATAGGAATATGTCAACTAATTGGAACTAAACCACAAATAGAAAGTAAAGAAAAGATCATTCCCCCAGTCATTACTTCTCTAGTTGAAGATGACATCATAAAATTGCTCAAGGAGATATGATAAAGCAAAAACAAAGCAAACAAAGAAAAAAGCTCAGTATATCCAAACAAGTATGTCATTTTTTTTAAGTTCAATATTTTTGGGATTGATGTCGAGTGTCAGTGTCTAGAACACATTTTAAAGAAATCTCTTCAGTGGGGTGACAACAGTAGGCAAATGCAGTCAGAATGACTGGTGACTGAGGTCAAAGAGGGATCTTCACGATAAAGAACCTAAGAAGGACTAAGCGATAGAAGGCAGACATAGCCAAGATGACTGATGACAGATGCAAGAGAGATCTTCCATAAAGGAATCTAGATATGTAACCCAAGCAATAGCAGGTAGACATAGTTGAAACAACTAGTGACTGTTGTGAAAGAGATTCTATGAGGAGAATATTTGAAAACAAGGGACACTGGCGATAGTAGGCAGATGCAATGAGGACAACTGGTGACTATTGCGAAGGAGATCCTATGAGGAGAATCTCGAAAGTAGTGACACTAGTGACAGTAGGAAGATGTAGTGAGGATCACTGGTGACTGTCACTAAGGAAATCCTATGAGAAGAATCTCAAAAGTAGTGACACTAGTGACAGTAGGCAGACACAGTGAGGACCACTGGTGACTGTCGCAAAGGAGATTCTATGAGGAGAATCTTGAAAGGAGTGACACTAGTGACAATAGGCAGATGTAGTGAGGACCACTGGTGACTATCACAAAAGAGATTCTATGAGGAGAATCTCAAAAGGAGTGAACTAAGGGGAATGCCCTTGAGCAGTAACAAGACTCAATCCATGGATTATGAGCAGAAAGCAGGAAAAGTAGGAAAGCGAAAGCATGAAAGTGACTGTACATGATAGCCAAAAGATGTGCTGCAGGATGGAACGTTGGGAACAAGAGGCGCCTATTTACTAGGTTTTCACCTTCTTGGCAAGATTTTCCTTTTTTTTTGCTACCATGATGCCTATTTCCAGGTTTTCACCAATGGCACTTCTTTTTTTGTTTTTCAATTTTTTTTTTGTATTTTTTTGGTGTTTTTGAGATTTTCAATTTCTTTGGTGTTACCAAGGCACCTATTGCTAGGTTTTCACCAGGGTAACAATTTTTTAGGATTTTTTTCAAATTTTAAGATTTTTTCAGGACATATAAATATGTAGAAAGAGCTTGCTGATATTAGATCAACTGTAAAACTACTTCAGGTGGAGAGTGTTGATAGGTTCTTTAAGCACTTCTACTTCAATTGTGGAAAGCTGATAGGTGCCAGATCCATATACTATAGTAATGATGTAAGGATCGGGCTAGTTTGGTTCAAACTTTCCCTTTTGTACTTGCTACTGTTGATTCTTGGGGTTCTCCCTCAGGATGAGGTCACCCAGTTGGAAGTCACGTGGCTTGACTCTCTGATTGTAGGTTCTTGCCATTCATTGTTGATATGCTCATAGATGATCACATGCCACTTGTCATCGTTCATCTAGTAACATAAGCTCTTGAAGTTGAGCTATCTTGTAGTCATCATCAGTGATAAGGCCCTTCACAGAGATTCTCAAGGTAGGAATCTCGACCTCTATTGGAAGCACAACATATGCCACATACACCAACGCAAAGGGAGTTGTGCCTGTTGGAGTTCTGATGCTTTTCCAATATGCCCAAAGGGCTGGATTGATCTGGAGGTGCTAGTCTCTCCTTGACTTGCTAACTGTGCGATGAAGAATTTGGAGGATCACCTTATTAGATGCCTTAGCCTAGCCATTACCCTGGGGGTAATAAATGGAAGACCAATGTTGTGTGATTTTGAATTTCTTGAACAATTCCTTGAGGTCTTTATTCTTGAATTGTCCTCCATTGTCAGTAATGATTGAGGATGGTACACCATATCTGTAGATGATGTAGTTTGTGATGAAAAGTGCTATAGTTTTTCCATCAGCAACTATGAGAGGGATTGCCTCTACCCACGTTGTAAAATAATCTATAGCCATGATAATGAACCTATGTCCATTAGAGGAGGTTGGGTGGATCTGTCCAACCAAGTCAAAGGCCCATTGTTGAAATGGCCATGTTGTAGTAGAAGGAATCAACTCTCTAGCTGGAGCGTGGATGAGATTCTTGTGTAGCTGATAGTGCTTGTAGGACCTAGCATACTTGATAGCTTCTTGCTCCATTTTGGGCCAGTAGTAACCAACACAAAGGAGTTTGTGAGCTAGTGTCAAGCCATTGGAATGAGCTCCACAAATGCCCTCATGAACAACAAGTAGTGAGCATTTGGACTCTTCGAGTTCTAAACACCTAAGGAGTGTTCTGTTGAGACCTCTCCTATATAGATCATCAGCAATAATGACATAATGTGAAGCATTATAGATTAGATAACATTTCTCATTCCGGGTCAGACCTTCTAGAATGGTTTGATTGCAAAGGTAGGAATAAATGTGATGGTAGTGAGATGATTCTTGTCCTATAATGGAACAAATCATCTTAGAATCAAGGGCATCATAGGCTGGGTAGTGTAACGCTTCCACCAAGAACTCATGTCGAAGATCATTTTCAGGCATTTATAGCAGAGAGGCCATAGTGGCCATGGTATCAACCACTTTATTATCTGCTTGTGGAACTTGCTGGAAGGTGATGTGTGCAAAATACTTCTTTAAGTCATCAACCATGTGCTTGTAAGGAATTAGTTTCTCATCTTTTTTTTGGTACACATCATTAACTTGGTTGATGACAAGCTCAGAGTCACCAAATACATCTAACTGATCCACTCTCCATTTAGCTACAATTTTCATGCCATTGATCAAAGCCTCGTATTCAACAATGTTGTTTGTACAAGGAAACAAAATCTTGTACACTTTGGGCAGTGAGTATCTTTGTGGTGTAATGAAGAGTAATCCAACACCTGATTCTTATTGTGTGAAGGACCCATCAAAGAACATAACCCATGTGTGGTGTGTGAGTGTCAGAATCGACTCATCTAGGAAATCAATGTTCATTGGTAGAAGACTCTGTATGGGTGCATCGGCCAGTTGATTTGCGATTGGCTGTCCCTTGATAAACTTGCATTCAACATATTGGATGTCAAACTCACTGAGTATCATAACCCATTTAGCCAATCTTCTTGTGAGAGCTACCTTACTAAGTAAGTACTTTAGTGAGTCTATTTTGGCCACAAGCCTTGTAGTGTGGGCAAGCATGTAGTGTCTCAATTTCTGGGAAGCAAAGACAAATTCCAAGAAAGCTTTCTCAATAATGCTATAGTTCTTCTCATAAGAGACTAGTGTCGAACTCAAGTAATAAATAGCTCTTTCTTTGTTAATTGGGCTTAGGTAGACCTTTGTTTGCTGTGATTTTCAACAGATTCAGCTAACCCCTTTTGCTGTCAGGTAGGGCTTTCCCAATTTCTTATTTTTACTTTGTTTCAGCTTTTTCTTCTAGTAGTAATTTTTTAGGAGGCTAAGAACTAGTGTTCCCCTCTGTTTCTATTTATTGGTTCTGCTCGTTTGGTCGAGTATGAACGTTTTTTCTATTTTTGGGATGGGGGTTTGGGGTTTCACACTGTTATGCTAGTTGTTTTTGCATATGGTGTCTGAAACCAAATTTTATTGGATTTTTGAGGTTTTTGTACCCAAAGACCAAATGGATTTTAATTTCAAAGTTTTTTAGTTTTTGGGGTTTTTACCTCATTTTGTGGGCTACCCTATTTTCTCAGGTTTTCTTGGCATGAGTTTGGCCATGAACTTGGATCATCTGTTTGGATGTTAGTCAAATATTTGTTGCACTTTTGTGTTGCATTGGGATGCATGTCACATCTATCCTCATAAGTTTTTTTTTGGTTGAGTTATTTTCTGCATTATATTCTCATCCAGTCCTTGTGTTATGATCTTTATGATGGTGTTGTGCTACACATAAGTACATGTGCATACATTTTTTGGGTGACTTGTGAGGCCTAATCTCCTATGGTACTTTTGGGAGTTATGATCATTCGAAGTTGGGTTGGGAATATGCATGCCTACAGGCACTCATCATTGGATGAGCATGGGTAGGGTAGAGTAACATATGGACGGGGCTTCTATCTTGCATCCTAGTGATCATTATTCCTAGAGGGTTGGTAGAGGAAGTTTTAATTAAGTGATAACTAAATAAAACACTAGGTGGTAATAAAACTTAAGATAATAATCTGTGCTAGAGCCTTTCCATTGAGGGAGTTGAATCACATGATCTGAGCTTGGGCTTGTCGATGCTGAGCAACTCTCTATGATATCAGCCCCTACTTAGTAGCCCATTGAGTGTCTGACCAGGACTTGTAGTTTATGCATTGTCTATGTTCTTGGTTTCAATCATCATACTATCAGGCATGAGTGTTAGCCATGGATGTTTTCTTTGTGTTTGTTTGTAGTTTGATCATTATCTCCATTAGCATGACATGAGTGGATCTATGGGTTCTACATGGTTGGGAGGCATAGCTACCTTCACCACTGCTGGAGACTGGTGTACAAAAATGGTCTATTGATCCAATATGATTGTTGCTAGATGTTTTCACTTGGTACTTTAGATTCCAGAGTATGCTTTCTTGTGATTTATGTTTTCATTAGAATTCTTGTATCCCATGTTTAAATGATGTTAGTATTAACACATTTCCTTCTTATGGTGTTTAACATATGTAGATGATGAGTTTGATTTGTAGGATTATCTTATGCTTTACTTATAACATGTTAGATTTCCTTATTCTTAATGTTGTAGCACATTTTAGTAGTGACATCCTCATAAGATAGCATCGACGATCTAGTTGGTAGTTTGGGATGTTACGCACGAGAATAGCTAGGACCCATAATGGTCTTATGATGCTATTATGGTTGGGAGGAACCACATACTTAGTTTGGTTGTTTTGTACATTATCATGTTGTTTTAGTTTATTGCCATGTTGTTTTAGTACACTACAATGTTATCTTCTATACTTTTCCTTCATTGCTATGATAGATGGTTAGATTTAGCTTCCATCTTTTAGTTATTTATTCGAGTATCGTTTTCTCAATATGTGGATCCAGTACTGCCTGATGTGGAGGAATTCTTTTTCTATCTTTCTTCCCTTAACATTTTTGGTTTGCTATTTTGGATTCTTGTGCAAAATTGTAGTTTCTCGCATGAGAATGCAAGTTCTCACATGGTCTATTGGGGTTTTCTTGCATGGCTTCTGGCACTTTCTCGCACAAAACCCAACACTAGTTTTTAGTGTCTTGGCTATTGGGCCAAGTAAATTCTCATGTTGTTCGATGCACTTTCTCGTGTGGATGATAGTTTTTGATGTGGCATGTTGCACTTCTTCGCACAGGAATATGTCAGTTTATGATCCTCACACAAAGTAGGGGGTATCTCCTCTGGTTTTTGGAGATCAATTTTTTGTGTTTCTAGTACCCTTTGGGTTTGCTAAAATTCCCTTTCTTCTATAGTTCAAAGATTTTAGGTTTTGCTTCATATTGGGTTTTTATCCTTCACTTGGTTTTGTTTGTTCTGGTCATGATGTTTGGAGATTTGTTGGTTGCCAGGATGTTGGTTAAGTCTTTTGTTGCAATTTTTGTGATTCGTGTATGATGTTTTCATGTGCACTCATACCATTTTTTTAAATCTTGGCTTGTATTTCATCTTTGTTCCAAGGATCTCCAGGCAGGGCATTACGTCTAGTATCATAGCCCATGTTGCAACATTGGGATCTTTGTGTTATGCTTCCACTATGATTTTATTTTTTGTATATGTATTGATAGTTATTGGTTATTATTTTGATATCTTTCTATGAATCTTATGCTTGTGACTCACTGTTCTAACCTTTCCTTGTTGCTTCCATAATGATGCCTCCTACACATAGACCTGGCGGTCAAGTGGTAGCCATAGCAATAACCGTGAAGAAGAACACTAGGAGGAGGAATGTCAGGGTGGAGAAGGAGAATAGGGTAATAAAAATCAAGGTGGTATTGAGGTACTGATGCTAGTGCTTTAGGAGATTCTTGTTTGGTTGGGCCCTTGTGTAGAGGAATGCGAACAAGATCATAATCAAGAAGAGGGATCTCATCATGGAGATTTCCATCAGTCAGAACATAGAGAGGAGGAGCATGAATGTGAACATTCTTGTACTCCACTAGGTGGAAAAGGGCACCATTGGGGTGGTAGGTACCATAATAGTGAAGATTCCATCTGTTTGGATATCATGAAGTCTCTTCATCAATCCAAATCACCATTGTATGATGGTAAGGGAGGTGGCCTCAAGGTAAAAACTTTGTATTAAACATGGAGAGTTGCTTCACCATGTACCCATATGTAACCAATATGAAGGCATGTTGTGCAATTATGCAATTGAGGGACCACACATTTGTATGGTGGAATATTTAGGAGCAAAATCTCTACATCAACATTGCAGATCTCACCTGGGAGATCTTTGAGGAGAGGTTCCAAGAGAGATTATTATCTCCTTAGTTTAGAGAGCCACGAGATCAAACAAGGTAACATAACAATGGATCAGTACAAAATCTAATTCTTTGAGCTTAGGCATACTCATGCTACAATCATGATGATTTACTCCTAGCTCATCATTTCATTTGAGGCCTTAAGGATGGCCTCATTGGAGAAGTCTACATGCATCAGCCTAGAAATCTTGTCCTTGCTATTGAGAAGACACATATTGCAGAGGAAAATTTAGCCAAAACTTTTAGTGGAAAATTGGGTTCTTAGAACCAAAGTTTAAGGAATTTAGGGCAGGATGTATAGTTCACTTAGTCTTCTGGAAAGGGGTAGGCCTAGTCAACACCCTCTCAGGGTGGTTATCACCATAAGAATAAGAAGATTTATTGGACCAAGGGTGGACATTATCCTAGTACCTTAGGAAATAAAGGAGATAACAAAAGTTGAGGACATAAATCTCAGCAAGATCATCCTCCTTAGAATGCTCAACAAAATTCTAGCAGGGGTAGTGCACCTTATCATAGTGCTACGTAGGGTGGTTGTGGAACAAGTTCCAATTTTAGGGGAACTGTTATTCTTGGGGTCAACACGGCCATAATTTTTTTGAGTGTTCCATCAACCCATCTATAGGACTTGGTAAGGGTGTAGCTAGAACAAACCCTACAATGGGAGATGCTGGAAGGAATCATCAAGTCTTTGCAATGGTTGATAACTGTCAAGATGAGCATCAAGGTATAGTAGTTTAGGCTACAGGTACATTGCATGGTATTTCCTCTTCAGAGATATTTGACTCTGGTGCTTCAAGTTCTTTCATTTCACCATCTATTGTTCAATGATGTGGGCTAGTGGTAGTACGTTAGGTCAATAGGTGGCAGGTTGAGTTAGCCATGGGTTCCAAAGTGTCTCTAGATTCTTTGGTTAGAAATTGTATTTTGAATTTGGGTACCTTCACCACCATAGTGGATCTTTGTATCCTACCTCTAGGATCATATGACACTATGTTGGGCATGGATTGGCTAGGCACCCATCAAGAAAATATAGATTGTCATCATAAGATGGTACAGTGTGTTGATGACATAGGTGACTAGGTGGAGCTTTTGGGAGTTCCAAGACTGGTCTCACTTCGGATGATTTCAGCTAATCAGTTGAAGCGGAGTGTGCGAAAGGGTTGCTAGTTGTTTATTGTTTCTGTCAGTGATCTTGAGGAAGCCAAGAGCCTTACAATGACACTTGATGATCACCCACTCCTTTGTGAGTATGTAGATGTATTTCCTAATGAGATTCTAGCTATGCCACCTTAACATGACATTGATTTTTGAATTGATCTTGTACCAGGAATAGACCTGATTTCATGAGCTCCATGCCACATGAAAACTCATGAGTTGAGTGAACTTAGATTGTAGTTGGAGAAATTTTTGGCCAAGGATCATATTCATCCTAGTGTATCTTCATGGGGTGTACTAGTCATCTACATAAAGAAGAAGGATGGGTCATTGCATTTATGCATTGACTACCGACAGTTGAATAAGGTAACAATGAAGAATCAATATCCTTTGCTAAGGATAGATGAATTGTTTGATGAAGGGAGCATGAGTGTTCTCTAATATTGATTTGAAGTAAGGATACCATCAACTTCGTATCTAGGAGGTTGACATTCATCGAATAGCTTTTCATGCATGGTATGGGCATTATGAGTTCTCGATTCTACCCTTTGGGTTAAATAATGCACTATCAATATTTATGAGTTTGATGGATGGAGTATTTCACACTTACCTCGATCAGTGTGTCATTGTATTCTTGGATGAAATATTGATCTGTTCAAAGACTATTGAAGAGCATGAGGTCCATTTACGCTAGGTATTGCAGTGCTTGAGAGACCATCAGTTGTATGGCAACCTAGGTAAATGCAGATTCTTCTAGTTAGAGATAAAGTATTTGGGACACATCATCATTGGTGATAGTATTGCAGTAGATTTAGAGAAAATCTAAGCTATCATGGATTGGCTAGCACCCACTAATGTCTCAGATGTTTGTAGTTTCATGGGATTAGCAGGTTATTATCATTGCTTCATGAAGCATTTCTCACGAGTAGGTCATCCCATCACTTCTCTTCAATGAAAAGGGAAGAAGAATATTTGGTCAGACTAGTATGAGGCAAAATTTAATGCTCTTAAGGAGTGTTTGACTAGTGCACCAGTCCTTGTAGTGTCGAATCCTATAGGTGATTTCATGGTTTTCACAAATGCTTCATTGGAAGGCATGGGTGCAGTGTTGATGCATGATGGTCGAGTGATTGCATATGACTCTAGGAAACTAAAGGAACATGAGCTTAACTACCCCATTCATGGTTTGGAACTCACAGTCATGGTGTATGCCCTTGCCCATTGGATGCATTTTCTTTTGGGACACTAGTTTTAGTTGCATAGAGATCATATGAGCTTGTAGTATATCTTTACTCAGCCAAACCTAAATTCATAACATCATTGGATGGAGTTCTTGTGTGAGTATGACTTTGATTTTCATTATATTAAAGGGAAGGAGAATGTTGTCGTGGATGCCTTGAGTAGGAGGCAACATGTGGTATCAGTGATGTCATTAGGAGTGGATTTGCGAGGCTGTATCTTGGAGGCTTTTCCTAGTGACACTTGGTATCAAGAGGTGAGGGTAGAGATTAAGTCTGGATGTACTCTTGAGGAGAG
This sequence comes from Cupressus sempervirens, assembly GCA_028749045.1. NCBI lineage: Eukaryota > Viridiplantae > Streptophyta > Pinopsida > Cupressales > Cupressaceae > Cupressus > Cupressus sempervirens. Next base: position 481,388,251 of record CM053787.1, on the reverse strand, counting down.
ATTTTTAGGTTATGTACCTAGATCTAGTGATATTTGTACCTTTTTTAAAAAAAAGGGAATCATGCATTGTATTTCACACATCTTGGTGTCAAGAAGATGCATGCTAATCTTAAACAATTGTACTTTAGGGCAGCGATGAGGCACGATGTTGCTAATTTTGTTGCTTGATGTCTCAAGTGCTATAGAGTGTAGGTAGAGCATCGACATCCAATAAGACTTTTGCAACTACATACTATTCTAGAGTGGAAGTGGGATACAATATCTATTGATTTTATCATAGGGTTACCTATGTCATCATGTATGCATGATTGTATCATGGTGATAGTGGACAAGTTGTCCAAGGTAGTACATTTTTCATGCATGAGAGCATCCTACACAACTTCTTCTATAGCACATGTTTTCTTGGAGGATATTGTACATTTTAATGGGATCCCTCATTGCATCATTTCAGATAGAGATCCAGTCTTTACTTCTACAATATGGCTGCCTCTCCAGCATGCATTGGGCATGCAACTCAATTTTAGTTCGGGTTATCACTTAGAGACCGATGGTTAGACTAAGAGAGCGAGTCAAGTTTTGGAGGATATGCTTTGCATGTATGTGATGGACAGGTAGGTGGAGTGGGAGGACTATTTATACCTTGTTGATTTTGCATACAACAATGGGTATCATAGTTCTCTTGGCATCTCACATTTTCAGCCCTTGTATGGTAGACCATGCGATACTTCTCTGAGTTGGGATCATTTAGAGGACTAATTTATTTTAGGTCCAAAGATGCTTCAGGATATGGAGCAATAGGTTGTTCATATTAGGGAGCATTTGGTTACTACTCAAGATAGGTGGAAGAAGTATGCAAATGCCCATAGGTTGGATCATCACTTTTTTGTTGGTGATCGGGTATTTTTGGGAGTTAGGCCAGGGAAGACCCCCATCCATTATGAGAAAATCCCTATGTTGGTGCCACATTTTGTTAGACCATTTGAGATTCTCAAGAAAATTGGTCCTATTGCTTATCGACTAGCATTTCCACCTAGTCTATCACACATCTGCAATGTTTTTTATGTTTCTATTTTGAGACAATATATTTTGAATGTGACCCATGCTCTTGATTGTGATGCTTTGCAGGTAGCAGATGGGCAACTTACATTGGAGTCCATTTGTATCCTACAGTAGTGGAGGATGACCTTGCGAGGTCAATACATCAAGCAGGTAAGGGTCCAATGAGACCCAAGCAATGAGACCTCTACAACCTGGGAAGATGCTACACAATTGAGAGGATTGTACCCCTATCTATTTTGTGGCTTCTAGGAGTAATCCTATGCTAGTGGGGGAGGATGTAGTGCCTCTCATATTTGCAGTCTGTACCTTGTTTATTTTGATTTGGGAATACTTAATACTCTTTATTATATGTACTTTGAGATGACCTGAGTTCCAGATGTTATACTTTGATTTTAGTACCATAGATGATTTACTACAATGCTATTTAGTTTATCATATTTGCATGTTGATGCCATTTTGAGATGATAGTAGGTTTGTTATGATATTTGATTATCTATTATTTGGACATATTTTCCAATTATTTTATGTGATGGATTTTATGCTATGGTTATTTAGTTCATCCTTGTCTCTTTATGCTTTATGCAAACATGAGTGATGTAAATGAATTATTTATGTATAATTTAATAAATGGTTAAATTAGTTATTTAATGCATTTATTTCTTTGACTATGGTATTATATGCAATTGCACTTGATTGTGTGTTATAGTGTGTAGGATTTATATCCCTAGCAATGCCACATGGAGTTAGTGATTCAACCATTCATATTTTACCAATGTTGTCCCTATATGGTTGATGTATCCTTATTTAATTATTTAAATTAAACCTTTCAGTGATTATTAAATCTGAACTCATTTGCATTATGTGATTAGACTAGTAAGCATATCTGTGCTTTTAGAGGTTCACATTATCGTGAAAGTTGTAAAATTAATTTATTTGATTTTGGATTTTTGAGCTTTAAATTTTATTGAATTTATTTCTGGTAGCTTTGCCTTAAGTGAATTCCTATTACAAAGGATAACCTATTTTTGTTTCGATCGATTCAAAATTTAGCTAGTCTAACTGGCTATTTACCCTAATCAATTATTCACTCAAAAAGTAAATAAGTATGAAAAAAGTGATTTTTTTTTCTCACTTCTCACTTTTGAAAATACAAATTTGAGAACTTTTTTGAAAGTCCTCTTCTAAAGGATTGCATTTTTGTTTGTTGTGAGAGCTCTAAGCATGGGATCTTTGCGAGGCCAGTCTCGTTGGATCCGGATCAGGTAGACCTTGCTTTGCCATGATTTCCAATAGTTTCAATGGGAAATTTATCTTATTGTGTTGTTTTTAGTTTCAGCCCCTTTTGCTGTTAGGTAGGGCTTTCCCTCTTTCTTGTTTCTGCTTTGTTTTAGCTTTTGTTTCTGGTAGTAGTTTGTTAGGAGGATGAGAACTAGTATTCCCCTATGTTTCTATTTGTTGGTTTTGCCTGCTTGGTCGGGTATGAATATTTTCCTAATTTTTGAGATGAGGATTTGGGGTTTCACACCATTTTGCATATGGTGTTTGAACCCAAATTTTATTAGATTTTTGGCATTTTTGTGCACAAAGATCTTATGGGTTTTAATTATGAAGCTTTCTAGTTTTGGGGGTTTTTACTTTTTTTTTGTGTGCCACCCTATTTTCTTGAGTTTTCTTCGCATGAGTTTGGTTGTATACCTAGATCATTCGTTTAGATGTCAGTCAGACCTTTGTTGCACTTTATGTTGCATTGGGATGCGTGTCACATCTGTCCTCCCAAGTCTATTTTTGATTGAGTGATTTTTTTCATTGTGTTCTCACCTAGTCCTTGTGTTATGATCTTTGTGATGGTGGTGCGCCACACACAAGTACGTGTGCATACATTTGTTAGGTGACTTGTGAGGCTTGATCTCCTATGGTACTTTTGAAAGTTATGATCATTTGGGATTGGGTTGGGAATATGGATGCTTATGAGCATTCATTGTTGGTTGAGAATGGGTAGGGTAGCATATAGAAGGGGCTTCTATCTCATCACTTGGTGATCATTGTGCCCAAAGGCTTGGTAGAGGAGGTTTTAATTAAGTGATAATTAAATAAGAAACTAGGTGGTAATAAAACTTAAGATAATAATATGTGCTAGAGCATTTCCATTGAGGGAGTTGAATCTACATGATCTGAGTTTGGGCTTATCAATGCCAAGAAACTCTCCATGATGTCAACCCTTACTTAGTAGCCCATTGAGTGTCTGACCAGGACCTATAGTTTATGCATTATCTATGTTCTTGGTTTCACTCATCATATTGTAGGGTGTGAGTGTTAGCCATGGACATTTTCTTTGTGTTTTTTTATGGTTAGATCATTATCTCCATCAACACAACATGAGTGGACCTATGAGTTCCATGTGGTTTGAAGGTGTAGCTACCTTCACCACTATTAGGGATTAGTGTATAGAGATGGTCTATTTCTCTAGTATGACCATTGTTGGATGTTTTCACTTGGTACTTCAAATTTTGGAGTATTGTTTCTTGTGATTTATGCTTCTATTAATGTGCTTGTATACCATGTTTAGATGATGTTAGTATTGACACATTTCCTTCTTATGATGTTTAGCATATGTAGATGATGAGTTTGATTTGTACGATTATCTTATGCTTTACTTCTAGCATGTTAGATTTCCTTTTTCTTATGTTGTAGCACATTTTAGTGGTGATGTCCTCATAAGATAGCACTAACAACCTGATCGGTAGTTTGGGATGTTATGTGTGGGGGATGACTAGGACCCATGATGGTCTTATGATGCTATTATGGTTGGGAGGAACTGCTTACTTAGTTTGGTTGATCTGTACATTGTAATGTTGTTTTAGTTTATTGTGAGTTTGTTTTAGTACATTGGGATGTTAACTTCTATACTTTACCTTTACTGCTATGATAGATGGTTAGATTTAGCTTCTGTCTTTTAGTCATTCATTCTAGTGTCTTTTCCTCGATATGTGGATCTGGTACTCCTCAGTGTGGAGGAATACTTTTTCTATCTTTCTTCCCTTAATATTTTTTGGATTGTTGTTCTATTCTCACGCAAAATTGTAGTTTCTCATGTGATAATGCAAGTTCTCACATGGTGTGTTGGGGTTTCTCTCATAGCTTCTGGCACTTTCTCATGCGAAAACTAGCACCATTTTTGGGTGTCTTGGCTATTGGGCCAAGTACATTCTCACACTATTTGGTACACTTTCTCACATGGAAGGTAGTTTCTCATGTGGCATGTTGCACTTCCTCGTATGAGAATCAGTCAGTAAGTGGTCCTCGCACAAAAAATAGGGGGTATCTCCTCTAGTTTTTGGGGATCAATTTTTGGTGTTTCTTGTACCATTTGGGTTTTCTTGCTTCTACAATTTGGAGATTTTAGGTTCTGCTATCCTAGTGGGTTTTTATCCTTCAGTTAGTCATGTCAGTTTAGGTAGTGGCATTTGGAGACTCGTTGGTTTCCACGATGTTTGTTAATTCTTCTATTACAATCTTTGTGATCTATGTATGATATTGCTATGTGCTCTCATACTTGTAATTTTTTAATATTATCTTGGCTTGTATTTCATCCTTGTTCCAAGGATCTCTTAGCGGGGCATTACAAATACACTATGGGGAAACAAATGAGAACTACTTTCAAGAACAAGACCTATATTGTTACTAAGATTTTAGATTTGGTTCTTTATAGGTCAATATGGTGCTACTAAGAAACATACTTACTATGGTAAGAGATATTTCATCTTATTCATTATTGATTATTCTAGAATGATGTGAGTTACATTCTTTAAGGAAAAGTAAGAAGCTTTTGATAAACTCAAGACATTTAAATCCAAATTTGAAAATGAGACTAGAATAAATTGAAATGTTTATGATTTTACAGTAATCAATGTATATTGTGAAGAACATAGAATGAGGATAGATATGTCTACCCTTAGAAACCCTCACCAAACTAGGATAGCAAAAGGAAGGGACAAAATAATCCTTGACATTGAAAGGACTATGTTATTGGAAGGAAAAAATTCCTCATATGTATTGGCTAGAATTTTTTTCTACTATAATCTATACATTAAATAGAATTCAAATAAAGCATGGTACTAGTAGACATGTTATGAACTATGGTATGGGCATGTATCTATAGTTAATTATTTCATAAATTTTGGAAGTAAACATTACATTAGTAAATATGATGACCTAGGAAAGTTTGATCCTAGAAGTCATGACAGAATATTTCTTGAGTATTGTACTAAGAGTAGAGAGTACATATGTTATAATCAAATATTAAAGAAACTTATTGAGGGTGCTAATGTGAAAGTTGGTGAAATTTTTTAGATACAAGACAGGTTGTGCAATAATGAATTAGATGATGATGAAGATAATTTATTATAGATCATAGAACAAAAGAACAAGAATCCAAATAGAGAAAAAGAAGGTTTGGTTGAAGAGATTGACAATGGAACTAAATTTTATGAGTCTCATAGGCCTAAGACTCTCAGGTATATAAATCTCATTCATACTTAAGATTAGATTGTTGGTGATAAGAATCAAGGAGTAATGACTAGAGAAAAAATTACTAGACATGAATACTTTTTTATTTAATAAGTTGAGCCTAAAGTGTCAATGAAGCCTACAAAGATGATAACTGGTTAAGCTATGAAAGAAGGATTAGATTAGAATGAGAAGAACAAGATGTGGATTCTAGTTCCCAAACCTAAAGATACTTTTTTTATTGGAACTAATTTGATTTTCCAAAATAATTTGAATGAAAATGGTGAAGTCGTTATATATAAAGTTAGATTTTTTTGCAAAGGATGTTCACAGATGAAATGTATAGGTTTTGATGAGATATTTGTACCTATTTCTAGAATTAAAGTTGTTAGAATGTTTCTTATTTAGGCTTCATATGAAAAATTCAAATTATATTAGATGGATGTTAAATCAATTTTTTTAAATGGAGATCTTGAGAAAGAAGTCTATGTTGAACAACTAGATGGATTTACTATGATAATCAAAAGGGAATGTTCTACTAATTGAAGAAAGCTTTAGACATCATCATGTTTTGTTTTTCTGGAGATAGATCGAAGTTGAATATGTTCTTATTGCTATTAACTATACACTGTTGGAAATGAGAATAGAGTAACTGAGAGGGGGAGGGGGTGAATCAGTTACTCCAAAAAATTTCACAGTCCCTAAGATATTTGAATATCTCCTTGATCTGATTAATATGAAATGATAAAACTTGATAATGCAGAAAATGAAAAATATTAAGAACTGATATGTTATCATGCACAAAGCAATTTAGCAATTAAGAACACAAGAGACACCAGATTTAACGTGGAAACCCAATATGGGAAAAACCACCAATGTAATTAGATACTATTTTTCACTCTTCTGAAGTGAGCCCTGTTAGGAGCCAACCCTGTTAAAGATTACAAAAACACACTGTTAGGTGTGACCTTGTTAAAGGATTTAATCACCCTATTAGGAGTGGCCTTGCTAGAGGTCTTTAGAACAATCCAACTGAACTGTCACCTTGTTAGAGGATTTATTGAATAGTTGTTAAACCAACTCTGTTAAGAGATTTTGAATTCACTACTACAATGTTTAGAAAGCAACAATGAAGTGACCTGATATAAAGTACAACTTATCTTTGCTGATTACAGATCTTTGTTATGCTTGACTAGATCCTTATTGATCAAATACAACTTTACAGCTCCTTCAACACATCTGATCCTTCATCAGACTTTGCTCAACATTCGCCTTTTCACTTCATACTATAATTCGCATTCATAACTTCTTTTTCATAATCTTACACTTTAATTCATAACTTGAATGACCATATATACCTTTCAGATTATCTTAGTCGGCTCGAATCACTGACTAAACAAACAATTACAATAGTTAGCTAGAAGTAATTAATTTGCAAATCTCTATATTGGCCGACCCTGCATGGTAAACTTTGTTCTAAAAATAATTCCTGCGTTAACCGACTGAGCTCGATTAATACAGCGAACTTTGTGACAATCCTTCAATCGCTAGGAGAACTCGGTAAGTATTGAGTTTCCTGAGATAACCAAGTGAGCTCGGTGGAAACTATCCTTTGGAGACCGAGTGAAGCTCGGTTAACATTGACTTCTCCATGATTCCTTTGATGACCAAGTGAGCTCGATGGAAACTTCCCTTTGGAGACCGAGTGAAGCTCGATTAACACTGACTTCCTCATTTCCTTCATTGAACGAGTGAGCTCAGTGATCACTGTCTTTCACCTTTCCTTTGTTGACCGAGTTAGCTTGGTTAACACTGTCTTCCACATTTCTTTCGATGATTGAGTGAGCTCGGTTGACACTGTAGATTGCATTGCAGACTATCTGAGCTTGGTGAATTTGAGACTAATGAATGATATGACATTTGTGTGACATCAAGGACAACATTATCAACAATCTCCCTCTTTGGCATTGATGGCAACACAACATGTCATAACAGAATGAAAATTTGAAAACAAGTCCAACAAGATAACAGACTTCTCCCTCGTCCAATAATCTCCCTCTGTTAAGGGACTTCATGGAAAACTTTTCAAATCTCACAAATTTCATAAGGATATGACAGTAAATCTCTCCCTCTTTGACAACACATGCCAAAGACAATAGAAGTTAAGTGAATTGTAATGTACCTTTAGTACTGATTCATATGCAATGATTTCTGATTAAACTGCATCAACAGATAGATCTTCAGTCTTGTATGCGTTGATGCATCTCTAGAACTCATTTTAGTGGACTTCAGATAGGGGAATGACCCCTAACTTACCTCTGAGATACAAAAATGCATCCTTGGGTAAAGGCTTTGTGAATATGTTAGCAATTTGTTCCTTTGTATGGACATATTCCAGTCTGATCTCCTTGTCTTGCACCAATTCTCTAACAAAATGATATTTTATTGCAATATGCTTGGTCTTGGAATGCATCACTGGATTCTTAGATATGTTGATTGCACTAGTATTGTCACAGAACATGACAACTGGTTCTTTGATCTCCATCTTCATTCCTTGCAATAATTGCTTAAACCAAATAATATTTGAACAGTTTACTGCTGCAACAACATACTCTGCCTCTGCTGTAGATTGGGATGTACAATTCTGCTTTTTGCTTGTCCAAGAAACCAATCTTTTTCCAAGAAAGAATGCTCCTCCACTTGTGCTTTTTCTGTCATCAAGGTTTCCTACCCAATTAGCATCAGTAAACACTTTCAAATCCAAATTACCTCCAAATTTGTACCATAAGCCATAATCTTCAGCTCCTTTCAAATATCTCATTATTCTTTTGATTGCCATCAGGTGAGTTTATCTTGGCTTTGCTGAAAATCTTGCAACAATACCAACTGCAAGGGCAATATCTGGCCTGGTATGAACTACGTATTGCAATTTTCCAATCATAGATCTATACAATGTTTGATCTACCTCTTTGGATTCATCATCTTTGGTAAGTTTCAATCCAGTATACATAGGAGTTCCAACAAGTTTATAATCCTCCATACCAAACTTTTTCAATATCTCCTTGATGTATTTAGATTGAGTGATGTAGATGCCATTCTTATTTTGTTGAATTTGAAGACCAACAAAGAATTTTATTTCACCAAACATAGACATTTCAAATTCCTTGTTCATTTGTTCTAAAAATTCTTTGCAAAGATCATCATGCCCTATGAAGACAGTATCATCTACAAATATTTCTGCCAAGACAATCTTATTATCTGATCCTTCCTTTATATACAAGCTACTATTATCATTAGTTCTTTGAAAACCAATCTGAATAAGATAGTTATGCAATCTTTCATACCATGCTCTAGGGGCTTGTTTCAGACCATACAGTGCCTTGTGTAATTTGTAGACCATGTTCTTTTTATCTGGATCAACTAAGCCTTCAGGTTGTTCAATGTAAACCTCTTCATCCAGTATTCCATTGAGGAATGCTGACTTGACATCCATCTGATAAACTTTGAATCCTTTGTGAGCAACATATGCAAGTAAGGTTCTGACTCCTTCCAATCTTGCAATAGGAGCAAAGGTTTTTCCATAATCTATGCCTTCTTCTTGAGAGTATCCTTTGCATACCAATCTGGCTTTATTTCTAGATACTTTACCATCTTCAGTCAACTTTTTTCTGAATACCCACAAGAGTCCATGTCTTGTTCTTCTCTATCTGTTCTATTTCCTCATTCATTGCCTCAATCCAACTATCATTTGCCAATGCATCTTTAATGCTTCTAGGTTCAAAATCAGCAAGTAAACAAGTATTTTTCAGCTTGCTTCTTGTCAAGGTTCCTTCAGACTTGTCTCCAATGATCTGATCTGGTGCATGATGTCTTCTGACATATTTAGCTAATACGGGTTCTTTGCCTCTTGAATGAGTTTCATTGCTATCTCCTTGTTCTTCAATTTCATTTTCAGGCTGTTCTGGATCAGTAAGAATTGGCTCGAGTGCTTCAGACTCGGTAGATACTTGCTCGGTAATGTCTGAATGTTGCTGAAGCTCAGTTTGAACTTTTTGTAACTCGGTTACTAATGAATCGAGAGTTGAGGATTCTTGAGTGAATGGTATGCTTGGTATAGTATCTGGTTCAATGTAAACAAATCTTCTGTAATCTTCAGGTACCTTTTTGCTTTCTTCCTCAGATTTGTCTGCAAACTCATCAACTTTCACATGTGCACTTTCTATGACTTTGTGAGTGGATAGATTTAAACATCTATATGCTTTGCTTTTGCAAGAATATCCTAAAAATATTTCTTCATCACCTTTTACATCAAATTTTCCTTTTCTAGATTCTTTCAAAATATAACATTTGCTTCCAAATACTTTCAGATAACTTACATTGTGTTTGTAGCCATACCATAATTCATAGGGAGTTTTGAATGAGTCCTTCTTCAACTATACTCGATTTAAGGTATGAACTGTAGTGCTGATGGCTTGCTTCCAGTATTTGATAGCAATGTTCTTTTCTATCATCAAGGTTCTTGCACAATCCATTATGGATCTGTTTCTTCTTTCAGCCATTCCATTTTGTTCAGGAGTTCCTGGTGCTGAGTCCTATCTTTTAATACCTTTTTAAATTCAGAAGTTGTTGAATTCATGTGAGATGAATTCACCACCTCTATCTAACCTTAAGCATTTTAGTCTATTTCCCATTTCTTTTTCTACTCTTGCCAAATACCATTTGAATTTCTCAAATGGTTCTGATTTATTCCTTAGATACATGACAGTCATCATTCTTGAGTAGTCATCAACAAAAAGAATGGAACATTTTTCTCCAATATAGCTTTCTATTCCAATGGGTCCACATAAATCAGTATGCACAATTTCTAATATATCTTCAGACTGATAGTTCTTACTTTTAAAACTAGTCTTTCCCATTTTACCAATCTGACAATTCTTGCATAGACCAACCTCAGGTTTCTTAATGTTAGGAATGCCTCTCACTTTCTTGAATTTGCTTATTTTTACCAGATTATCAAAATTGACATGACACAACCTTTTATGCCATAACTAGCTTTCTTCAATTTGAGCAATAAAACATGAGCATTCACCAAGCTCTAGATAAAACAAGTTACCTTTAGTTTGGGTGCCAGATCCTATCAGTTTTCCTTGTTCATTCAACAATCTTGCCTTTCCATGCATGAATCCCACCTTGAATCCAGTATTAAGTAACTGTGCCACACTTAGCAAATTATGTTTAAGACCTTCAACCCAATAGGCATTATTACATACAAATTATTTGGTTAGACAGATTCTTCCTCTTCCTTTTATGAAACAAGGTTCATTATTACCAAACATTACACTACCACCATCATAGTCTTCAAATTGATCAAACTTAGTTTTATCGCCAGTCATATGATGTGAGCAACCACTGTCTATAATCCATGTATCATTCTTACTTATATGAGAAACAAGTGCCATTTTATCTTCCTCATCACTATCAGAATCATCTTTAACGACAGTATAAACAATTTCATCCTCACTATTATCAGAATCTTTATAATTTTCACCCATGAAGCATGATTTCTTACCTTTGTTCTTCGATGATTTGAAGTCTTTCTTTCCATTCCATTTCTTTTCATCATGGTTTTTCTTGTTTGGACACCTTGCTACAATATGACCTTTTTCTTTACAAGAAAAATAGATTAGGGGAACTTTACCTTTGTATTTTCCTCTACCTCTAGAATATTTCTTTGCTAGTAGAGCTTCAATCACTTCGAGGTCACTGTCTGAACTTTGGCTTGATTCATTTTCACTTTCTGACTGAGATTCCTTTTCCTTTTTGTTTTTCTCCTTGAGTGAGAGCTTAGCTTGAAATGCCAATTCAATGTTCTTGGAGGCTGGAACATAGTTGTCAAAGTTATCTAGTTCAAATGCAATTAGTCTTCCAACTATGGCCTCAAGATTTATCTGATGATTTGCTTCATACCTTCTTTCTTGAATTGCAGAAACTCTGATTGCGTACACGGGAAGCAAGGTTCTAAGAACTTTGCTTATAACTGTTTCTCCTTTGATATCACCTCCAGATGCTCTGATTGCACTCACACATGCTTTAACTCTTTCAACATACTTTGCAATGTTTTCATCCTCTCTCATTCTCATTTGATCAAATTGTCCTCTTAGACTTTCTGCTTTTGCTCTTCTCACATTATCATCTCCTCCATAGATCTCTTTTAGCTTGTTCCACATCTCAAAGGTAGTTTTCCAGTCCTTAATGTCATCAAATTCTTCATAACTGAGAGCGGATGCTATGTCTATCATCATATTGTTGTGAGTCTTCTTTTTAGCAATGTCATTGACAGACAATGTGCCAGGAGGTTCTTCATATTTTTCTTCAAGGTATTTTAGTCCAGTATCACCAAAAGTAGCCAGATGAAGTCTCATCAATCCTTGCCATGCGGAGAAGTTATCTCTGTTGAGTTTTGGAATTTCTCTTTTGTAAGACATCTTGATCTTTGGCTTAGATCCTTGAAATCTCTTCTTGCAAGCACCAAAAGCTCTGATACCAATTGTTGGAAATGAGAATAGAGTAACTGAGAGGGGGAGGGGGTGAATCAGTTACTCCAAAAAATTTCACAGTCCCTAAGATGTCTAAATATCTCTTTGATCTGATTAATATGAAATGCTGAAACTTGATAATGCAGCAAATGACAAATATTAAGAACTGATATGTTATCATGCACAAAGCAATTTAGCAATTAAGAACACAAGAGACACCAGATTTAACGTGGAAACCCAATATGGGAAAAACCACCAATGTAATTAGATATTGTTTTTCACTCTTCTGAAGTGAGCCCTATTAGGAGCCAACCCTGTTAAAGGTTACAAAAACACACTATTAGGTGTGACCCTGTTAAAGTATTTAATCACCCTGTTAGGAGTGGCCTTGCTAGAGGTCTTTAGAACAATTCAACTGAACTGTCACCTTGTTAAAGGATTTATTGAATGGCTATTAAACCAACTCTGTTAAGAGATTTTGAATTCACTGTTACAATGGTTAGAAAGCAACAATGAAGTGACCTGATATAAAGTACAACTTATCTTTGCTGATTACATATCTCTATTATGCTTGACTGGATCCTTATTGATCAAATACAACTTTACAGCTCCTTCAACACATCTGATCCTTCATCAGACTTTGCTCAACATTCACCTTTTCATTTCATACTATAATTCGCATTCATAACTTCTTTTTCATAATCTTACACTTTAATTCATAACTTGAATGACCATATATACCTTTTAGATTATCTTAGTCGGCTCGAATCACTGACTAAAAAAACAATTACAACAGTCGGCTAGAAGTAATTAATTTGCAAATCTCTATACTGGCCGACCCTGCATGGTAAACTTTGTTCAGAAAATAATTCTTGCGTTAACCGACTGAGCTCGGTTAATACAGTGAACTTCGTGACAATCCTTCAATCGCTGGGAGAACTCGGTAAGTACAGAGTTTCCTCAGATAACCGAGTGAGCTCGGTGGAAACTATCCTTTGGAGATCGAGTGAAGCTCGGTTAAAACTTACTTCTCCATGATTCCTTTGATGACTGAGTGAGCTCAGTGGAAACTTCCCTTTGGAGATCGAGTGAAGCTCGGTTAACACTGACTTCCTCATTTCCTTCGTTGACCGAGTGAGCTCGGTGATCATTGTCTTTCACCTTTCCTTTGTTGACCGAGTTAGCTCGGTTAACACTGTCTTCCACATGTCTTTTGATGATCGAGTGAGCTCGGTTGACACTATAGATTGCATTGCAGATTATCTGAGCTTGGTGAATTTGAGACTAATGACTGATATGACATTTGTGTGACATCAAGGACAACATTATCAACATACACAAGTTATTTGGATCAAGAAAACATTGAAGGATATCTGAGTGATCTATAATTAACTATTGCTTAATATAATTCAAGTGCAATAAATATTTCAAAGGAACATGTGTTAAAATCAAGGACAAAGCATATTTTAATCAAGCACTATTTCTTAAGAGAGAAGGTGAATAAGAAAGAAGTGAAGTGAGAGTATTTGGCTAATAAGGACTAGATAGTTGATATTTTTACAAAGCCCTTACTAAAGGATGCTTTTGATAGCTGAAGAGGTATGTTTGGGGTGATTGTCCCTCTTTTTTATAATTGATTGATGTAGAATGACATCAATCTAATGAACTTTGTTGGTTGAATTTTTTTTTAAGTCACATCGAGACCACAACTTACACAATTATAACTTTAGGAAAAGTGTAGTGAGATTCCTCTCTCTTGTCAAAAATAGGGGAGGCTCCCTTCTTCCATAGGTGGCTACAATAGGATATTAATTGAAACTATACAAAGTGATGATTCTTTTAATAAGTTCCTCTTTTTTTAAAAATGATTCACACATAACTATAACTTGTATTTCTACAAAAATATCCTATTACTATGATAGTATTGTTGTCTTTGTGGTCAAAATAAGAGAAAATCCTAAGACATCAGTTAACTATAATACTTCAGTAGAATAAATGTCATGTGATTTTCCTAAGTTTATGATTTAATTAAAATAATTAGCAACTCACAAAGTCTCTTTCCTAATGTTTTCAATATAAAATTACTTCAAACTACAACTCAAAGTCTTTAGCCCTTAGTGATTTGTAGCCACTATTTAACTATAGAAAATTAAGCTCAAAGTCTTAAAGAAACTAAATTGAAATCTCAAATGATCTATACAAGAGAAACTATAACTTAAAAAAAAAAAAGATCAGTTGATGCAAAATAAGAAAACACCAATTTATCCTAAGAACAATGCAAAGTTTTAGAACTCTTGTTTTCTTTATTCATTTTAAGAATTTGTAAAATGAAAAGAAGGTTGTTCAAGACACAAGGGATCACAAAAAAGTATTCTTATCTAAAACAAAATATGATATCTGTAATGACCTCTCTCCTTTATATAGGAAATGATAGAAGGGCATCCTTGGCATATTGGAAATCTTGCATCACCCAAAAATATATTCAATTTATTTTCTATTTTCGATTTATCTATCTAAGAGTTTGATTTGGTGATCACTCAATTTCCTATCCCTAATTCTAGAGGCTTGGTTTCTTATTCTAGTGTTCACCTATAATATTTCATCTTGCTATCCTGTTGAAACATGGAAACTCTATTGGGTGGTGGGTTGTCCTAAAATGAGAGATGAATCTGTTGGAATATTCAAATGGGAAGAGTACTTCGGGGGGTGGGGGTGAATCAGAAGTACCACACTTTAACCTTTTCAATTCAATTAAAACAAATAACTGAAAGTAAACTGCATGCATGTAAACATATCAAATAGACATGAAGTAAACACCTGCATCAACACACATAACACTAGAATTTGGTAACCTAGAAACCCTCTAGGAATAAGAAGGTAAAACTAGGGCGGGGATGATACCCACAAAATCACTGCAGCAATAATTGTTTGACCACTTTTGATGGTCTGCCTTGTGAAAGGTCTACCCTATTAAAGGCTTTACACTGTGTCAATAGTGACCTGATTAAAGGATTTAAAACACTTTACATGAAGTGTCACCTTGTTAAAGCATTTAGTCACTGTAATATCTCCTTCCTGATATTTTCCCAAAAACTTGTGATATAAAGGATAGATTTAAAACCAAATAGAAAACCAACACTTGATACAATTTCCAGAACTTAATAGATTTATAACCAATAGATTTCAATATAAGAAAAATTAGAAAGGTTCATTTATTTCCTCTCATATTCAAAAATACTTATATAAACTCGGAATTATAACAATAAGCACAAATACGTTATAATATTATCCAATAACATGCAATAATCCAAGTAAACCAATCCTATAAATAGAAATGACAGTTAGAATGGCAATGCAGATGAGACTTGTAAGAAGGCTAGGTTTTCATCCAACCTTCAAATGCTTCTTCAAGGGTTTGCATCCTAGAAGAAATCACCAACAACTGTTTCCAACTCCCAAATTAATATTTGTTTGAATATTATAATCTTCATATATCCTTTCAAGTGGAGCTTGTTTTACCTTTATTACTTTTTCCAATGAGATGCATGCTCATTCAAGCAATGTGACACAAAGCAACTTTTTGGTCCTTTAGTCACTTAAGTGAACATAGAATATTTTTAAAAATAAAGTGACAAGTAACATGACTTTAATAGTCACTTAGTCAAGAAACCATATAATCATAGGCATTAAAATAGCTGACCAAATGAATCTAGATAATCACATGCAATAGCTTGTTGGAAAGCTCTCGATGGGATACTTCCAAACCAACACTGAGGTACCAAAAATATTGCGCTTTGTCTACTTACTAAAAATAGTAAGTATCTAGACAACCTGCCAAGCTGCTCTGATGGGTCTGAAATTGGAAATGCCTAGGCCAAACCTCAAACTAAACTATGTAAAGAAATTTTTTGCCCTTGAAACCTAGGTGAAGCAAGCCAGCACACAAAATTATAATGTCCCAAAAAAAGGGGACATTACAAAGCCTCCCCTCTCAAAGATTGCTTGCCCTCAAGAAATCCGCTCATACCTATAGAAACCAAATGCCAGGATCCCATACTTGCCTTGAGAAAAAGATTCTACCCAGTCGATGCAACTTGACATGCATCATCCCAAATCGTGAATGGCTAAGCAGTACAATAGGAATTGATGTGCCAAATAACTGAATGCCAGGATCCCAAATCTCACCATAAAGGTACAACAACTGCTATGTCCTACTGCTTTGTGTGCCAAAACCCTCAATTCGCATGAAGGCTTCACTCCATGAGTGACTCTGCGAGTCTCGACTATCAAGTGAAGATGGGGTCTCAAAAATATACCAATATTTACCCCAAGATGATAACAATCAATCTCTCCTCCTAGCTCCCCAATGAAAAGCAATACCTAGGGGTACTCCACTTGGATCCCAAGTGAGGACTCATGTGCTATTTGAGATACCACTGACCAGTTCTTGAAATATCTATACCATTGTATCCCTGTGCCAATCCTGTAATATCCCTGTACCACTCCTGTAATTTCTTGCCTTCACATCTACCCACTTTATGAATTCCTTCAATAATTTTCATGA
Organism: Cupressus sempervirens; assembly: GCA_028749045.1. Taxonomy (NCBI): domain Eukaryota; kingdom Viridiplantae; phylum Streptophyta; class Pinopsida; order Cupressales; family Cupressaceae; genus Cupressus; species Cupressus sempervirens. Next base: position 481,371,586 of record CM053787.1, on the reverse strand, counting down.
TTTCTTGTGCCCTTGAACCACTGTCATCTTCTTCATAAGTGGCTACCCCACTTGTTTGATTTTCAGCTTTGTGGATGGAATAATGTGTTAATCTTAGTTGAAGACATAGCTCATCTAACTCACTCTCCTTGTCCCTTCCAAATTTTATTGCTAGATCTCTATCCAGTAATAGTTGCAAGTACTCATATTTTATCATTTTCAATGTTTCAAAGATGGTATATAAAAGAGGACTTGTGATGCCACATACATTCCCATGCTTCTCCTCTATCACAACCTTCCACATTGGATCCTCAATCAATTTGGAAGAATCATCCATTCTTGTTAATACTTGGACAATCTTGTCCTCTTTGACCAAAAGCATATCTAATAAGTCAAGAAGTGAAATTGGTTTTTGACCATCTCCTTCAAACACAAGTGGGCTGTTGTCCATAGAATTTTTTGATTTTTTAGCACCTTGGGACACAACATTTTTAGATATATCCTCTATCTCAATGTGTACTAAATCATTTGTCCTGCCAACATCTCTGTCCATTTGCTCCTCACAATTTGATATAATCTCCAGCCTAGCATTGTCATAAAATTCATTCAAGTTAATTTCCATGTCCCCAAATAAGATGCTGGTGTTTTCCCTATTTAAATAAAATGGGGAGTTGCCAAAGTTGGCAGTTTGATCAACTCTTCTACTTGGGCCATCAAAATGTTCATCAAAAGGACTAGTGTAAATAGCTCCAAGAGATACTTTTGTCTCCCCATTACCTGCTAGTATACTTGTGCCATCATTATTTTTTTGTATATCATCATGCAAAGATTGCTCTTCTTTTTTAGTGCTACTATCAAGTTGATTAATACCTGCCTCATGTGAATTCTTGTAACTATCCTCTGCTAGGAGATCTCGAGCCAATTCATAATATTTGTTTCTCATCATATCCGTCTTGTTTTGTAGTTCTAGTTGAAAGTTCACATAATTAATGAAGGGTAAGTCTTTTTGAAGCTTTGATGAGAATCTCTTATGATCATCATACAATCTCCTTACCTCAGTTTTACATTCATTAGGATCTTTGACTTGCCCCTCACGAGAGTACCTTAAATTTTTATTTCTTTGAAGGTTTTTTGTAGCCATGTTCTGGAGTTTTGCGTCTTCAAATCTTCCTGTCTTTCTATGCTTGTATTGAAAGACTAATCAAGATCTGTTGTACTACTACATATTAAATAGCTACTAAACTATCACCTATGGATGACCTGTACTGAGATATGACCCTATACTGTTCTCACCTAAATTGATCAAAAATTCCTGAATGATTTTAAATTTCTAACTCAAAATTTCCTGCTTTCAACTGAACTTTCTGATTCAACTTTCTTCTTGATTGCATGTTGACCCTTACTGCTATAAATGGACTTCTTTTGAGAGATGAACAATTGAACCAAGAAATGGAGCTACAGTAGCAAAATTTTCCTCAAATTGTCTATCATACAAAGGAACAACTTCTCTAATTACGTTTTCTCTTGAAGCCATAGTTGTTGATTCAACTGGTAAACTTAGCAAAGAAAAGTAGGAAATTCTACAAGCTACTTGCTCTAGAAACTTGATTCTACAAATGCCAAAGACATTGAGGCAATATGACAACCCAACAGCAATGCCACAAAGGTCTAGTATAAATGAAGAAAATATCAAACCATATGGTCTAGATGTGAGGACACTTGAAGTAGGATCTTTAAATACCACCAAGGCAATCAGTTCAAAGCATGTTGTGAATATGATTGAGAATAAAACAAACACAATCAATCAAGAAGCCTTAGAGTCTCTGAATAACAAAGCTTCTTACAAAACGTGTGAATCACATCCACAATAACTAACCATCTAATGATTGTGCATATACTTTGCAATAAACTATATATATATATATATATCAGCAACAATTGACCAGAATGTGAATATAATGTGAAGCTGCTCACAGCTGACTAACAATAACACAAATCTTGAAAAAGCATGCACTCAAGCATTTAGCTCCTGATGACCAACTAGCTAGAAAGCCAACTTAGTATAAGCTCCAAAAATCTGACAATCTCCGTGACCAAACTAGTGAAAGTCCACGTGCAATATATTTGTCAGCAATGTTTCATCTGCGATCATACCAACCACCTTTTTTTTGCCATGCTTGAGCAATGATAAGGCATCTTGGAAATGGTAAGATTTATGTGTAGGCACAAGGAATTTTACCAAATCATTTGTAGACATTAAAGTAAACTGAGTACCCGTATATTTAGAATCGATACTAATAAAGGTTATTATTTATTGGCAAACCCAAAAATAATAGTCAACATGAATTTTGAAGGGAAGGAAAAGATTCACAGAACCGTGTAATATTCTGAGGTTTAATTTTTATGAAGTGCTAAATGAAGGTTGTAAGGAATTTCGTCAAATAGCCTTAAAGCAACCTTAATCTGTTCTTAATACCACTGTGCACCAACTTGCCAAATGTTTGAACAATTTCACCCACAACAAATGTTGAAGCATTACTCGATATATTTATCAATTAATATGAATGATATTACACTCACATTACCCAGATTGCTAAGACATTAATCCAATCATGGAACACGTTTCATATAGGAATAAAAGTCTTAGATTTAAGCTTGTAAGACATAGAAAAAATGTTGGCAATGGGAACTAAATCATATGAGGGAAAAGCATAGACCTGATTTGCTTATGCATGGTGTGTAGTTGAGTTTCAAACTTCTAGCTAGTAACTGGCACCCGTTCACTGATAGGCCATCAGATTTTATGTCATGTAAATCACATGAACTAGAGATCCTAATGCTCACACGGTAGCTCCCTTCAAATGGACCTTTTCACATATTATTTTCCACGCCTAGATATATGGTGAAATAGTCCCTATGACTCATGTTAGAGTAAAAACCTCTACTCATGAGTTCTCATCACTCAAACACTGTTAGAAATAATAACATCAAAATGAACTAAAATAAAAGAATTAACAATTAATCCAAGAGAGTTTGTGAAAATAGTTACCATAAACTTAGATCCAAAGAGAGAGTGAAAGAATGAACAACCACCAATGAATCAACAAGGGGAGACAAAGATTTGAAAGGGGAAAGCAAAGAAAACCCCTTGTGAATAATAATATGAATGAGGCAAATGCCTAAAGAATGAAAGAAGGAGAGAGAAGAGAGAAAATGGAGCCACTGGCTCATTACAAGAACTACATAGTGATTGTGTGTTAAGAATGAGAGAGAAGCATCTCTTATAAAGAGATGAGAGGAGGAGTCATTTGTAACTCCCATGTGAATGAATTCCACATTCATAAGTGTGTGCATAACAAGTGTCATAATCCTCTTAAGGAGGAATAAACTATTTTCCTTAATAAAGGAATTACAAAAAAGACTTGTCCTCACATGTGGACTAGAGGACAAACAACTTAAGGGATACCTTGGTTTATCCCATTTAATAAATACAACCAAGGAAAGATTATAAATTCTAACACCCCCCTTTAATCTTTACTTGGGGAAATTAGATCAAAGGGTATTAAACCCAAATTTTTACAATGAAAATAGCAGCAAATTGATCTTTGACAATGTCTTCTTTTATGCAAAAGGTCTCTTGTGAGTGTAGGTAGATCTTCATACAGCCGAGAGAGAAGTGGATAGGTCATAAAAGTACACCAAATCTTGTATGTGCTGGATGGATTACCTGGAAAACATAGACACAAGAAACAAGACAACTATCCACAGGAAGTAGTTCATCTTATATGCAAATTAAAAATCCTTTGAATAAGGATAATAAAACTCACATAGAGAAACAATGAAGAAAATAAAACATGTTACCACAAAGCAATGGAGATAACCTGATATCAAATTGAAGTATATGCTCAAAATATTATCAAAAAGTTTGATCCGAATTCTCATGAACGGGATATTATACTAATGTACTAATGACCACAGACAAGGCCAACTAATGATACGTGCATCAACGTTGCACCAATCACATGGATATAGATAGTCCACTTAATGAATCATCCCACTGCAAGTTAATGGGTGATCAATCCATAACATGCATGACTCATGATCTAAGCAATAAAGTATGCAGATCATTATCACATTAATATATGAAAATAAAGTAAAAAGATACACATGCCGATCAAATTAGTATTATCATGATTTATAAGGATACTCAAATGAATGAATTATGAGGGTGAACAACATATTGCCTTCAAATTGGAAATCCATCATGGACAAGCAACTCCATTGCCACGAAAAAAATCATCATGGGTCAAAACAACTTTCTCAAATAGAGTCTCCAATATTGGAGTGCTCCAAGATATGGTAGCCTCGTCACCTATCAAAAAAAGGCAAGGTGTAGGAAGTCATACCATGAATAAATCACAATTAGGAGCATACACCAAGGAGACATGTAGAATGGAACGGGAAATCCCCATAAAAAATATCATCCTCGCATTGAGGAACAAAATGAAACAACATGGAGAGAAACTCCATAAATATTAACCTTTCAAAGTAGAGCATATAGAATCAAATGGAGGGAAACTTCATATAAATATTAATCTTTCAAAGTGGAACTAATAGAACCAAACGGAGGGGAACTCCATATAAAATGAGTGCACACCAATATAGGATGAAGGTATACTCCATGGGCCAGATAAGGAAACTATGTATCAGTTATACTGAGGGGACCTACATAGTTATCCTTGAAAAAATTGGCTCCCTATGCAACTCAAAACAAAATATCATATAAATCATGTATATTAATGGTATAAAACCATAAAGTGCCAACATGAGCATAGAATGATGCTATAAATGCATAATAGTGCAACTATGTGCACATCAAAATATCACAATAAGGTCGAAGGCAAATGTGTAAGATAACTCATAATCCAATCAAAATGGATTAAACTATATTTTCAAAATGTAGAGATCCAAGGATGATCAAAATAAACAAACTATGTATATCAGGTATAAAACTCCATTGAGGGTAAACATGAGTACTTAATTCATTTTGTGAAGGTATATATCAATTTCTGAATTATTATAGTCATAAAATTATATATTTATCTGGGTATATATGTGTGCACCCATATATACTTAAATAAATATATGTAAATGATAAGTCACAATATTGAGAGGATCCTTCTAAAAATATATATAGATCAAGTAGAATGAACATTTTGAATAAAGACAAAATCTCTTAAATATTAATTTTTGATAAATAACAAAATCTAATCACAATAATTAGTAATGATTGCCAAAGCAAAATAGAGTACTCTTTTTTTTGTTAAAAAAATATAACCGAATGTTCAGAATGATGAAAGCTGAAAAAGTATCTTACATGAACAACTAAAAAAAAACTCTTAGTTTTGTGCATACATGAAAAGAGACGTTAAAGCAATGATTAGAAAATTTTAGCAGTTACAAAAGGATATAACTAGAATAGATAGTTGCAAGTAAGCCAAAAATGAATCCACTAACATGCATTGGGCAGTCAACAATGTAATCAAATAGAAAAGAAAAGAATAAACTTCTATAAGATGCAAACAAAGAGAATGAAGTAGAGAGAAGCATTTAGAGTCTTACTCAAAAGAAACTTCAGTCGAGCTGATTCTAGGTGAAGGTAAAGCATATAAAAGTAGTGCATGCAAAAGTATCTTTTTGTCATGAGAAAAACTTATATTCCTTATGTATTTTTAATGCAGGTTGCAGAGAGGAAATGGATCACAAAGTGTTGAATCTCCGAGTGATGATACCCATTTTAACATGGGAATTTCCATTGGAGTAAAGATACTTGAGAGGAGATTTTGATGAACTATTTCAAGCAATGCCTGGAGACGTGGAGCATGCAATAAGGAGCATAATAGGATATGGGGTGTTGAGGCCAAGAGCACCGCATCCTATTTATCAAACACAAATATTGTCCATATTGTACTCAAACATATATGATATGTTACTTGAGTATAGGATGATGATGAAGATAGAAGAGGTCTGTATTAATCCACCTTTTGTGAATGCAGTCATGCTAGATGAGGCAATCAATGGTTATTCATTGCATGGTTCAAATGCATGGGTGGGAGGAATAATTCCCATCAAGAAGTTTGACGAGGATAAGTTACGAATGACTCTTTTGGATACAATGAGGATAGGACTATGGCTAAGGAATCACTTGTATTTTGAAAGGGAAATGATTCACATTGCAGGGTTATTGCCAGAGGAAATGGTGGGAAGGGCATTTGCATTATTTTATGCTCTTAGTTGTGGTTCGATATTGTGAAAATCGAAGGGTTCATCCTCAGATGAGGGCCTCTTCTGGGGATGACAACATAGGGATTATAGTGGAGTCGGTGGGTTCTACTAATCAAGTGTAGGGGGTTGGGCCTAGAGGAGAGGGTTAAAAAAAAGTTAGGCATGCAATAGGTTTAAGTTTAATTATGATTGCAAGAGAGAGAAAAAAAACATTTATGTACTCATTTCATTTGAAATAGACTTATTGTATTAAGTGTCTACATGAATTCATAAGAAAATATGTTTTAACGTGGTTAATTAGCAACAACCTTTTTTAGCAATGATTTCTCTTTATCATGTAATGCTACAAATGAAAGACTTTGAATAATATTCTAAAAATAATAATCAAGAGTTATAAAAAGTTGTTAGAGAATAACTTAGAATAGATGTTGTAACAGGCGAATAATGATGCAAACCTGCAAGAAAATGTTAGAGGAATAATCTAGCAACATGCAGAACAGTTATTAAATTACTAAGGAATCTGCAAATATCCCTTTAAAGAAAACTATTTTAAAAGACTTGAAGTCAGACGTATCTGAATATGAATAAGGGCCAAATGTACAAGTTATAAATGAATTTTATAACTCGCAACAAAATAATTTATAACTTAAAGTAAATTTATAACAGAGTTCTAAATGTGATCAAAGGCCAAATATAGAGGTTATAAATTAGTTTTATAACCTACAATATGACCATTTGAAACTTATAAAAAATAAAATATAAGATTAATACTACAACTTGATTATTGTTCAAAGGTTTTTTGTTAAAGAAATAAAATTAAAAAATTTAGATTAAAGTTAGCTTAAGGAAGAATTAAAACAAAATAGCCATATTAAACTTCATAAACATAAACAAGCTAGTCTGTAATTTGAAATTATTTGTATAACGATTCTAAAATGCTTAGAAATGAATTAAATATTAAAAAAATGAAGGTTTTATAAATGACAAACCAAAAGAAACTTTATTAAAAAAATTAATAGGTCAAATTCTTATTAGTAAAAAACAATAAAATAAAACTTTGTTATGGCTTAAGATTAAAAATAAATAAATCTTAGCCTTTCTTTATTACGGCTGCATCCAAAGGAGCCAACACAACACAAACACATGGAAGAGGCATCAAAAAACATTGAACACAAGACAATTAGAATTAAAATTTCAAGTTCACAATCCCACAACAACAGGCAACATAGTAAACACAAAAAATTTGCAAACATCAAAAACCCTAATGACATGAACGAAAACCCATCGATGTTAGATAAAACCAATCGACCTTCACGCGACCTTCACCACAAAGAGGCAAGGAAACCAGAAAAAAAACAAAAAAAGGGCTCAATATGGGACTAGTATGGGAGGGCACTAGATGTGCATGCAAATGAAAGAGGGCAAGAAATATGAAACCCAAAATAAAAACAATGCTGTTTCCAAAGAAGGAACTAGAAGTGCCATCGATGTTATGAATAACACTGCCATAGATCTGATAATAACGTCTTCACCATTGATAAATCAAGCAACACATTTGAAATAACGTCTTCAATATCTATGAAACTACAAAAGAAAGAGCCAAGCTAACTTGTCATGGAAGCCTCTGCTAAAATTTCCTATGGTAACAACGACGAAAGCAGGCAGGAAGCAGAAAAATGCTGATGTACGGGCCGTTAGAATGAATCTGCCCAAAAAGTCGAATAAATCAGGAAAAAAACATCCTATACAGCAAAAACAAAAAAAATTGCTAAGAACAGAAACGATAGGTCGCCTAGTTTAAAACGCATGTATCGGGAGTCAGGGCCACTACATCATCAGATCGAACCTGCACAATCAAAGCTGTGAAGGCGAGCCCAGCGAAAGCTAAGATACATAATTTGTTCATTGTGGATCTGAATAAATTCCCTAGCACCTATATTAAAACCCTCAAAACCCTAAAGCACAACTGAATCTTACAATCTACAGAACTTAGAATTACCCTATTCTGAGAATAACTTTCCTAACTTTGCTACAAAGAAGCAGAGAGTTGATTATTGAACATGCTAAGTCAAATTTTCAGCCTTCATCATTGGCCTTGCGAAAAGGAGAGACTACAGATGCAAAAAAGAGAATGCTGGATAGAAAGAAGCTCCAAAAAAAAAAACACAAGAAAAAAAACTAAGATGACAAATGAAACTAACTTAAACTCAATACAACCTATAATAGCTTAGCAAAAAAGAATAGCTCCAGAATGAATAACATTAAGAAGCTGAGAAAGGAGATAAAACAGGAGCAAACACTAGAAAGAAATGGAAAGAAATCAAAAGAAAAGGAAATAGTTAAGAAAGGTATAAAATAAGAGTAAGATTAGATTAGAAGTTGCTCACAACTTCTAAAAAGAATATATAAATAAGGATTTTTTTGAAAGACAAAAAGATTGAGTGATTAATATAATATATACAAAAAAGTATGAGGTTTTATTAAATGAAGTTAAATAAGAATTGAATAAGATTGGAAAAATAATAGAAATTCATAGAATTTCTAATATATATATATATATATATTAAATATTTAAAAAAAATGAGAGAAAATATTTAATTAATATTTAAAAAAAAAATACATATAAAATGAATAGAATTTAAGTAATCCCTTCAATAAAATGTTAGAAAAATAATAATGTAATTTTTTATTTTAAATATTTTAATAAAAAAAATAAAAAATAATAATAAATACTATTAAACCAAAATTGATAAATGCTACTTGTTAACACAAGAGCAAAATAACATATATATATATATATATATATATATATATATATATATATATATATATATAGCTCGAAATAAGGTGTGCTCCAACTTTCATCACTAAACTCAAAACAAGGATTAACTATGCTCTGATATCATGTTAGAAATAATAACATCGAAATGAACTAAAATAAAAGAATTAACAATTAATCCAAAAGAGTTTGTGAAAATAGTTACCATAAACTCAGATCCAAAGAGAGAGTGAAAGAATGAACAACCACCAATGAATCAACAAGGGGAGACAAAGATTTGAAAGGGGAAAGTAAAGAAAACCCCTTGTGAATAATATGAATGAGGCAAATGCCTAAAGAATGAAAGGAGAGAGAAGAGAGAAAATGGAGCCATTGGCTCATTACAAGAACTACATAGTGATTGTGTGTTAAGAATGAGAGAGAAGCATCTCTTATAAAGAGATGAGAGGAGGAGTCATTTGTAACTCCCATGTGAATGATTGCCACATTCATAAGTGTGTGCATAACAAGTGTCATAATCCTCTTAAGGAGGAATAAACTATTTTCCTTAATAAAGGAATTACAAAAAAGACTTGTCCTCACATGTGGACTAGAGGACAAACAACTTAAGGGATACTTTGGTTTATCTCATTTAATAAATACAACCAAGGAAAGATTATAAATTCTAACAAACACTGAACCCGACTGGTCTTATTTCACCCAACTCTCCTCTCACACTAATAGTACCTCCAAATAAGACTCTTGGCCATGGCTAACCCTTTTACTACCTTGGACAATAAACTTACCATGGTCCACGTCCGAACTAGGCACAAATACTAAGCAAAACTCTCACTGACTATTGTAACCCTAGCTCCCTATGCGATAATGCCATCTCAAACCACGATACTAATTGCTATTCTTCAACTCATTTCCTACCTTGGACATTTACTCCAGGGATCTCTACAAATCCATTGTGCTATAACAATGTTATTCTAGCTCGAAAATACTTGAATGTAACAGTATACCATGCGTCTAGTCCCAAATTTATTGCGGATATGGTAATGCACTCTCCTAGGGACACTTTACGTGCCCATGGGATTTTTCATGGTGACCCATCATTGGCACAATAACCATATGAAAATTGTATTCTAAACCAGTAGTTCAAATTTTCCAGAGAACTAAATATTGAATAACATGTAGCTTAGTTTGCCATACCTCCAATAACTTGGTTTTCTCTACACTTCTGTTACTTTTCAATTTGTTTTCCCAACCTAAAGATTACTGATTGGAAGGAATGTTGGGGTGACATCCAACATCCTTAATTCTTTCCAAACTAGATGGTTTTTGTCCTCTGAACTCTTAGACCAGTGACATCAAAACAACAAGAACTTAGAAGATTTTAATTCATAAATTCTTGTGTTGAATAATTCCATAGGATGGCAAGATTCATGGCTCTAATACTACTGTAATATCCCCTTCCTAATATTTCTCAAAAACCCATGATATAAAGTGCAAATTTAAAACTGAACAGAAAACAAACACTTGATACAATTTTTGGAACTTAATAGATTTATAACCAGTAGATTTCGATACAAGAAAACTCAAAAAGGTTCGTTTATGTCCTCCAATATTCAAAAATACTTATATAAACTAGGAATTACAACAATAACCACAAATGCGTTACTGTATTATACAATAGCAATACAATAACATGCAATAATCCAAGTAAACCAATCTTATAAATAGAAATGATAGTCAGATTAATAATGTAGATGAAACCTATAAGAAGGCTAGGTTTTAATCCAATCTTCAAATACTTCTTGAAGGGTTTTCATCCTAGAAGAAAACACCAACAACTATTTCTAGCTCCCAAATTAATATTTGTTTGAATATTATAATCTTCATATATCCTTTCAAGTGGAGTTTGTTGTACCTTTATTACTTTTCCTAATGAGATGCACACTCATTCAAGCAATGTGGGATAAAGCAACTCTTTTGTCCTTTAGTCACTTAAGTGAACATAGTAACTTTTTAAAAATAAAGTGACAAGTTAAATGACTAATAGTCACTTAGTTAGGAAACCATATAATTGTCAGGCATTAAAATAGCTGACCAAATGAGCTCAGATAATCACATGTAATAGCTTGTTGGAAAGCTCTTGGTGAGATGTTTTCAACCAACACTGAGGTACCAAAAATACTACACTCTATTTACTTACTAAAAATATTAAGTATCCAAACAACCTGCCAAATTGCTCTAATGGGTCTGAAACTAGAAATGCCTAGGCCAAACCTCGAACTAAACCCTGCAAAGAACCTTACCACCCTTGAAACCTAGGTGAAGTGAGCCAACACATAGAATTATAATGTCCTAGAAAAAGGGGACATTACAATCACCTCTTCAAAGGATCTACAAAATAGCTGTTAAGCTAACCTATCAACATAGGGTTTTCCACTATCTAATATAATTGCTAGAGAGTACTAGAAACCTTTGACCTGATTGCTTACAATCTTTAATTTCTAATTTTAGGCACTTGATCTACTCATTCTGATGTGATCCTTGCTTGATCTAATATCTATTCGTAACCCTTGTTCTATTATGATCAACTGGATGTGTAATTGCTACTTAATTCATTAAGTCTTTGATGCCCCTGTTGTTTTCCCTATGCTGCAATTTTGCTATCTGCTTAGCAACTTCCTTAACTTCTATTTAGAAACATAAAATTGTGGGGTCCAAGCCTTCTTATAAATACTTTGTAGACTTAGGGTTATGTATGGATCTACAATCCATATTGAATCTTGAATTCTCGCTCACTTCTTGCACTTTTCTCATTGGTTGCATGCCTTCTCCATTTTTCTTATTGGCTGCATGCTAATTGCATAGGAAATATAAAAGATTCATTCTTATCCTTATTATCCATTTAAATCCTTCCATGTCAACTCAAAAAATGGTTTACATCTGAATTTGTGAAGGCACAAACTCATATGTTGATTCTGAGTTACTCAACACATACTAGACTACTGGTGCTCGACACATGTTTGATCCTGGTTTGCTCAACACCTATTACACCCTGTCTTGTTTGGCATATGCATAGTTCTGGCTCACTTGGCACATGTTGCATTCTAACTTGCTTCACATCAACTGTGACTTGACACCTATATATCACTTGACACCTGTATAATGCTGGACACTTGTTAGAATTTTGGCTCGACACATACTGTGGTTCAACATACATAGTATACTCGACTCCTATATGAAAAGTGGTTAAGTGTGTTGACACTCAGTTGTCAAAAACATTCTGAGACCAACAATCTCCCCCTTTGACATGAGTGTCAAAAACACTTAACTAAAAATTATTGGTCTAGCCTTATGAGTACCCTATCCGATCTGCTATGCATATGTACAAAATTTCAAAATTTGTTCAAAATACCTTGTAACTCCCCCTAAGTTGATTGTGCCTTGTCTATTCTTGTAACCAAAATTATGTGCTGAATGTGCCTAATACTCCTTATCTTTACCCTTTTTCTGTAATCTATACCTATGTGTTGAGCTATTCTGTCTACTTGACTGTACTTTTAGGTTTTATTCATATCTCCCCCAAAACATTATTTCTCCCCACACTATTTACACATTATGTCTTATCTCCCCCTTTTTGGCTATCTGCAATCTCTTCACTTTTATTCTCCAAAAGAATGAATGAAAGAATGTAATTACTAGAATACTTAGTATTCTCCCCCTTAGTCATATCTTTCTTATTGTTACTACTCCCTCTAAACATTATATATATATATATATATATATATATATATATATATATATATATATATATATATATATATATATAACTTATCATTCCCCCAAAACATTATTTCTCCCCCTTTTTGACACTTATGTCAAAGGGTTCTAAGGAGTAATACCATATTTAGCCAAAAGCGTAATGTTTACCTCCATTATCATTTTGAGAGCTACATCCCAATTTTCCAAATTAATTTCAAGTGACTTATGCTGGATGGAAATCTTTGCAGCAAGATGTACAAGTCCATCTAATGTGGAAATATTAGGATCTTTCTTTAAAACAATTTCAACATAGACTTTCTCTTTGTGGAGGACCTCCAAATGTGGGATAATGGAGGACTGTATCTGCATTAACTTGGCCTTTATATTGGCCTTTTCACTTGTTAATGTAGCTAATTCTCTTTGAGTATGAAGCGGTTGGGAAAAATGCTTCTCACTTTGAGCTGGATCTCTTGGTAATTGCATGCTAGAAATCTTCAGATTTCTCTCCAAGCTCATTATCCTTTGGCTTGTCTCTTGTGTGAAGTTGGAAAAATCACACAACTTTTTGTACAATGAGAAAATGTTCTCAAGTACAATTTTGACCTTTTCTATCTGCTTGGCCAATTCTACCTGTTCAAGTGCTATACCACTTGATATTTTTTAATTCACCTTCCCTTGAAATTTTCTCTCAGACCACTCCATAAGTTTGACATTTCTGTCCTAGTCTTCACTAGTCACCTGGTCAACTATATTTGATAATTGTTCCATTATGGGCTTTGACTCATCTAGTGACTACAAGCTGAAGGCATCCATAAAGATTTCCTTAATCTCATGTAGTGCTTGCTTATGTTTATACTCTTTTCTAAGTATTTCTTGTCTTTTCCTTCTATTTCATGCATCTTGCATCTCTCTAATCTGCTCGATTGTGATAGTCTTTGAGTCATAAGCATGTATGACTATGCCTTCCTCTAACTTGGGGTCTCCATAGTGGAGTACCTTGGACAACTTGGTTGAGCTCAAGCATGTTGTGGAGATTTGCAAGGGTATGGCTTTAGTGCTCGGCTTCTAAAGGGTTTTTGTAGGAGTGCCTATTTTTGGTAACTCTACCAATGTCTGAATAGCGGCCTGCTCCTTTTCTTTTGATGTATCCTCCTTCTCCTTAGACTTGCCTTCTACACTCAGCTTTTGAATGGTATCACCTACTACTAATGCAATTTTTGGAGGTGGTGGTGGAAGCATTAAAATTTGAGTGCTAGTAGTTGTATAGGTGAAAGGTGGTTCTTGTGGTTTCACCTTGTCTCTTTTTGGTTTTGCTACTACCTTCTATAACTCATCTACACTCACCAATACTAGATTTTTGCATAACTATGTTTGTAGAGTGGATTGGTGAAGGATTTTGGAGATATCCTTTGTAGTTAGGGGATTAATGTTCTGAGCAAAAGTGTCAGGAACATCCTTGATAGTTATTGTGTTTGTAGATGTGATGGTTACATGAGGAGGGCTAGGGGGTGGCATTTGTGTGTCTTGCACACTCTGTTCCTCTTGTTACTTCTACTCAGCTATAGCCATGTCTTCTCCCTTTTGTGTTTCCTCCTCTTCTTTTTCTTTGTCTTCCTCATCTTCCTCATCTTCTGCTCTTTTCTCTTCTTGTTCTTTTCTTGTTTCTTTATCCTCTTCCTCTTTCTTTTCTTCTTCTTGCTTCTCTTGCTCTCCTTTCTTCTCTTCTATTTTCTTTTCCTCTATCTTCTCCTTGGCGCTGGCCTCTGCCTTATTTGCTTCTTCATCCTTGTCATTAGTTATCTTGTAGACTGTCTTCCACAATTGTGTGGACTTATTCACTACATCCTCAATCTTATTTTGTAGGATGCTAAAGGCTCTATATTTAGGTGCAAATTTTCCACCATGTTTCTCATTAGCCTTTTTTATTTGACCTCTTATTAGGTCAGGCATCACTTCTGCTAAGGTAGATTCTCTGATCTCCTTTTCCTTTTTTAGACAATAATGTCATTTATTTTCAATTATCTCATATAAGTCCCTAGGCATGGTATTGTCTAGCTCTAGAGATGTGTTCTTAAATTCAGCTATCATGGCATATATAGATTCCTCTATTTTGATTTGCTCTTCTCTACTTAGCTTATTGAAATCAAGGCTTTTCAAATCATTCAAATTTGCATTCTTAATATTTTCACAAATTTTATCTATAGTAGATTTGGGAGGGTGGCTTACCACTCTGAATTGGCTAATATCCTCTGAATATGTTCTCTCCTCATCATCAGTGTCTGGCTATGCCACATACTTTCTTCTTTTCTTTTGCACTTCACCAGTTTGTTCAGTGGCCTTCTTCTTCTCTTTTGTTTGCTCTTTGGCCTTTTGTGTAGATTCCCTTGTGGTAGCCCTTGTTACTGGTGCCTTTGGTTTGGCTTGTGTTGTTCCTATAGCCTTCTTTGCTTTAGGTTGGGCTAGAGGCTGAGTTTTAGCCTTTCTCTTCTTTTGCTCAGCTTTTGCAGGTGCTTCCTTGGCTTCTTCTTCCTTGACACCTTCCTCCTTTTCTTCTCCTAAGCCTTGGGTCAATTCCATTGGGCCTTGCCCTTGTTCTTCTTCTTCACTCTCAACTTCTTCTTCTTCTTCTTCTTCAGCACTTGCTTCTCCTTCAATATTTGCACCAAATTTCTTCTTTATCTTCTTTACTAGTTTGTCTTTCCTCTTAATTATAGATGTTGTCTTCAATTTGGTTTCAACTTTATATTTCACATCATATGTGACAAAATGGGGTGCCTCTTTATCAATCTCTTCTAGAAGTAATGTTGTGATTGCTGCTGAGGCTTCATCCACATCAAGTTCATAACCTAATGGCCTTAGCCATCTCCCCCTTGGAATTGCTACCTAGATATAGGTATAGTCAATGTCAACCAAAAAGCATATGTCATTGATATGTTTTTCCACTAAGGAAACTAGTATTGTCACTCTTTGCTTCATGGATTTCTTAAAATCTTCAAAATAACTTGTCATTTGGGCCTCAAAATTATCACCCATTTGATCTATGTACTCATTGATTTGTGTGATTTTAGTTTTATTTGAACTCTAGTTTACCTTTCTAATAGAAGGAAATTCTTCCATGACATAGAAAAATATGCAGATAAGAACTGAACCAAACTTGCATTTAGCACCTTTTGATCTTCTTATTGCTCCTAGGTTCTCATTTATCTACTACAACATCAGTTTTTCTAGATCATATGTATGATCTTTCTTCACAAGCTTGTAAGCTACATCAACAACTATACATTGTACATTGTTCAATCTGTTGGATTGTTAGAATTTGTGAGAAATCACTCTCACTACAGAGTCTAGAAGGGGATCTATTACAATATCAATTGTCATACCCCTATTATTCCACTTAGCCCTTGTATTCCTTTCAATAACTTCTTTCAAATCACTTCTTAGGTTTTAGGCCAATCTAGGGTTGGGAAACCCGTAATCTTATGCACTATCTTCTTGGTAATCTTAACTAGTCCTTATTCTAACCACAAACATCTATTGTGAATTCTACTTAAAACAATCCTTATCCATTCTATTTTAAAACTTGAAGGGTAAACTAGGGCATGAGTTAAACCCTTCTTCTCTACAATCTGGAACTTTTCCTTCAAAATTTTGTTCTCACATAGTTTGTCATAGGCTTGGAATATCTCAAGATCACCTACTGCTCCCATTTGTAGTTGTAACACTTTCTTACATCTTGCACCATGACTACCTTGGATGGAATTGTGGACAATGCGCCAGCAAGATCATTTTTATAGGCGACTTCAGGGATTGGCCTAAACTTAGGTTGTTCAAGCTCATTACTGACTAGCTGGGCTTCATGGCTTTCTTTTCCCTTGGGATTCTTGGAACTAGAAGCCATTATACCAAACTAGGGTTTCAATATATTAAAAACTTCAACACTGCATAGCTCGACACTTGATAAATACCTTAGATCGATGAAATTTATGCTAATTTTCTATTGAAATCAATGCAAATGGCTTCAATGTTTCTCTTTGATCACTTTTGCACTCTTCTCATCTTTGCTCTATGTTTGAATGGCATAAAAATGATCAAAATTTGACCTTACACCTTTCAAAACCTAGCGTTAAAGGCTTAGTGCATACAACTATAAACTCGACACTTGAAGGTTTCAACATGACTCAACTTCCATTGGTTTTCCATTACTCAGCTTCAACTAGACTTCCACTTCACTCGGCTTCTATTGACATTTCTCAACTCAGCATCAACCATCAACTTGGTCACTATTAGCAACTTGGCATCCACTAGAACTTTACTCAACATCTAAGGACAACTCGACAGTATTTGCAAAAACTTCAAATTTTGACTAGGCATCTTTGCTCATGCTGATTTCTTCTTTTTAGTACTTCTTTGTCTTGGGACTGATGTATTACATAACTTTTTATTGTAGTCCCATGCACCTATTCATGCTTAGTTGGATGAGGTGTGATCACTTGACCTCTTAGGTGAAGTGATCCCTTCATTTGATGTGCTGCACTCATTTTTCTTCTTCCAAGTCTTGTTCGTTTGTCCTCTAATTTGTTCAACATCTACCTTCTCTTTTCCTTTGTTGACTTCTAACTTGGGTGCCTTGGACTTTGTTGGGAAATACCTACTAATATGACCAATCTTCAAGCAACTGAAACATGTGGTTTGACTCAATCATCTACTATAGTTCCCTCTGAAATGTGTCCTTATGCAATTTTAAAGAATGTGTCCATACTCCTAACAGTAGTGATAGCTATACTTAGTATTGTAATCCCAGTTGTAGTGGTGTGCATGGTTGTTTTTCCTTGCAGGATGATTAGGTGTCCACATGGGCTTTGATCTACATTTAAATGCTCTATGTCCATATTTGTTGCAGTTTTAGTAGTGACCCTCAAATCTTGGTGTCCTCATGGTCTTGGTTCTGCATTCATGTGCTTGATGTCCTTGCTTCTTGCACTTGTGATAATAGCTTGCATTTTTAGGCTTATCATGCTGATGGCCATTCTTTCTCTTGCATACATTAGAGGTATGTCCCTTTTTACCACAAAAATGACAAGTAGGTTTAGTATTATTACCTTTGTTACTTCTTTCTTCTACAGTCTTGGATGATTCTCCTTGTTTAGTGTTGGTGTAACCAAGTCTTGAAGTATCATTACTGGGCCTTGGTGATTTTAGTAGCTGCTCAAAGTACTTGATAGCCTCATTGGGTTTGTTGAAACTTTCTACTATCTCCTTCTCTCTTTTTAGGTCATTTTTCAGTTGTTCATTTTGTATTTTCAAGGTGGAGATCTCAATGTCCTTCATATTTAGCTCATGATGAGCATTCATCATCTAGCTTAAGGTGTCAAGCTACATGTTTGAGATTCTTTCAAACTCAATTGTCTTCTCCTCCAATCTATTGGTAAGATTTCTCTTGTCATCTTCTATCATAGCCTTGTCTTCAATAGCTCTCTTCATTTGTTTAGTTACTTCACAAAGCATTATGGCTTGTGATTCTTGTTCAAGCTTGAGTATTCTGATTTCTTTTGCTTGAGCTCTATTCTTCTCCATCAATTCTACTATTGCTACATCAAATTCCTTAGAATCTCCATTGGAAAACACTTGTGTAGTATCAATCTCCTTGTAATGTGTGCCATTTTAAGCTATGGCTATATCCCTCCTTCTTTTCAAGGATTTTCTCAATTCCTCTCTGGTTTCCTCTAATTTGTGTAGAGCGAGATGCACATCAATCACCTCATTGTTTATGATCTTCCCAAGTTTGAAGACTTGTATTTTTATATCTTTTCTCTAAGCTATTAGGATTCTCCTTGTGAGAACCTTGAGATCTGATACCAATTCTTGGAATATTCAAATGGGAATAGTAATCTAAGGAGGGGGGAGGGGGTTAATAAGAAGTACCACACTTTAAGCTTTTCAAATCAATTAAAACAAATATCTGAAAGTAAACTGCATGCATACAAATATATCAAATAAACATGAAGTAAACACATGCATCAAAACACATAACACCAAAATTTGGTAACCCAGAAACCCTCCAAGAATAAGAAGGTAAAATTGGGGTGGGGATGATACCCACAAAATTATTGTAGCAATAATTGTTTGACTACTTCTGATGGTCTGCCCTGTTAAAGGCTTTACACTATGCCAATAGTGACCTTTTTAAAGGATTTAAAACACTTTACATGAAGTGTCACCCTATTAAAGGATTTAGTCACCTCTTCAAAGAATCTACAAAATAGCTGTTAAGCTAACCTATCAACATAGGGTTTTCCACTATCTAATACAATTGCTAGAGAGTACTAGAAACCTTTGACCTGATTGCTTACAATATTTGATTGCTAATTTTTGGCACTTGATCTACTCATTCTGATGTGATCCTTGCTTGATCTGATATCTATTCGTAACCCTTGTTCTGTTCTGATCAACTAGATGTGTAATTACTGCTCAATTCACTAAGTCTTTGATGCCCCTTCTATTTGCCCTATTTTGCAATTTTGCTATCTGCTTAGCAACTTCCTTAACTTCTATTTAGCAACATAAAATTGTGGAGTCTAAGCCTTCTTATAAAGACTTCATAGACTTAGGGTTACATATGGATCTATGATCCATATTGAATCTTGAATTCTCGCTCACTTCTTGCACTTTTCTCATTGGTTGTATGCCTTCTCCATTTTTCTTATTGGTTGTATGCTGATTACATAGGAAATATAAAAGATTCATTCTTATCATTATTATCCTTCAAAATCCTTCTATGTCGGCTCAAAAAATGATTTACATATGAATTTGTGAAGGCACAAACTCATATGTTGATTCTGAGTTACTCAACACATATTAGACTACTAGTGCTCGACACATGTTTGATCTTGGTTTGCTTGACACCTATTACACTCTATCTTGCTCGACACATGCATAGTTCTGGCTCACTCAGCACATGTTGCATTCTAACTTGCTTGACATCAACTGTGACTCAACACCTATATATCACTTGACACCTATATAATGCTCGACACCTAAAGTCACTCGACACTTGTTAGAATTCTAGCTTAGCACATATTGTGGCTTGACAAACATAGTGTACTCAACTCCCATATGAAAAGTGATTAAGTGTGTTGACACTTAGTTGTCAAAAACATTTTGAGACCAACAAAATCTCTAGAAGCTAGGCTAGTTCCTATATAATGATCACCTAAAACTTTAATTTTATGCGGAAAATGGATGAGAAGTGAATGAAAACAGCAAATACTAAACCTAAATGAGGTGATACATTAATGAATTATATGAAACTTCAATTTTATTAACACCAATTACATAAGATACAAATGATTCACAATAGACAAGCATGCAACTACAAAAGTGATTCTATGCAAGGACCTGAAATCTTTTGCTTTGAAAGGAAAACCTAAGCTTTACCAATTTTTTGCAAAAGAGAAAGGACACAAACAAAGACCCACAATTACAAGTATCAAGATTCTAACATGTAATAAGGAATATAGCTTGAATGAAGGACAAACACAACATAAAACCAAAGAACCCACAATATTGTAAAAGAATCAATGAGAAGGAACCATTGAATCTATATAATCAATGTTGAAAAAATCTCTGCTAAAATGTGCTCCTACAATCAACTCAAAAAATTTGGAATGTGTAAAAAATCTAAGCGAGAAAGAAGCTTTTTCATAATGAGGTGAATGTACAATAAGTAGAGCTCAAAACCCTAATTTGGATATTAGAAATATGTATGGAAAAAATGAGTCAAAACTTATCCAAACTATGAAGAAACCCCTGAAAACTATCCTCAACCACTTTTCTAATAGATAGCCAACTGAAAAAACTTCCTCTATCTCCTCAAAAGCATGCACAAAACCCTAGGTTAGTCAATCTCATCAATAACCATGCAAAAATGCATAAAAAAGGCTCCCAAAATAAACTACATGAAAAATAGGCCTTTACTACTCAATAACATGCCAAAATAGCACTAAAATGCTCTTAGTTGCATGAGAAACTCAAACTATCTCCTCAATTGATAATGAACTCCATGTAACATCTAGTTGATTGAAACATTCTATCTCTGCTAAAAATAGAACTCTTGGATGAATTAAAAGTCACCTCAAGTCCTCAAAAATAGTTGTGACTCAACTAATCATATCTCTCTCATCTTGCATTTCAAAATAATTAATAAATATCAAATGCTTTATAAATATAACACTTTGATAAAAATAAAATTTACAATCATATTATGCAAAGAATTAATTATTATTTTTAATTTATCAATATTAATTTATTTAATATATATTAAATAGTGATGCATTATTTAATCTATATTAAATGAATTAATATAAAGAACAAATATTGATAAATAAATAAAAATAATAATGAAAGGTATATATCATTTGAATATTTTAATATGATAAAATTATATTACTAGAAGTCTAGTAAAAAAAATAGTCCTCTCATACACGGACTAAAAGGAGAATTTAATTAGTTTAATGGGCTATAAAAAGGGTTAAATAAAGTCATTTTCATCATTTTCAATTTTTGAGAGGATAAGAAAAGTATAGGGTTGAAAACCCTAGTGAATGTGGAGAAACTGGATGTTTTTGCTTTGCTATTTTGGTCTCCTATCATTGTTTTCTAGAGCTAGACATTGTTCTTTACACCTTTGATGGCTCATTGTAGTTGTGGGTCTTCTCTTTCATGTCATGAGATCTTCTCTTTCACTCATGGCTACTTCTCATGTTTTGCCATGATGACTGTTATCTTCATTTTGTGGCTTTTTGGTGCCATGGCTCTATGTATCCATGCCGTGAGCTTTGTTCCTCATGTTGGGTTGTTCTGGTTATAGTCTTGAGCCATTGGGTTGTTTGCATGGTAGATGCCATGAGTTATGATGATATTTTGTGGGTCTATTGCTATAAGCTTCTTCAGTATTTTTCTATTACATGAAGCTTGCTATTATGGTAAAAAAGATATGGGTTTCTCCATCTATTTTGTAGGTTCCTCTTCTGTACTAGGTTATTGCTGCCATAAGTTTATTTTATTGTTCTACGTTTCCTACTATAAGCTTCTTGATCTATGAAGTTGTGAGTACTGTGATAGTTACCATGACCCTACTGTTACTCTTTTTCATGACTTTGAGAGTATTTTTGTTCTCACAAGTTTTATATTTTTATTTTAAAATGGCTCTGTATTCATATCCATTGCAAAAAGCTCCATGAGAATCTTTCCCCTTCATGTAAAATATGTATATGTTGTATTGCATTGAATTTTTTTTTTCTAGAAATTTACATATTTTTTTGAAATGGGCTTGTCCCTTTTAATTAGCATGCACAGGGGCAACTACTTGTAATAGACTCAAAAGTATTTTATGAATCAACTCATCACATTTATTAAATTTATAAGAAAACCACCCCTATGGGAATCTTACAAAAATATAACTACACTTTTAGGATCATCACTAGCTAGCCTATTGGAATTCTTTTAGAATAGCTGAGAAAAGGGTGAATCAATTTTTCAAGGTCTAGATGTACAAAATAAAACCTTTCTCACAATTTAGTGAACCCATAAAAAATTCATACCCATGCATGCATTCATGTGTATCTACTAAAACTTATATGTTACTATCAAATCAACTTGCAAAAATGTAAAGCATGAAACACAACACATTCATCAACACATTTGACATAATGACTTAACGTGGAAACCCAATTTTGAAAAAACCACCAGTAACATGCTACTCCTTTTTCACTCTTTTGAAGTGATGCTCTATAAAAAGCCAACCCTATTAAAGGTTACAATACACACTGTTTAATGTGATCTGGTTAAGGGATTTCAATCAGCCTATTAAAAGTGACCCTTGTTAGAGGAATTTAGGCCATTCACTTGGAACACCACCCTATTAAAGGTTTTTTCAATGATTTTTAGGTATACCTTTCTCCAAAGGATTTACCCTAGACTGATACAATTGTTAGAGAGTAAGAATAGAGCTTTGATCTAATACAACTTACAACTTCACTTGTAGATTACATATCTTTGTTTAGTCCTCAATTTTTCTTGACTTTCATTCTTTGCAACTCTAACAACTTGTTCAACCTTCAAGAATTCATCTCCTTAAGCCTTCTTACTTAGTACACCATTGTAGACACTTCTCTTGGGTCACTTGATGAAGCAAAACCCTTAAGTCCTTTCTGCTCCTTAGGTTCTTGCACATAACACCAATCTCTCCAACTCTTTTGCTTCATGACCAGACATTCCTATATACAAGAAATTAGGATATTTTCTTGCTCATTATCCATCATCTCAATTAGGGTTTTGGATGGATTAGGTAGGATACAATGTGTCTACCCCATATCTTGTCTTGTCTAGAAACTTCTCTTAGAATCCATATGAATTCACCTCCAAAATGGTTTACATAAAATTTTGTGCCACTAGCTCATCAATTTTATCTTCCTCTTGGTTTACAAGTTCCAAGAAAACAAACTTGTCAGCTTTTATTTGATGAATCTTCAATCTTTGTCATAATGCAACAGCTCAACATTATCAATATTCTAATGCTCAACACATACTGCATCACTCAACATCAACTATAAAATCACTCGAAATCAACTAAAATTCACTCAACATCTATTGTCTTGCTTGACATGCACTACAATTTTCTTTCACTAGGCTCCACTTTACTTTCTGCTTGGCTTGTACTAACTTTTCTTGGCACCTACTATCCACTCGGTCAAGCTTGACAGACAAACTTTGTTTATCTTGTTCTTCTAAACTTTTTAAGTGTAGCTAGCCATTTTGTAACCTTAATTAGATCATTAATACATCATTTTATCACTGTCTTAACTGATCGTTGTACTTCATTACATAATCATAACTCAACCTCTCCTCTTGGTGCTTTTGTTACATCTTGTTGAACAAATCATCCTTATCAATCAACTAAGTGATAGTACTTGAATCATATAAGCATCTGTCTTACTAGAAAATAATAGATTTGACATCAATGAAAAAATAATGATTGAAACACATATTCTTCTTCAACAATCTCCTTCTTAATAATACTCTTTTCAAATGATTTTTTCAATCTAATAATAACAATCTCCCTCTTTGGCAATGATGGCAAACCAAATTGATCAACCAAGTCAATAAAATGATGAACATCTTGTTTAACCAAATTAAATAGGTTAAAACAGTAAGACAATACCAAAAAGAAAACTTGTATATAAATTTCTCCCTCTATTAGCAACTTCCATCTTCTATTTAGGTTACAAAATATAACTCCCTCTGAGTTCCTTCTTATGCCTCTCTTTCATATTGAATTAATCAGAAAAATATCTCCCTCTGATAATGATCCTTCTAACTCTTTGATTAATGTCTCCCTCTTTGTTTTGATCCTTTCTTTGATTGCTTTCTCGCTCTTTTTTCTTTTGACTAGTTTCTACTATTTCTCCCTCTTTCTTTCTTGATCTTCTGATGATGTACTTTCTCCACTATTCCTCTTACACTTGATCAGTTTAATGCACTTTCTCCCTCTTTTAAAACAATGCCAAAGACATAGACTAAACACTTGGCATATTTAATACATGCAGATATAGGCTTTTGTAAGTTCTTTAATTTCTCCCTCTGTCACCTTGCTTGTGATTGATTTGTAGTTCTAGTTCTGTGATTACTTTAGGTAGTTCCTAAAGTAAGATCCACTATATGGGCACTCCCTTTATCTCTTACATAGCCTTTGATATGGGTATCACCCCTAGTTTACCTCTTAGAGACTCATAAGCATCCTTAGGTAATGCTTTTGTTAAGGTATCAACAATTTTCTCCTTTATGTTGACATATTCCATCTTCACTTCTTTATTTTGAACTAATTCTCTTACATAGTGATACTTGATTGCAATGTCCTTTGTGGTTGTGTGCATTACTGGATTCTTTGATATATTGATAGCACTTGTATTATCACAATAAAGTAGCACTAGCTCCTTGATTTTTTCCTTCATTCCCTTAAGTAGCAGTTTGATTCATATAATGTTTGTGCAGTTGATAGCAGTAGCAACATATTTTGCTTCAGTAGTTTGAGAAGTAAAATTTTGTTTCTTGCTTGTCCATGTAACCAGTCTCTTGTCTAAGAAAAATGCTCCTCCACTGGTGCTCTTTCTATCATCAATGTTTCCAGCCCAATCAACATTACCGTAGGCTCTTAGTTTAAAATTTTCATTCTTCTTGTAGTATAAACCAAACTCTTTCGTTCCTTTCAGATATCTCATTATTCTTTTCATAGTCATCAAGTGACTCCTTTGGATTAGCAGAGAATCTTGCAACTATCCCCACAACTAATGCAATATCATGTCTTGTATGTACTACATATTGCAATTTTCCAATCATGGATCTGTATAATGTTTGATTTACCTCATCTGAATCATTATTCCTTGACAACTTGTGTCCTATTACCATAGGTGTACTTATAGGTTTGGAATCCTCTAGTCCAAATGTCTTCAATATCTCTTTGACATATTTTGAGTGAGTGATATATATACCATACTTCATCTAGTATATTTGTAATCTCACAAAGAATTTGATCTCTCCAAACATGGACATTTCAAACTCTTGCTTCATTTGATTTGAAAAGTCTTTACAAAAAGCGTCTTGTCCTCCAAATATGATATCATCAACAAATATTTTAGATAATAGTATACCTTTTTCCTTTTCTATCTTAATGTACAGATTGCTATTATCACCAATCCTTTCAAATCCAATCTTCACAAGATTAGTATGAATTCTCTCATACCATGCTCTTGGTGCTTGCTTCAATCCATATAGGGCTTTGTGTAGTCTACATACCATGTTCTTATTATTTTCATCAAAAAATCCTTTTAGTTGTTCTATGTAGACTTCCTCTTCTAGTATGCCATTTAGAAGTGCAGATTTAACACCCATCTGATAAACTTTGAAACTTTTGTATGTAGCATAAGTAAGTAGAATTATTACTCCTTCGATTCTTGCAATAGGGGAAAATGTCTCACCATAGTCAATTCCTTCTTCTTGTGCATATCCTTTGCAAACTAATCTTGCTTTGTTTCTTGTCACTTCACCATTCTCATCTAGCTTGTTTCTGAATACCCATTTGGTGCCAATCACATTCTTGTTTTTTGTCTAGGAACTAGACTCCATGTTTTGTTCTTCTATATCTGTTGAATTTATTCTTCCATAGCCTTGTACTAGTCAGCATCTTCTAATGCATATTTTGCTATCTTAGGTTCCTTCATGCCTAACAAAAATGATTCACTTCTGAATCTATTTCTTGTCATTGGCCTTGCATCTTTGTTTGCAATGATTTGATCAGTATGATGATGCCTTTTGACATATTTGGATAGTATTTGCTCAGTTCTTGTAACTACATTTTATCTCTCAACTTCAGTGTCACTAAGTACATCTCTATCAAGTATTTCAACATCTCTTTCATGTGTACTGACCTTAGAATTAGAATGTGCATTTTCTTCATTCTGCAACTCAGCATTTGAATGCAGCTCGGTTCCTAAATGCAACTCTACATTTAGAGGTTATGACTCGGCTATTACTGAGACTTGCTATTGATTTACAACTTGGTTTGTAGCATCTTCTTCAATAGACATTCCTTCATAGAAGTATACAAATGATTTGTATTCTTTTGGTTCTTTTATAGGTTTAGCCTCATGTACTTCTATAAATTCATCAAAATTCACATTTGCACTTTCCACAATTTTGTTAGTTTTAGTATTTAAACTCTCATAAGCTTTACTTCTCATGGAGTAACCAAGGAATATTCCTTCTTTACTTTTTGCATCAAGCTTTCCATTCCTAACATCTTTAAGAATATAACATTTACTTCCAAATACCTTAAAGTATTTCAAATTAGGTGAATATCCATACCATAGTTCAAAAGGTGTTGAATGAGTACCTTTCTTGATTTGCACATGGTTCAAGGTATATATAACAGTACTTACAACTTCTCTCTAGTATTTTAGAGTAACATTCTTCTCCATCATAAATGTTCTAGCACAATCCATTATAGACCTGTTTCTTCTTTCAACAGTTCCATTTTGTGGAGGGGTCCTAGGTGCAAATGTCTGTCTTTTGATTCCTCTATCATTACAAAACATCTCAAACTCATTTGAATTGAATTCTCCTCCTCTATTTGATCTCAAGCATTTTATACTTTTACCTGTTTCTTTTTCAACTCTTACCAAGTACCACTTGAACATTTGAAAAGTATTAGATTTTTGTTTTAGAAACATGACTGTCATCATCCTAGAGTAATCATCAACAAATAAAATTATGTACTTATCTCCTCTGTAGCTTTGCATTTCAATAGGTCCACACAAGTTAGTATGAATAATTTCTAGTATTTCTTTAGAGGTACAAAATTTACTCTTAAAGCTTGACTTTATCATTTTGCCTAGCTGACATTATTTGCATACTATATTATCTAGTTTCTTCAACTTAAGAAAACTTCTAACTCTTTTCATGTTATTGATACGAACCAAATTATCAAAATTAACATGACATAATCTCTTGTGCCAAAGCCATACATCATCAAATTTTTCAATAAGACAAGTAGCATCCTCTATATCTATATAGAATAGATTACTTCTAGTTTGATCACCTTTTCCAATTAGCTTCCCATTTGTGTCATATATCTTGGCAGTTTTATTTTCAAATTCAACTTTGCATCCTAAATTATTCAATTTTGTTATGATTAACAAGTTATAATTTAATCCTTCAACATAGTAAGCATGGTCACATGAAATCTTGTCTATGAGTTTGATAGACGCTTTTCTTTTTATCAAACATGGTGCATCATTACCAAACCTTACACTATTTTTGTCATAACAAGTTAAGATAACGAACTTACTTTTGTCTTTAGTCATGTAATGTGAGCATCCACTATCAATGATCCATTTATCATTCTTGTTCACACAAGTCACAAGTGTAGTTGCCTCATCCTTATCAGATTCATCCTTTATTGCAACATATACCACTTCATAATCATGTTCATCAGAGTCATCTTCATTAGCAATGTAGCATGACTTCTTGCCTTTGTCTTTGTAGTCTCTACCATAATCTTCTCTTCTATTTTTTTGCTTGTTTCCTTCTTCATAGCTCTTCTTCTATGTACATCTTGCAGTAATATGACCAACTTATTGCAATTGAAACAAATGATGGGTAACTTTCCTTTGAACTTGCCTTTTCCTCTGTGAAATCTTCTTGCCAGTAGTGCTTCCAATTGTTCAATGTCTTCCTCATCTATATTACTATCACTGGATCCATATTTTATCTTTCTTTTCTTCTTCTTCTACTTTACCTCCTTAGAATCCTTCAATAATAATTTAGCTTTGAAAGCTGATTCAATTCTCTTTGGTTTGTAATTGTTAAAATTAGATAGCTCAAAAGTAGCGAGTCTACCTACGAAACCTTCAAGGGTTAGATTATTTCCTGATATACATCTTAACTCTTGGATTCTAGAAAGTCTAATAGCATAAATAGGCAGTAA
This sequence comes from Cupressus sempervirens, assembly GCA_028749045.1. Taxonomy (NCBI): domain Eukaryota; kingdom Viridiplantae; phylum Streptophyta; class Pinopsida; order Cupressales; family Cupressaceae; genus Cupressus; species Cupressus sempervirens. The sequence continues at coordinate 481,343,249 of CM053787.1, read as the reverse complement.
TGTCCTCAAGACTTTACTTAGCATAGCATCATCATCTATTTGACTAGTAACACCTTTTATTGCACTAACAACTTCTTTTATCCTAGAAACATATTGAGCAATATTCTCACCTTCTTCCATTCTCATCTCATCAAACTTACCTTTGAGACTCTTTGACTTGGCTCTTTGAACATTTTTTTCTACTCCATAGATGGTGGTCAGGGCATCCCTCATCTTCTTTGCAGTGTCACATCCTTTGCTATCATCAAATTTGGCATAGCTAGCGGGTAGAGGCAATCTCCAACATTGCTTGATTGTATTCTTTATTTTTCTTCATATCTTCAACAGTTAGAGCTCCTACTAGATCAACATGCTCCACTATAATGCAAGATTGTGCATGATCTCCAAGTCCTCCAAGGTGTAGCTTCATCAAAATTTTCCATGCAGGAAAGTTATCTCTATTGAGCTTGGGTACTTCTCTTTTAGACATCTTGATCTTTGTGCTTCTAGTACCTTAAAACTAGTCCTCTTAAGCAGAAGGCTCTGATACCAATTGTTGGAATTATTTTAGAATAACTGAGAGGGGGAGGGTGAATCAATTATTCAAGGTCTAGATGTACAAAATAAAACCTTTCTCACAATTCAGTGAACCCATAAAACATTCATACCCATGCATGCATTCATGTGTATCTACTAAAACTTATATGTTACTATCAAATCAACTTGCAAAAATGTAAAACATGAAATAGAACACATTCATCAACACATTTGACATAATGATTTAACGTGGAAGCCCAATTTGGGAAAAAATTCTAATAACATGCTACTCCTTTTTCACTCTTCTAAAGTGATTCCCTGTGAAAGGCCAACCCTATTAAAAGTTACACTACACACTGTTAACTGTGACATAATGTCATGCCATAAATTTTAAAAGGAGAACAAAACATAAATTTTAATGAGAGAACACAACCAAAATTTTTTTTCCCTCGTAGAATACATTAACATTTTCTTGATTAGCTGAATGGTTTAGTGTGCATTGTGAAGGGGGATTATAGTCTTATCAGGTGGCAGTTATATTTGATTGTTACTCTGTATGATTAAAAGTGTGAGTTGCATTTTAAGTTTAGAGTTTATGATGAAGCTTCGGTAATTACCTAACTGAATTTGTCGATCAGATTAAATGATACACTATCCGTATTTAAACTTGGGTCGTTAAGGTTCGTTAATGGCTCAAAAGGCTCTACCCGGGAAATGAAGTTATGAGACCTTATTCTTCTGCACTCAACTAGGACACTTTGATGGGAAGATGTGATTTTTCTTACGTGAATGTGGCGGTGACAGCATAGAAGATTGCAACCAGGGGATGAGTTATTACTCAGTGTGTCTCCATCACTATTCAGGTTACTATTATTATATGTTCTATTACGAGTTTACTAGTATTATAGTTATAACTTACAAGCGCTTATACCTCCTTAGTTTGCATCTATTCATGAACATGCTAACATTTCTTGTATCAATTATTAGATCAAACTACTATGCTTGGAGTTATTGTGCAATTATTATCTTGATCAGATTACTGTTCAATCTCGTATCTCCTTATGCTGACATCAACACATCGTTAATTCATATTCAAAATTAAGTGCCCAACTTGTTCATCTTATCTATACTACATTCAACCTAAATACCCACTAATTAATATAATGTATATCTAAATGATAAATATTATATAAATAGTATATACCTAAATAATATAATATCATATATATCTACTTACATAAATAAGAGTAATACAATACATATCCCTAGTTACCCATTTCATCCTTATGCTAGAATCAAATGTATTAAATTCAATAACATCTTTATATAACCATTTAAATGATCAACCACCATAACCCATTTATATATTAGTTACCATTATAACATAACTTTATTAATTTACATGTCATATTAAAAGTTCAAACAAAAACTAAATTTAGATTCAAACCCACTTCTAATACCACTTAATTATACCTATTTTGCCTAAGCTAAGGGTCTAGGTTTACATCATGAGTATGTTGAGGGCTGTCATATCACTCAACATCATGCAATTTAAGCTTATCTTCTTTTTCAAAGCATGTTTTTGAGTTAATTTGAATTGGGGCAGATTTTGTTTAATAACAAAGTGTTTCCAATTTCCATCACATTAACTTGCTACTCCACATGAGCACCTAGGAAAGTGTGGGAGTAGGTGGGGAGCAAGTAGAAGAGTATGTGCGTTCCCCAAGACTCCTCCTCACTAAAGAATTCTTTTTTTTTTTTTCCTTAAAAGATGGCGCTGCCCAAGGAGGTAAGGGTAATCATGACATGGTCAGCACAAATAAAGTTTTTCAAGTACTTTTCGCTTGCTCCAAAATGGTAGCGTCCAAGTCTGAATGCAATTTGCATTTGTTATATCAACTTGCATCTTTTAATATCTATTTTATTTTATAAGCAAGATTTGTTTATTGGTAAGAATGAAAAAGGTGGCACCTTGGAATTCAAGGCTAGCCCACAAGTCAAATAGCATTTATTTAGCCTCATTATATTTACCTTTTCATTTTTTTTCTCCATGGACAGTGATTGGACATTTTTGGTTTCATAGTTTCTTTGTTTATTTGGATTTAGTTTTAGCTAGGAATGTCCAATCTCTTAGAGTCCTAGGTAGGTCCCTATTCATTAAAATATTACTCTATATTAGTGGGACTTCTTTCTTTTTTTGAGCCCATAATTTTCCAGAATACACATATCCATCTACAGGTCTCTTTTATACTTAGCTAATTTGTTAGTTCTAGTGATGGTTGGAGAATGATTTATTTTCTCTAAACATTAACATCTCTATTTTAATAAAAAAATTCCATTTAGTATACTATCTTAATGCTATAGAAATCAAATTTAGAATAGAACTCAGGAAATATTGAGCTAACTTTTAATGCATCAAATATTTCATTTACTTTAATATAATTCAATTTAATGTTTTAAAACTATCTTCCATTCTTTCTATCAATTGCATACCTTATTATCAATTCCACTATTAAACATCAAACTTCTAAATTATTTCTTATGCAATAGAGAAATAAGATATCAAGGTGGCAAAGCTCAGTTTCATTCCTATTGTTATCTCAAGATACTCAATATCTTCTTCCTGCATATTCCTATTCAATATAAATGGAACAACATCAATGCAACATACCCTCTCTAATATGATCCTTGCAAATTTCTTTCAATACAATATCAAGCATGAATTCTATCAACCTGAGCACAATAGAAAGATCATATATGATAATGATACATCAACTTTTCTTCCTAAGAACATATGAAATAGAAACAACACCACTCTATAATACAAATTCTTTCACACGACCAAGGAGGATTTCTCTCTCCTTAACACAATAATAATACATCTGCTCCTAAGCAAGAAATGAACTCCATAACATCAGGTTTCCAAAACTCTCCAAAAGAATAACTGCACAAAAGAGAAACAACTAGGGAACCATGGAGGCTCACCTCCCAACCTAGGCCTCAAGGAGACCACCCCCGCACTAGGGGAAACAAGGATCAACCAGGTTACTCTCAAACATCATCAGCATAACAAAAACCAACATGAATATCTCAGTTTAACATCACATCTACAATTACCAACCAAGGCTTGCACAATGATTCACACATGGAATCATAAACATTGGGTGAAGGTGGTCTCTCAAATTAGGAGATTTGCCATATCATATAACATTTGTAACAACAATTTCCATGCCCTTTTGGGGCTTTCAAGAATCAATAATTTCCATGCCTTTCAGGCTTTCACAAAACAATAATTTCATGCCCTTTCGGGGCTATTCACAAACATCAAGTTTTCATGCCCTTTCAGGGCTTTCACAAACATCCTCCAATCATACTACCATCAATCAAAGCATCATTGAATTTCCATACTTCATCAACCTTCTTCCACACCATCACTCTACATACTGTCCATAACAAATTATGAAGGCATATGGCATATAATGGAGACCATTATCCAAGGTTCTCAACTATATCTCAAGCCCAACTGACCCCTTCACCCTAGGCTTGCTCTTCCCTCCCAAGGGTGAGTGAAGCCTTCACACCCATGAAAAAAATTCAACATCCAACAAAACAAGAAAATCTAACAGAAGTCCAAGAAGTTTCACAACCATACATACACTCACACTACACCACAACATAAGAAAGCACAATACATGATGCCATATCACTCCCACAATTTTGCAAAAGACACTCTCTTACAATTTCCAAGGAAGAAGCATGGCATGAAGCAGTAACCTTCTTACAAGCTATGGAAATGAAGACCTCATCCTGCTTGGCTTCCAAGTTTTCCCTTCCCTGCCTATCTCTAAAATTAGAGAGTGGGTGAATGAATCCCCAAGATTGGCACAACTTCCCTATAAAGACCTTCACTTTCATCCTCACCTATCTCTTTTACTTTTGTGTTTTTCTACCAATGAGGACTTAACCAAGTGGTATAATGAGGAAAGAAGTTATGTTACAATATGATTTTCGAATTGGCTTGGAAACAACTATTTTTGAGGGTCCCCTAGGTCCCCTAGACCCACTTATAATTATATTTTAACCCCCAACCCATACTATTACCTTGTGGGTGACTTGTTTCCACAAAATTAGCACTTAAGAATCACTTAGGCTCTCTAAAATTCTTATAACTTGTAACTTGCATTCCATCAAAAAGGTGACTCTTCCTAACACTCTCCAAGGTGGTTTAATTGATTTCAAAATGAGGATTAGGCTTAGGTTAAGTGACTTCATGGCAAAGAACCCTATTTGACATGTCATTTGCACATAGACAATACAAGTGTCAAATGGCATGCACACGCACATAAAAACACTTTACACATTACGATGACATGTCTCTAATCAACCATGCTCTCTGACTATAACACTCATACACAGTCATAGTACAAAATAAATACAATACAACGAGGTTTTGAATCTTCCAAAGATTCACCTTGGCTTAACCATGTTCACATAAGATTGAAGCTTGTTTCCCCCATTAATCACCATGGTTCCACTTTCCTGCACACTCAACTTAAACATTAGTAACCCAATAAGATAATATAGGATCCATACAAACATGTACAACATAAATCTAATATCTCATACTACTCATTAACGTATACAAGTAAGTATCATCTAATCATATTTGTTCTAAGTACTATCGATAAAACATTGCAATAGCATATTCCATTTAACTTTCATCTAAGTGCATATTCAAAACATTACATTATCATTCTCATAAAATATTTAAAAAATTGAAATATTGAATATGTGTATCAATAGTAATCTCTCTTAGTATAAATCATTTTCAATTAAAGTATCATCATAACTCTTTCTCACATAACAATGAAACTCTGAGTCATCTTTAGTAAATCGTAAAAATAATATAAAATGGATATGTGTAGATTGGTTAACTAGTAACTTTGATTAAGTTAAACATAAAGGTCAAACATAGTGACATTTCTAGCAATATCCCCTTATCACATTATGAGGGGTTTGTGTGATTTTCCAGGTTTAACTCCATAGACTGTTAGAATGTTTCAGTAATTATGTCATAATAATTTAGAAACAAGTTTCAAACATATCCATGTATTTGATTATCATCATAACCTATACTCATAGTTGTTCTTAGTAGGCTGAATGTTATTTTATCCTTCCTAACTGCCTAGCAAATCATCCATAGTGTCTCATGGTCAGGTTCTTGTCTTAAACATTTTAAATATCATTTCCATGTGGTCTTATCTTATCAACCTAATATTACTAGAGAGAGTATGAAAGTCCACATTAGTCTCCTATAGGATCCCTTAAATCATGATTTGTAATAAAACAAAATGTAAAGCATAACTCAATTAACTCCTAACCAGTTTTATTTCATCAGGATGTAGAATAAGGTACTAGTGCAGGCCTTACACATGGTTAAGGGATTTTAATTAGCCTATTAAAAGTGAGTCTTGTTAGAGGACTTTAGGCCATTCACTTGGAATGCCACCCTATGAAAAGATTTTCCAATGACTTTTAGGTCAACCTTTCTTCGAAGGATTTACCCTAGACGTATACAATTGTTAGAGAGTAATGGTAGAGCTTTGATCTAATACAACTTACAACTTCACTTGCAGATTATAGATCTCTGTCTAGTCCTCAATTCTGCTTGGCTTTCATTCTTTTTAGCTCTAATAGCTTGTTCACCCTTCATGCATTCATCTCCTTAAGCCATCTTTCTTATTATGCCATTATAGAAACTTCTCTTGGGTCACTTGATGAAAAAAAACCCTTAAGTCCTTGTCCTCCTTAAGTTCTCGCACATAACACCAATCTCTCCAACTCTTTTTCTTCATGACTAGACATTCCTATATATAGGAAATTATTATATTTTCCCACTCATTATCCATCATCTAAATTAGGGTTTTGGATGGATTAGGTAGGATATAATGTATCTACCCCATATCTTGTCTTCTCTAGAAACTTTTCTTAGAATCCATTTGAATTCACCTCCAAAATGGTTTACATAAAATTCTATGCCACCAAATCATCAATCTTATCTTCCTCCTGGTTCACAAGTTCCAAGAAAATAAACTTGTTGGATTTTATTTGGTGAATCTTTGATCTTTTTCATAATGTAGCAGTTTGACATTATCAATCTTCTAATGTTCAACACATACTACATTACTCGACATCAATTGTAAAATCACTTGGTATCAGCTAGATTTTATTGGTGCTCAGCATCAACTAAAATTCACTCGGCATCTACTGTCTTGCTCGACATCCACTAGAATTTTCTTTCACTTTGCTCCAATTGAATTTTTTCTCAACTTGTACTAACTTATCTCAGCACCTACTATCCACTCGGTCAAGCTTGACAGACAAACTTTGTTTATCTTGTCCTTCTAAAATTTTTAAGTGTAGCTAGCCATTTTGCAACCTTAATTAGATCATTAATACATCATGTCATCACTATCTTAACTGATCCTTGTACTTCATTACATAATCATAACTCAACTGCTCCTCTTGGTGCTTTTGTTACATCTTGTTGATCAAATCCTCCTCATCAATCAACTAAGTGATAGTACTTGAATCATATAAGAAACTATCTTACCAACAAATAGTAGGTTTGAAATCAGTGAAAAAACAATGATTGAAACACATAGTCTTCTTCAATAATCTCCTTCTTAACAATACTCTTTTCAAATGATCTTTTCAATCAGATATCAACATTACCATTGATCAAGAATAGCTAATGAACCTTCATCTAAGCTTTTCTTTGGAGCCCTATGACTCAAGTTTCCACTTCTTCTTGGCAACATATTATTGTGGTTCCCTTTATCTGGATATACACTCTTCCTTCTGTACTCTTTATATCCTCTTTAGAAGTCACAAAGTAATCATTTTTTGATTTTTTCAAACTACCTATATCTCTATTTCATGACTCTGAGCATATTTTGCTCCATGACATGGCTGATGTAGTTGTACATGGGTGCCTACTATTTAGATGCCATGGCTTGAAATTTGTTGTTATATATGGCTCATTTTATCTTCTTGTAACTCTTGTATTACTATTTTTGTTTGGGTGTGATATGTTGTTGTGACATGAGAAAAGAAAAGGTAAAATAAAGAATAAAATTGAGGAAACCCTTAGCAACAATGAAGAATAATTTGGTTTTTTCAGTATCATTATCCATTTTAAAGTCAAAACACATTGTTTAATTTCATTCCTATTCAATAGAAATGCTAGATAAATCATCAAACTATTATGCCACTTTAAGAACTATTATGAAATATTTCTACACTTTGTTTGAAAAACTGCTCCCATATTCTATTACATCTATAAATGCTATGCTCATATAAAATACATATTACATTTTTTCTGATATTACTCCATATTTGGGTAATGCTAATCATAAGATTCTCCATGTACCTATTTCTAAGAAATGATGATGAATGAAGTGTGTATATTAGTCTGATGGTTTCCTTTATCTGGATATACACTCTTGCTTCGCTACTCTTTATATCCTCTTTAGAAGTCACAAAGTAATCATTTTTTGATTTTTTCAAACTACCCGTATCTCTATTTCACGACTAAGGATATTTTGCTCCATGACATGGCTGATGTAGTTGTACATGGGTGCCTACTATTTGGATGCCATGGCTTCACATTTTTTGTTATATAAGGCTCATTTTATCTTCTTGTAAATCTTGTATTACTATTTTTGTTTGGATGTGATATGTTGTTGTGACATGAGAAAAGAAAAGGTAAAATAAAGAATAAAATTGAGGAAACCCTTATCAACAATGAAGAATAATTTGGTTTTTTGCACTATCATTATCCATTTTAAATTAAAAACACATTGTTTAATTTCATTCCTATTCAATAGAAATGCTAGATAAATCATCAAACTATTATGCCACTTTAAGAACTATTATGAAATATTTCTACACTTTGTTTGAAAAACTGCTCCCATATTCTACTACATCTATGAATGCTATGCTCATATAAAATACATATTACATTTTTTCTGATATTAATCCATATTTGGGTCATGCTAATCATAAGATTGTCCATGTACCTATTTTTGAGAAATGATGATGAATGAAGTGTGTATATTAGTCTGATTTAAATCTTATCTATTTAGCTCCATCAAACTTTCTTTGTATCTTCCATATACTTCCTTCCCTAGCTTCTCATGTAGCTTACGTTGTTTAGTTAGTTGATTCCACATAGCTGACTCTATAATCATGATATTTTAGTTCTTGCAATTTTGTTTTAAAAAAAAGGTTTCAAGCTTCAAAGTCTTTCCTCGTTAATGTTTAACTCATCCAATCTGTATATGTATATAAAAGAAAAAGGTTTCATGTAGAGAAGATCATGTCCTTTTAATACTTTTGTCTTCAATTGTTCTCAACTACTTCATGATTTGATTGAAAGGTTTTATACTTGTAATTGATGTACATCCCTTTAAAAATCTCCTTAAATCTTCAGTCAGCTACTTTGGTTCAACTAGAAGGTCCCATACTTGTAACATATGTATGCCCCCTCAATGGTCTCCCCAAGGTCTTTTCCCCTACATGACTTAGCTGAAAGGATTCATGCATGTATCTTATGCATGATCCTTCAACAACTTCAACCTTCATACCTGTATCTACACATGAAACAAATTTATTAGTATAAAACCTACTTTGTTTTAAGATATTTATATTTCCTTTGCATCTTTTAATGCATTTATATAAATACTCATGTTGTAAGAACACTAAGTAGTACAAAGATAATTGGAATGGTTCCCATTGCTCAGTTTGTATGAACTGACCCCCCTCTTTACATTTTGTAGGTCTATTCAAAGATGGAGATGTGGGCTGAAATCTTCTTCAAACTTCAGATCAATGACCTTCCATTCAAGTCTTAGAGGCTTTCCCCCTTATCTTTCCAGTACTTTTCTATTTATGCAATGTGTTTATACAAATAGTGTATTAAGAGTTGCCATGACTTGTGTGGTATTTGAATGCATTGTATCAAGTACTATCTAAAATTTGAACATTTTGTACCTTATAAAATAGTTCTAAAATATATTTCAATAAAAGTGTACTATTTTGGTACTTGTATGTAATTTGAATAAAAATGATCAATTTCTCTTGTTTATTGATTTCTGTACTTCACATTATGCATCCAAACCAATTCTATAATATGTATGACCAGCAACTTAAAACACATAGTGCAATATATAAGAAAGTTTAACATAACAATTTAGGAGGTATGCTAAATTGATAATAGTTACAATTGATGGGAGTTATAATTCATCTTTTTGGGTGTTGATTTCTTGTGTGGTTCTTCATATGATGCATGGCATTTGTTTCAGCAAGGTTCTATATTCTGGAGTTAGCTTATGCACTCTTTGATTTAGATCATTGGATGACATATGGACCTATATATATAGTCATTGATGTTATTATAATGTATTATGTAGTTGGTCATTATTCATTATAGACTAGTTCTATATTATATAACACATTTCCTATCATTGGAGAATGTGAGCTCAAAGATGACCTGTGTGTCTAGATGGCTATATATGAAATATAGTTGAGTTTTGTAGAGAAACAAAGGAAGGAGATAAAGGTGATAACTTGATAGGTAAGATTTAGTATAAAATATGGAATGTATCAGCCATAACTAGGAAGGCCCTACAACTTGGCATGTATGTTGCTCATTTGATGCAATTTAAGATCTTTTGTTGAAAAGAGAGGTTTCTCTCAACTGCACATGTACCATATTAAATTAGAAACACCTTAATTTAATTATTATTTAGCACAAATTTGAGGTGAGGTCATCATTCATTTGCATATTTCTTCCTTTCTTCCCTTTTATGTCCTTCCTCCTAGGTAGAGTTGTGGTAAAACCTAATAGATTCTCTTTAAAGCTCCTATTTTTCATGGTGTAAGACTCAAAGTAGGATCTATCCATCTAGATCCTCCCTTCCCTTCATTTAATTACATGGAATCTACTCTTTGTATTGAAATTACTATATCTTAGACTCTATGCCTGATTTTTGGGATCCATGACCTATTTTGGAATCCTAGAGGGATCCTGGAGGTTTTGAGCCCTGGTTGACAATAATGTATTACATCCCTATCCAATCAAGGATGTATTACATCTATGTAGGGCCAATTAAGGGTGTAGTGTGCCCTTGTTTGGGTTCTATTATGGGTCCTCTATTTGGGTTGTGTCCAGATAGCTTTTGCAATGTTAATTCCTAGATGGGTTGACCTATGAGAGTTAGTAAATTTTGAGCCCTTTATATACCCTTCTATTTCTTTATTTTGACATCATGCATTCACAAGTTCAATCACTTATGATCAAGCTCAAGTTTTCAAGCATTCTCCAAGCATTCAAGAGATTCAAGAAACCTCTCCATTGAAGATCAAGGATTTGTGCATTCAAGCTACTAAAGGAGTTTATGCTAGAACTTCTATTGCATTTTCAACATTCAAGATCTCCCTTCATACATTCAAGATCCTTTGTTGCATCTTCTACACTCATCCTCTCAAGATCTATAGTCACTCATAAGGCATATTTCAATCACACTCATTCATGAAGGTTTTGGTTTCACTTTGGTTTCCTCTCTAGGGTCTTTGAAGTTGAGTCAAAAGGTATTGCATCTACATACTTGATTGTATTCCAAAATTAAGAGCTTATTCAATGATACACACTATTTCATGTTAGATCCATCACTATTACTTGTTAGTATTCTATCTTTATTTCAATTCCCCAATAACAAACAAACACGTTTTGGATCTTGGATTAGAAAACACATTGCAGATTTGGATACCCTTTTCAACTTTATTTAGAACTGCAAAATTTAAAATAGCATTGCACTCATTATTGTAGGGTTGATCAGGCCACCCTTGATACACAAGGTTGACCAGGTCACTAGTGATCATTTAGTTTGGTCCTGAAAGATCATCAAACAATTTTTGGGCTTTATCCATTGCACACTTTTCAACTTGAATCCTAGATTATAATAGTTTCTAAGCTTGTCTGACAAGCCATTTTTAGGTTTGTATTTCATAAGGTATATCATCTTCCCCTTTTTCATTTTAATACTCTATATTTCTACAATACCATGTCTACCTTGTTACTTAAATCCTCTTAAGGTGGAGGTGAGAGGGAAATTTTTTGGGTTATTCATCCTTTTGTATTGGGTTTTCACATTGATCCTCCCTCTCCACCTCTCCTCTTCCCCACCCTGGCAATGTTGCATCAATTTTATATAGGGTAGAATGTTTCCTTTTTCCTCCCATACAACACATTTTTGTGCTTGTGTTATAGTTGTTAGGGGGATTGGTCATCTCCTTTGGGGATACACCAAAGGAGATCCTTGGGATGAACTTTATCATAGATTTGGACCTTTTAAGGATGAATTTTTATACAAGTTGTTAACATGAGTGCTTGTCATGTTTTTCTTGGAAGACCTTGGCAGTTTGATAAAGGAGATATTCATAATTATAGAAATCATATTGCTATAGTTTAGAAGGATGAAAGTAATTTTTTTTGATTCATTTAAAGTTTAATTGATCAATTTGGTGGAGATTGAACTAAATATACTTGCAAAATAATTCACTGATTATAGTATAAATCTTATATGAGTTTGTATTCTTATTTTTAAAGAACTAATATTATAATGATAGTAGACATATAAGCCTATAATTGTTCAAAATAATAATGGGAAAGTAAAGGGTGGGTGAATCAGTACTTCAAAACTTTAACCATAAAACATTCCCACACATCCATCTCACAATTTAGCATATAAACTGAAATAGTTAACTACACACTACATCCATAGCATAAAATTAATTTAACACATAACATAATAAATTTCTTTACCCAAAAAGCCTCGAAGGAGAAGGTAAAACTAGGGTGGGAATGACACCCAAAAATCTTCACTACTGCAGTTGTAAAGTGTAGCCAATTATGATTACAATGAGTTTGATCATAAACTATGATCTACCCTATGAGGGGTCTTTCTTGTCAAAGGATACAAAGACTATTAGGTCTCATCTTGTTAGAGGATTTATACTCACAATTAAGTAAGCACTTAGTTAAAAGATTTATAAGAGCCTATTTAGGCTACAAAACCTGTTAAGGCTACTTTGTTAGGAGATTTTCTCTATATCATCTGTTAAAATGATTCAACACCATGATCCTTCGGTTAGCACCTTATTGCTAGATGTTAGATCTTCTCTTTATTGATAAATCCTTGATTCTTCTGATTAGATATGCCTCCTCTATCCTCATTCTCTTTGACTTCTTTTGCAAATCGTAACACTGTTGTAACCTCCATAGTCACCATGAATGCTCTCTCTACACTTACCCTTCATCTTTCACACATCTTACAAACTCTTTAGGGTTTACCTCCTTAAGTAAACATAGGTGGACTAGGGTTAGGTTAGAAGCAATAGCTATGGTTGATCCATATTGCTGCCTAAAACATCCCTTAATATGATTGGTTGCATGTACTATATAGGGATTCACAATATGAATCAATCCTTATCTTCTACAATTGCAAAACAATGTATATGTCAGCCCAAAAATGGTTTACATAGTAGATTGTTCCATTACAAACAACTATGTCTTTGATTGTTCACTTGGCATCCAAGGCTCTGATGCTCAGCCATCACTGTGTTCTTAATGCTGTAACTTAGCTTCTGAACAAATCAATATACACTATTTACTCGACACCTATATCACTTGACACATACTAACTTTCTCAACTCCTTCTATTGGGTTGGCACTTGAGTTACTTGACACACATAGAATTCTCAACACATACTAGTGCTCAACACTAACTATCATATTGCTCAACATGTATTGTCTGGCAACTTATGCTCAACATTATTTGATCACTCAACATGCACTACTCACTCGGCTTGCACTAGGTTTTTGCTAGATAATGACTTAAGTGCTTTGTCAATGCCTTGTCAAAACCAAAATAAGATCAATAATCTCCCACTTTGACATGAGTGGAAAAAAAACTTTGTCATGCATATACAACCTTAATATGAGCATAACTTAGACAATATATATATATATATTTGACTCAGCTTGCATACAAAATTTCAAAACTTCCAAATTTTTCAAAATGGATGACTTATCATTCATACCTTATAACTCTATTACTCCCCTTGAGTAAATATTTCCTTTTCTATTTCTACTTTTGATACTCCCCTTGAGTAGATGTGTGTCTTATGCCTTATCAAACTTCATTTCCCAAAACTTTACCCCCCTTTCTTCAATTCCCCCTTTTTTGACACTTATGTCTTTTGGGTGGTACACTAATAGTGTGTTTATCCAAAAATGATTTATGGATCTCCATTATAATCTTTAGTGTTGCATCCCAATTTTTACTGGCTACCTCTAGAGATTGATATTAAATGTCTAACTAGGTATCAAGGTCAACTAAGCCATCATGTGTAGAAAGTTGAGAGTCTTTCTTCATCAATGTCTTAGGATAGGCTAGTTCCTTATGCAACACTTCCATGTGAGGAGTCAACATGGATTGGATACTAATCATGGTAGACATGATGTTTGCATCTTGTGCTTGCAGCTCAGAAAGCCTACCTTGTGTGAACAAAAAAATCTGAGAATGTGCTTGACTCTAACAAGGATATAACTTTATTGTTGCACCTGTTAGATGTAGATCTCCTTGTAGCTAGCAAATAGCCCTATAAACTTCCAATATGAATAGATTAACATCACATAACTTGGTGTATAGAGAGAAAATATTCTCTAACACCTTCCTCACACTCTCCACTTTGGTTGCTAAGTCAACCTATCTTAGTGTAATAGCACTAGATGTCTTCTCCAGTGCCTTAGTTTGAAATTTCCTTTTAGACCATTCTAAAAGTTTAACATTAGAATCTAGGTCTTCATTGTTTATCTTTTCAACAATATTGACAAGTTTCTCGATAAAGGGCTTTTCTTCATTCATATCAAGGAGACTAAAAGCATCATAAAATATGTCTTTTATGTCATACAAAACTTACTTTTTATTGTACTCTCTTCTCATAATTCCTTTCCTCTTTTTCCTTTGAAGAGCCTCTTTTAGAATACTCATCTCTTCAATAGTGATTTTTGTAAGATCAAAATTTGGCAATTCAATCAATTCATCTAGACTTACATGACTATATGATGTATCATCTACACTCTTCGATGTGCTAGGACTAAGCCTTGATGTTTGCAATGGTGTAGCATCTATGCTCGACCTCTGAAGAGTGTTACTAATAAGAGGAGATGTAGAAACTGGTAGTATGACCAGTGTTTGTATAGCAATCTATTCCTCTAGCTTAGTAGTCACCTCTAACTCTTCAATCATATTATCCTCCTTCTCTTCCTATTGAGCTTTGCCTTGATCTTGTGAAATAGGGATAGAACTTGCTTCTTGACCTGTGTGTACTTCAATACCATCATTCTCAACAATAACTTTTGCAATAGGCAGTGATGTAGTTTTTGGTTGTGCCTCTACCTCTTACATATGAAACACTATAATGGGCATTGCAGATGGTGTATTAGTTGTAGCAACTGTTTGTGCCAAGTTTGCACTTTGATCTTCTTGAAGATCCTTTATTTTTGTCTCTTCACCTCTGTAGATTGAGGGGACACATTAGATGTTTCTTATGGTTTCTCCACTATAGATGAAAGTTTTTCCTTGTCAATCTCATCCACTCTCACCAGTATAGGGTTTGTGCATAGCTGGGCTACTATGATGGAGTTTGTTAATATCTTCTTTAAATCTTCCTCTGTCAAGGGATTGACATTTTGAGTTGATGTATCAAGAACATTCTTTATGAGAATTGATTCCTATTGACTCACTTGATTTGTGTATGGTGGACTGGCACTCAACACCTATACATCTTATACATCTTGTTGCTCCTCTTCAGTTGTGCCCTCTTGTGTTGTCTCCTTAGTGCCATCCACATTACCATCTTTTTCATAAACATCAAATTCGTGAACCTTTTTCCTCATCACCTTTCTCTACCTCTTTGTTTGGCTCCTTTTTCTCTTCAATTGGTGTCTTTTCTATGGTCTTGGTGGCTAGACCATAAATGTCTTTCCAAAGAAATGTGCTTTGTGTCACCACTTCTTCTATTTGATTCCTCAAAATCTTAAAAGCTCTATATTCGGGGGAAAATATCCCCTTATACTTATTCATGGCTTTAGCCATCATCTTCTTATCCAAAGAAGGCATAACTTGGGCTAGCTAAGCCTCTCTTATTTGCTTCTTAGTGGTCAAACTATATTGCCCCTTTTTCTCAACTTGGTCACATAGACTTTTGGGTAATGAGTCGGAAATCTCTAGTGGAGTAGATTTGAAAGTAGCCATCATATCATAAAAGGACTCTTCAACCTTATTCTTTTCTACACTCCCTAGCTTATCAAAATATATATGTGTGAAACCAGATAAATCTTCATTTGTAATGATATTTTCACACAAATGATCAATGTTAGAAGAGGGATTATGGCTTACCATCTTGAATTAGCTCAAGTCATCTAAATCTGTCCTCTCCTCATCTAAATCATCCTTCTTTTTCTTCTTCCTTAACCTTCTATAGGTTTTCTTCTTAGGCTTGCTCAACTCTGTTGTAGTGATTAGCCTATTTCTCTTAGGCTTTGCAATTTCAGTAGCTTGTATAGTAGTTGCCCTTGTGCTTGACCTAGTGGTAGGTACTGCAAGATTCTATTGTGGCTTCTTCATAGGCTTCTCTATTTTCTCCACTATTTGTTACTTTGATTTTCTCTTTTTGGCCTTTGTTTCCTTAGGTGCTTCCTCAACTTCTTCTCCCTTGACACCTTTTGCATATTCTTCTTGATCCTCTCCTTGGCTTTGTGTTAATTTCAATGGGGCTTGGCCTTATTCTTCTTGTTCATCATCTTTATCTTCTTCTTCTTCTCCCCTTTCACCAAATCTCTCCTTCAACTTCTTCACAAATTTCTTCTTCTTTCTAAAAACTATAACTATCTTCAAATCAATTGATATTCTAGATTTGGCTTCCTCATAATTACCAAATGAGGTGGCACTCTTTTCAATGTCTTTTGCTAATAAAGTTGTCATTTTGTAGAGACCTCATATACATTGATTTCATATGGCAAGGGCTTCAATCATCTGACCCTAGGTATTGTTTCTTGCACATATGTGTAGTCTACATCCACTAGGAAACAAACATCATTGCAATGTTTGTCCACAAGTGATACATGGATCCTTAACTGTTGTTTTAGAGATTTCTTAAAATCCTCAAAGTAGCTAGTCATTACTGACTCAAAATTATCTCCACGCTACTCTATTAACACTATGATCTAATGTGTGATAGACCTATTTATCTTTCACACTAGTTTTCCAAATGTAGGAAATGTGCTTTTCACATAAATGAATATGAAAACTAGGAGAGAACCAAATTTGAATGATGTACTCTTTGTTTTCTTGATGGCCTCCAAGTTTTCTGATAACTAATGTAGTTGTAACTTGGCAAGGTCATAGGTGTGGTTTCTCTTTACTATCTTGTAACCCAATTTAACAGCCATACACAAAACACTATTTAGTCAGCTTGATTGAAAGAATTTGCGAGAAATTACTCTCACTACAAAGGCAATTAGGGGTCCTGATATAGTATCAATAGACATCCCTCTTTTGTTCCATACAACACCTATATTTTTCTCAATCACTTCCTTTGCATCACTGCACATACTCTTAGGTCTATCTAGGGTAGGGTACCCTGATACTTAGTTTATTATCCTCTTGGTGATCTTAGTTGGTCTATTCTCCAACCAAATGTAGTCATCATGTATGCAACTTAGCATAATTCTGGTCCATTTAGTCTTGATCACATTGGGAAAATCTAGGGCATAGGTTAGTCCTTTCTTTTCTATGATTTTCTTCTTTTCCCTCAAGACTCCATTATCACATAGCTGACTGTATACATCCCTTATCTCCATATCTCCTACTCCTCCAAATTTACATTTATAGCAACACCTCACATCCTAAATCATGAGAAATTTTGGTGGTATCATACATAGCGCACCAAGAGGTTCTCCTTTATAACCAATTTCACATATTACTTAGAAAGGGGGTTGCCTAACATCATTACTTATCAATTGAACATTGAAAACTTCCTTCCCCTTTTTCCTAACACTTACAAAAGAGATAGTTTCTATATTGACTACTTAGAGTTTGCAAAAAATCAAACAACATAACTTAGCAATAGCTAAATACCTTTCAAATCTATAGTATGATGTCGAGTAGTAGTCAAATCTAGTTTACAAACACTTGAATCTCCTTTTGTAATTCTACTTCGTGCTCTTCATGCTCTCTTCAATCCCTGGTGAATGCAAATGAGTCAAAATTTGACTATATAACCCTTGATATTCAACAATAAATGCTTAATGCTTACACAATTGTAAGCTCGACCAATACAAGCTTTCCAACTCACTCAGCTAACACATGATTTCCAATTGTTACCAATTTAGCCTACCTTGTAAATTGCTATGTTAAAATTGCTTATATACTACACTATATGTTTTGAGTTGCTGATCATGCATATTACATAATGGTTTGGATGCAAAATGTGAAGTATAAATATCAGTAAACAAGAGAAATTGATCATTTTATTCAAGTTACATACAAGTACCAAACTAGTACACTTCTATTGAAATATATTTCAAAATTGTTTTATATGGTACAAAATGATAAAATTTTAGATAGTACTTGATACAATGCATTCAGATACCACACAAGTTGCAACAACTCCTAATGGGTAAAAGTACAAACCCGTGCCACCCTTTTACAAAGGAAAAGGCTAACAAAAGTATAATTGTTTAACTTCAATGACATAAATCTTGTATTATTATTTAGAATTTGAAAATGAAGTAAAATAATGAAATGTGTAGAAATCAATGAAGTATAGGATTATACTTTTTAATAATTTTTTGCAAAAAGAAATGATAGATTTTCCTATTTTTTAATGATTACTTTTTAGTTGCTAAAAAATACTAAAAATTAGGGGTCTAGTTCCCACCACAAAACTACAAGGAAATAAACTTATTTCCTTTTGATCTCAAATTATGCTATAGGTAATATATGTAGCTAGAACAATAAAAAACAAAAATTGACTTTAGACTTATATTTTCTCTTTTATAACGATTCAAATTTCAACTTATTCAAATTGATAGTTTTCATCTCCCACCACATTTTTGAAAATAAATCTATTCCAACAAAAAGAAAAATTATAGATTCTTAAAGGACTCTCTCCTCTAGAAGTCATATAATTTTTAAATTTTCTGATATGATTTACTATTTTTTCTTGTCTCAAAATTGACATCTTCTCGAGTTTTAAAATGTGTACTTGTAAAATTTTTTAATTACTATATATTATATCTAATTAAAAAACTATGAACTCTATATGATAATATTCTTGATTACGAGCTCTATTAAATGGTGTTTATATGTTATAAAAAAAAAACATAAAAAATAGTAAGAGTTATTGAAATGTTAGTATTATGAAATAATTTAATTTCTTTGGTAATTTGATACTAACTACTATAAAACATGTATTTAATAGACTTTTCCAATAGGAAAAGTGGGAGAATAAATTTAACAAGATCATATGTTTGAAAAAATTGATTTTTAGGTACAAATACTCAAGTTTAGTCATTTTGATTAGTCAACCTGAAAGGTGAAACAATTTAGTACTTTCACCTAATACAATATTTGAATAAACACATTACATAAACTTAAAAGTGCTGGAGAGATAAGGGGAAAAGCCTCCATTTCTTGAATGGAAGGTTGTTGATCTGAATTTTGAAGAAGATTTGAGCTCGCATCTCCATCTTTGAATACACTTTTAAAATGTAAAGAGGGGGGTCAGTTCATATGAACTGAGCAATGGAAACCATTCCAAATATCTCTGCACTACTTAGTGTTCTTACAAAATGATCATTCAGATGACTATATTAAAATATGCAAAGGCAAGAGAAATATTTGAAAGCAAAGTAGGTTTTATGCTAATAAGTCTACTTCATGTCTAGATTTAGGTATGAAGACCAAGTAAGTTGTTGAAGGAACACACATACATACATGTGTGAAACTTTCTGACTGAAGTCATGTAGAGGCAAAGATTGATTAAGGAGGTTTTAGAGGGGGCATACGTACATTATAGGTATGGGACTTTACAACTAAATTAATGGAACAATAGAAGATTAGATGTTGAAGGGACATAGAAATTTTTCATGAAACCTTTTGACTTAATTTATAAAACTACATAAAGTTTTTATTACTGTAGGAAGTTTTAATTGCTACATGACAAGAAATATGCTACAGGAAGAGAGTTGCAAGTAGATAATTTAGATATTGTATTATATCTTTAAACATGAAATAAAGGATTGTTTTTAGCTTTTACTTAAAAGAAAGAATAGTAAGAGGAAATCAAATTTCAGAAAATGATACAATTATAGAAAAAAGATTGATAATCATAATGGAAGTTCATAGATAATGAAGGAGAAATCACAAGTATACCAAGTTTATTACATACATGGTATCTTTCAAACAAGTCCATGCAACTTGTAGGAGTTGCTAAATAGAGAGGAATATGTTGCCAAAACCCAAACAATGAAATACTGCAATGAAGAAATACTCAACATTACTAAAGTAATTTTCAAAGAAGCCATAGTTTTATTTGTGAAATTTAACTACTGGCTACAACAAGAATAATAAAGTCTAGAAGTGACAACGATACAATCACATTTGCATTCAAAATCACATGGTAGTGCAACCAAATCAAGCATCCATTCAAAGGAAAATAAAGATCCCATGTTTTGAAGAGTTTACATAGAATTATCTTCCACTCACAACATAGAAAGTCATAACAACATTCATAGAAAAGTTTTTCATCATTCAATGGGAAGGAAACAATCAAAGGAAGTTTAAAGATTTGAATCAACATTTTTTTGAAATAAGATCTACAAATTTAAAATAAGAACAAGGGAATGGTGCAATTTCACTATTATTCTTTCAAGGAATTAGTAAAGAATCATAAAATGGCTCTTGTACCATCAAATGAAGAATTCATAGCAAAATACACCCATAATGGTCGAGATCTTGGTTTGTCAAGATAATTTTATACATTAAGGATGTTACAGTTAGCCAATACCCAAAAGAAAGAGTGCAATGAGTTACTAATGAATGACTACATATAGGAATAGAGCATGAATTGCAATCAACAAGAAAATGCAGTCATATTGTGGGGCATTTTTTGGGCGACTGAGAAGGATTCAAGACAAATGACATTTGGGTTTTGTGCAGAATGGGCCAAAATAGGCTCTTTAGGAGAGAAACAAATATATCAAAATGAATGAAATAGATAATGATCTATTGCATAAGGTCTAGTTATTTTTTTAACTTTCATACTTTTTTGGTGCTAGTTTCTTCTTAGATCAAATCACCACTAAATCAGAACAATGTAGATTCTTTATATACAAGAATCCTTAGCTCTAATAAATAAATTATAAAAAACATGAGAATATCCATGATACAATTATAGAAAAAAGATTGATAATCATAATGGAAGTTCACAGATAATGAAGGAGAAATCACAAGTATACCAAGTTTATTACATACATGGTATCTTTCAAACAAGTCCATGCAACTTGTAGGAGTTGCTAAATAGAGAGGAATATGTTGCCAAAACCCAAACAATGAAATATTGCAATGAAGAAATACTCAACATTACTAAAGTAATTGTCAAAGAAGCCATAGTTTTATTTGTGAAATTTAACTACTGGCTACAACAAGAATAATAAAGTCTAGAAGTGATAGCGATACAATCACATTTGCATTCAAAATCACATGGTAGTGCAACCAAATCAAGCATCCATTCAAAGGAAAATAAAGATCCCATGTTTTGAAGAGTTTACATAGAATTATCTTCCACTCACAACATAGAAAGTCATAACAACATTCATATAAAAGTTTGTCATCATTCAATGGGAAGGAAACAATCAAAGGAAGTTTAAAGATTTGAATCAACATTTTTTTGAAATAAGATCTACAAATTTAAAATAAGAACAAGGGAATGGTACAATTTCACTATTATGCTTTCAAGGAATTAGTAAAGAATCATAAAATGGCTCTTGTACCATCAAATGAAGAATTCATAGCAAAATACACCCATAATGGTCGAGATCTTGGTTTGTCAAGATAATTTTATACATTAAGGATGTTACAGTTAGTCAATACCCAAAAGAAAGAGTGCAATGAGTTACTAATGAATGACTACATATAGGAATAGAGCATGAATTGCAATCAACAAGAAAATGCAGTCATATTGTGGGGCATTTTTTGGGCGACTGAGAAGGATTCAAGACAAATGACATTTGGGTTTTGTGCAGAATGGGCCAAAATAGGCTCTTTAGGAGAGAAACAAATATATCAAAATGAATGAAATAGATAATGATCTATTGCATAAGGTCTAGTTATTTTTTTAACTTTCCTACTTTTTTGGTGCTAGTTTCTTCTTAGATCAAATCAACACTAAATCAGAACAATGTAGATTCTTTATATACAAGAATCCTTAGCTCTAATAAATAAATTATAAAAAACATGAGAATATCCATGAATCATTTTAGGTAAAAGAGTAAAGATACATGGAAATAGAGTAGATCCAACAAATACTGAAGATAAGTATAGCTACAACAAAATCTTAGCATGGAGTAAAAGACTATATACAGAACTCTATGCGATCTAGATCATAACAACACTCAAGGCCACCAACAACATATCCAAATACCAGCTCTGAGTAGAAGATAGGGATTTATGGCTATAAAATACATAAGCTATGTCACATAATGATTTAACTGAACTTCTACAGTAGTATTCTACCAAGGTTTTTATGGATAAAACAACTACCAAAACAATGATTCTTTATTTTTGATATGTGCAAATTCAAGAAAATACCATAGAAAAAATGATGAATAAGTTACCACATAAACCAACAAGGAAATGAGCCACCAAAACACTAACAATGAAGCATCAAACATACCCTAACATAAAGAGAAAGCACCCATGAAATTGTCAGTAGCAAGTCATAGCTGGAAAACAACAGTAACCAACATTCATGGCAAATAGTAGAGTAGTAGAAACTCATGTCGTGGAGCAACAACTCAACACTCATACATCAAACAATGAAAGTGGATGTCAGATTCACAGTTACAAATGAAGAAATGGCTCCAAAGACAACAACATATGGCATTCAAAAAAAATTGACAAGTGTCTTAGAATGAAATAACCAGAGCATTTATGACATCAACAAAGAATGAACCAAAATCATGGAAGATGTAGAGAAATTCACAGAATGCAAAATGGAGTGGCTAGGATTTCAACAAGCCCTATTCTTTCCTTTTCCCCCTTTCATCGATCAAATAAAGAATGAATAAAAATGCTAAAGCTTTGTTATATTTTCCTTATGAAATTTGACACAATATATTTCAGGTTCGCATTTTGTTTAGCATAGGAGAGTGATATAAATTATTAATTGGAATAATAGTCTGGACTTATCTTTTATAGTCTTTATTAATAATTTTTATTACTTTTTGTATTGTTATTTCATTATTGTAAAATATTATTATTTTAGTTGATGAAATATTAAAATAAACTATTTAATAATAATAATTTTAAAAATGCAATAAGTAATAAAAATCTTGATTAGGCTATTTCTAGAATTAAGTGTATTCAAGAGGGAATTTGTATGTTCTAATTCCTTAATGCAAGGGATTAGAGTTCAGTAGCTATTTTTGGACTCACAGTTCAGACTCAAGATTGTGGAGTCAATTATGGGCTATCTTTGGCATGTTATTGAGCAGTCAAAGCTAGTCTTGCATGCAATTTATTTTGGGAGGCTTTTTTATGGATTTTTGCATGGTTATTGATGAGATTGACAAACTATATTTTTAGCTTGACATTGAAATCTGACTTAAAGTTTGTGCATGCTTTTGATGAGATAGAGGCAATTTTTCAGTTGGCTATCAGTTGGACAGGTGGTTGAGAGCAATTTTTAGGGGTTTCTTCACAATTTGGATCAATTTTGACTCATTTTTTCCATGCATATTTCTGATATCCAAATTAGGGTTTCAAGCTCTATTTATTTTACATTCACCTCATTATGAGGTATCTTCTTTTGGGCTTAGATTTTTTGCACATTGTAAATTTTTGAGTTTATTGTAAGAGCACTTTGTAGCAAATATTTGTCAACATTGGTTATACAGATTCAATGGTTCCTTCTCATTGATTCTTTTTTTCAATATTGTGGGTTCTTTTCTTTTATGTTGTGTTCATCCTTCATTAAAGCTATATTCCGTATTGCATGTTAGAATCTTGATTTTTGTAATTGTAGGACTTGTTTGTGTCCTTATTCTTTTTGCAAAAAATTGGTAAAACCCACATTTTCCTTTCAAAGCAAAAGATTTTAGGTCCTTTCATAGAATCATTTTTGTAGTTACATGCTTGTTTGGGTATTGTGATTCATTTGTATCTTGGGTAATTGTTGTTTATTAAAATTGAAGTTGCATACAAGTCATTAGTGTATCACTTCATTTAGGTTTAAGTATCTGTTATTTTCATTGACTTCCCATACATTTTCCCACATATAAGTTAGTTTTTAGGTGATCACTATTTAGGAACTGGCCTAGCATCTAGAGATTCATCTCTTGTTTTAGAACAACCCACCATCTGAGAGAGTTTCCATGTTTCAACAAGATAGCTAGATTTTTCATCTCGCTATAGGTGCAATTCTGATTGAAAACACCAATACCCTCGGCTAACATAGTGGGCTCAACCAATACTAACACAACTCCATCACTCGGTAATAACTATAATACCATTCATACTTAGAAGCAATTGTGAAAATTTCCATGCTCGGAAAGAACATAGAAAATAACAAAACTATGGATTTTCTCTAGGTTCTAATCATTCCATTGCAACTTAAAACATGCATATATGATCTTTTCAAATCTTACGTTCTTGGAAGTACTGATGCATAATATAAATTTTTAAATATTAATCCCATACATACCTTAATTACCTAATTGGGGGTGATGTGATCACCTGATCCATTGGATGAAGTGATCTCATCTACACTTGATGTACTGCAATCTTCCTTCTTCCATGCATTTCTCATCTACACCTTTACCTTTTCAACATCAACATTCTCTTTATCCTTACTGGATTCATTTCTTAGTGTATGTGACCTTGTTGGATAGTTTTTGCTAACATGACCAATCTTCAAACAACTGAAGCATACAATCCCATTTAGCCATCTATTGTAGTTGCCTTTGAAGTGTGTTCTAATGTAATTTTCAAGAATGTGACCATACTCTTGACAATAGTGACAACTGCACCTTGTGTTGTAATCCCAACCATATGAATTTCTATTGTGGTTTCTATTTGTTTGCTTGTTTCATGTCCACTTGGATTTGGATTTGCACTCATATGTCTTGTATCCATAGTTTTGAGAGTTGTAACAATAGCCTTCAAATCTTTGTATGTTGGTAGTCTTGGCCTTACAATCATGTGCCTGATGTCCTTGCTTCTTGCATTTGTAATAGTGACCCTTGAATTTCTGCTTAGGGTTATGATCTCATTTTTGCTACTGCAAACATTTGCTATGTGGCCCAATTTTCCATAGTTATGACAAGTGGGTTTATTGTTCTTACCTTTGTTACTCCTTTGTTTACCACTTCTAGAAAATTCTTCTTCTTTATTAGTGGTGTATCCCAATCCATTAGTATCATTGTTAGGCCTTGGTGATTCCATCAATTTCTCAAAATACTTTATGGCTTCACTTGGATTATTAGGTTTTTCTCTTTCTATCCTCAACTCATTTTGTAGTAGGGAATTTTGTGTTTCCAAAGTAGTAATCTCAATGTCTTTCCTACTCAATTCTTGATTTTTAAGCATCAATTGATTCATTGTATCCAATTGCATGTTTGCAAGCCTTTTCACATATGATGTCTTCTCTTCAAGTGTGTTAACGAGAAGTCTTTTGTCTTCCTCAATAATTTCTCTATCTTCATCAGATTTCTTTTTCAATTCAATTGTCTCACACAATAGTATTGATTGTGCATCTTGCTTCCTTTTGAGATTTTTGACTTCTATAGTTAAGGCACCATTTTTTTCCATCAAATCTACAATGGCTTCAACAAACTCTTTTGAGTTTCCATCCTCAAATAGTCCAGTAGTATCAATTTCTTGATATTGAGTGTCATCTTGTTGAATAGATATCTCTTTCCTTCTCTTCAATCACTGTAGTAGTTCATCTCTTGCCTCCTTGAGCTGATGTAGGACAAGTTGTATTTGAATCTTCTAGTTGTCAATAGACTTTCCCAATTTGTAGACTTTCATCTTTAAGATCTTTCCTCAAAATTTGTCAATGGGCCTCTAAGAGGCCATTGTTTTAAGATCTTTTTATCTTGTAGAAATAGTCATGAATTTATGGTTTTAAGTAGATGAACTTATGTTTTTATGTATATGTTATATATATGTTAAGACATTAAGTAGAAGTATGGATAGTTCAAATATGATTTAATTGCTTGAATCCATGGACAAAAATGGTAGAATGAAGTAATATTACATGCTAATAAATGCTTCCCCATTTATGCTATGGCTCGGGTAGTTTTCCTCCTATAGCCATAGGATTTGCAAGAGTGGTAATTTGAACATTACACCTTTCCTAATATTGATGATAATATAAATATATGTACATAGGAGGTGTGTACGCATTGAATTTTTTTCAGGTACTTGTCATGTATATTTAAGGATCAACACCTTGGCTTAAAATTAGAGCCAAAGAGATTGTTGAACCATCATGAGTGGAGTAATTAATTATATGCTTTTTGTTGGAACAACACACAAATGTAGCTTCAACAACTTGCTGCATTCCTCAAGGATCTAATCTTGATTAATGTTGATTATTTTTCAAATTTATGAGTTTGCAATTAATCCTCATTAATGGAGTGATCATAGAGTTAGAGAGTAGTTGTAGTTTCCTTTAAATAATGCTCGCTATAGATTTAAGTGCATTGTTTGAAGAAACAAATAGGAAGTTGATTTTCATAGTAGTAGAGTGTGATGCTATTTTTGAGTGTAATCTTTCACAATGAATGCATAACATGAGTAGTTCAAGTTTATTTCCTTTATTTTGATTGTCTTTTCTATTCACTCATCCAAGGGGGCCCACTTGGTGAGTGAAATATTTCATTAGAATAGATTTCATTTCCTTGTTTGTTTCCTTGCAAGATAGAATTCTGTTGCTTCTGAAACCAGTGATAACATAATCAATGAAATGTTCTTGTAGCATAAGTGAACAGATAGGTTTGTTGTTGCAACATTACTTTAAAGCTTTAAGTTAAATTATTGTTTTAGTTGCTAGCATAGAATTCCTTCAGCATTTCCTTCACTTTAGTTGTAATGACTTGAAGGACAATTAGAGCATAGACTTTACAATCATCCTCTCAAGTTTACACTCCTAGGTTGATAAATTAAATGGAGTCAGTGTACTATTTGAAGTAAAACACATGATGTTGTCTGACCATGGAATCATTGTGGAAGAATGTCCAATCCTTTGATATTAAGGTATTAAGCTGACCAACCATTTTTGGCACTGTTTTCGAGGAGATGTCAATCTAGTTCAACCTTGAAGTCATTATGTTAGTTTAAATTTTGCATTATTTTGCTTGCATAGAAGAAGAGACCTCATTGGGAGATTTCTTCCCTGTAATATTCAGGAAGAAATTTTTAATCCTGACCCTAAAGAACCTCATAATGAGAATGAAGAAGAAGAATCTTTTGAAAATCCACTCACTGTTGCTCAAGAAAAAATACCCTCATCCTCTAACGAATCCTTGAATTTGAATGATCTCTTTACTAAACTTGAATACTAAGATAATCCTCTTTCCCTTTTCATCTATCACCCAACACCACTAGGTTCTCATCCAAGAATGGTGAACTGCCTCACAATAGGTGTTCCATAGTCATGCATTAGGCCTGGCTTAGGAATAATCTATTCAAGCTAAGGACTACTTTTCCCCTACCATGAGGTGCATTTAGATTGTTAACCCAGGGACGTATACTTGAAATGGTCGGCACAATATGTGCACTAGGTACCTTGATGAGTCATTATGCTTGTGCTACAGGAAAGTAAAAATGCAAAGGAAGGAAACTACACTACTACTGTAGAAAGGAAACTACTGAATCTATGAATGTTGAAAACACAATGACAAGATAACAGAGATTCCATCTTGACTCATCCATTAGACTGTTCTCGCAGATGCTGCAGGAATGTTCATGAAGTGTGATGCTATAGGAAGGAATTAACTAGCTATGTCTTATTTAAAATACTGCTAATGCTTAGTAAAATGAATCTATTCTATTCTAATCTAATCCACCTTCCAAGTGGGCCCCCTTGGTTGGCTTCTCTAATCTACCAATGTAGGATAGAAACTAAAGAGAACTAATTCATTTTATTAATCATTCATTACATAATTCAGAATTGTAAAACACAACTGCAACAAACTGTGAATTAGTGTTTTCTCTTACTCGATAAAACTTATCAAAACCAAAAATTGAAAAATAAAAAACTTCACACATAGGAGTCGATCCTGACATATATAGGGAATCTACTCTTTATTACATAACAGAAAAGTAACTATCCTAAGTTAAGTCTGCAGGAGAGAATATAGGAGAACAACTGAAAGCGGAAACGAAGGATAATGAAATTGAGGAGGGAGCAATGAAGTTGCGGCATCCACTTGTTACAATGTAAATGCAGAGAAGGTAATGGCTTGTAAAAACTCCTCCTTATTCGCTGCCATGTTTCCTGGAGTGGTTATAACTTCCTTTTCATGGTTGTTCCTTGATGCTCGTTTCTCCTTGAATGCTGTCGGCAACCAACTTATAGATTCTTCTACTCATCATTTAATCCTTATTATCAGGTTAGTTATGATATAAAACATGTTTGCAAATAAACATCCATCAAACTAAATTCAAGCATAAGAATGCACATTTGGATATTTATATGAAATACTGCATAGTAGATATAATTTAGGCAAAGGATGACATAGTTTTTCTACCCCATAAATTATCAAAGGTTTATCAAACATAAGCTTATAAATGTTAAAACAAGGATGAACAAAGTATCATAAAGTATCTTAAACATAACAAAGTAAAAGCATTTTTTAGACTCATCATTTGCCCCCTGCTAAACTAATGCTTGTCCTCAAGCATTACACTTTTTTGTCAAAGATCTGAGCTCCCCAACTTTTGTCTTTCCCTTTTTGCTGCTCTTGAAGGTGTAATAGAATCCTCTGGTCCTTTCCCATACTTCTCGCCTGTGGTCTTCTTGCAACTTATCAAGTTTGTCAACATCACTATCATACAGGGGCCATAAAAGCATTGGAGGTTGCATGGTTAAAGGACACCATAGCTCTGGCCTTAGTTTCTTTCCCAGTTCTAAATATTTTGGAGCTCTATATAATGCTGCTTCCAAATTAATAGGACTGTGTGGCTCTAATTTCTTGAGAGAATCAGGTAACTATGCCCATCTACCTCTTACTCCAGTCATAGCTCTTTGGAACGCAAAGTAGGGCAAGTTTTCATATTCGGCATATACTTTGGCTCTAGCAGCAAATACCTTCTTTTTAATGTCTGGATTACTCTTCCCATAGGTTAATGTAGACCAGTCTCAAAGCATTTCTTCTGGTTTTTTACTTTCGACCCTCAAGGGTAAAGGTTTTGTTCTCTCCTCATCTCTGTAATTAACTAGTTGTCTATCATAATTCACCTCATTAGACATCCATGACATTAAAGCTTTCAAATGCACATCTCCTATATAGAGTAAAGGATTCCACTCAGTTTTTGTAGGAATGACAAAATTATGAATATACAACTCACACAATAGATTTTGTTGCCATGGTGGTAAGGTTTGATACAGCCCATAAAACTCTTGTGCGGTTTTGAATTCTGCATTTACATTTTTGAGGGTTAACATCAACTAAAACAAAAGATATTGTTCTTCCAAACAAAAAGCATATACTCAAGGAGGTGGTTTGCAAGCAAGAGCTTGATCAACTAATTTAAGTGCATGTTCTATGCGCTGTTTCTGTCTTTCTAGCTGTTCTTTCAATTCTTCAATCTCCTCATTTTGTGATGTTATGATCTTGCTCATTCTTTTCTTCTCCTCTTTCCATAGTGCCTTAGCAAATAAATGCTTTCCATATAATTGGAAAAGGAGTTTTTGCAAGGTGACGTCACTATTATCCTTTTCATAATCCTTTTTCTTTTTCCATTCCCAACATAGATGTTCTGCCAAACTATTGATCCATGTTGACTTATAGGGGACTAAGGCAATATTTGAATCATGACTTTCAGGAACTACTTCATTGTCATGGCTTGAAACACCTGGTAAATCCATTAATATTTCATTAATTTCTTGCTCACATGCTACAGGAGGACTACCAGAAGCTTCTGACATCCCAGTGTGAAGGGGAGAATGGTAAAAAATTATCTGCACAGGAGACTCTGGAGTAGGTGCTTTAGACAATATAGGATTTTTAAAAATCTGCCCTCTCATTCTAGGGCTTCTCTGCAAAGGAGTCTCTTCTTGCACTATTGTCTTTTGCCTACTTTTCTGTTTCGGTATCACTGCTGCAAGATTAGTTGCTGTAGGAACCTTCTTTTGTTTCCTTTGTTGCTGAATTGCAGGGCTAAGTTTTTGTTGAGCAACAATTTCTTCTGGTGACTTCTGTTTCCTTTTAGCTTGACTAGTAGTGGGTTTAGGGATGTCCTGTTCAGGTGAAGGCACATTCACTTGAGTGGAAGTAATTTTTGGTTCAATCCCT
Organism: Cupressus sempervirens; assembly: GCA_028749045.1. NCBI lineage: Eukaryota > Viridiplantae > Streptophyta > Pinopsida > Cupressales > Cupressaceae > Cupressus > Cupressus sempervirens. Next base: position 481,312,798 of record CM053787.1, on the reverse strand, counting down.
TGTGCATTTTTTGTTTCAGCTCCCTCAATATTTTGTTCTGCAGGCTCACTGCTGGGAACTACGTTTTCCTCACCCTACTATTCATTAGGGTCAACTTGGGGTTGTAGGGTTTTAAATTTCACAAAGTCATCCCATGTCAAAGGGGATATGTCCCTAAGAGACCTTTCTATTAACAACTTAATCAAAGCATGGTGAGTGACAGAATTATCTTTCCCTTTTTGAGTCTCTTCTGCACTAATACAAAGCATATTATACAGAACATTTGGGAGATTCACGACAATATTGTGCCTTATACAACTAAGCAACTTAAAATGGTGTGCATGTAAGTGAGAAAATTTTCCTTCACATGTAAAATACCTGATGACATGCGTTGCTAGGTTAGGGTATGGAGGCGAGGAAGACAATCTCTTGCACCCCTGCTTTGTAATATCCAATGGAGGGTCATGTGGGGTAGTGAACTGGGCCCTTGCTGACCTAGCATCATGCGAGCTCGGATAATGCTCTCCAATAGGAGGTAACCTTGTTACTTCTATAATTCGTTCTTCTATTGCAATTACTGTCAAACCCCACACAGAAGATTCACCTTCATCAAATGTCCTAGTGAATTCTACAGCTACTTCTTCATCATATGCTGTTAAATTCAAACAATAACCTAACCACCCGCATGCATTGAATCTTCTTACTGCTTCTACATCAGAGAGAAACAAAATGTGCTCAACTAGCTCTTTTCTTTGTAAACCTCCTCCCATTTCTTGATACTTCTGCTACTCAATTTCCCTCTCCCTTTCTGAATGCAAACTTCAAAACTTTGCATTATTTCTCAAACGCTTCACCGCTTCTTTTTGGGAACATTAGTTGCCATAACCAATTGTTATGTGCCATAATTAAACTTTAGGTAAAATTAAATCATGAATTTGCATGGAAATCATCCAAAAACATGGTTCAAATGCCAAAATAAAAAATAAAAATAAAAATAAGTCACATCATGGCTTAGCTTAGCACGAAAAATTTGGCACGAACAAAGAAAAATTCATCCAGAAAGTGGGAGTACAACACTTGACATGGCATACTTATGGCAAAAAGTTCTCATTAATAAAGGGTAATGCCAAGATTTTCAAAAATCATCACAGTTAATCAGGCATGTCATTGGATAGTACAACACTCCCCTGCCCCCTGCTAATTTTATGACAAGTGTCCTCACGTGTCAGACTTGTATGGGTTAAGGACTGAAATATGCCGTAATTATAAAGACTATGCGGTATTAGATATAATTAACAAAATCTGCAAACTTATAAATGAATAATAGTTTGAAAATGTTTATACTTGCCAAGTGGATTGTCATGTGCTCCAAAGAAAGGTGGCATAAATAATGTAAATGGAAACATCCATTAGCATGCAGATTTGATTGAAAACACAAAAATGTAAGTATGGAGAAAGTGAGTGGATGGAAGATTAAGGAATGGAGTGAGGTGGGCGGATGGAAGATTAAGATATGAATGGAAAGAAATATCAGGAAAAGAAAATGGAATTTATGTGAACATAAAGTTATTATTATGGACATGAAAATTAGAATTAATGTTGAAGAAGAGCAGGTGGAAGGTTTTCACCTTCAGCTGCAGGAAGAGATAGTTGAATTGTTGTTGGATCCAGTTGTTTGAACTGTTGCATGAACTCATCTTTTGTTTGAGGCTATTTATAAAGTTTAAGTTGATGACCGTTGATCAGAATTTTGAAAGGCATATCATCAATTGTGGTTAGTTGAACTGTTCCATTGTCAAAGACATGGATGATTTTATATGGTCCTAACCATCGCGTCTGTAGCTTCCCTGGCATATCCTTGAAGCGGGAATCATACAATAATGCCCAGTCACCAGCTTTGAACTGTTTGTTGAGGATATGAGAATCATGCCAATGTTTTCTCTATTTTTGCACTAGTTCAGTATGTTCTAAAGCGGTCTTGCGCATTTCATCCAAGGAATTAAGATGCAGGAGATGTTCTCTTTGTGCTGCAGGAAGATCAATATCTAAGGTCAAGGCTGTTCTTAAAGTCTTGTGTTCAAATTCAATTGGAAGCATTGCCACTTTCCCATAAAAATTCTCAAATGGTGTGAATCCGGTAGTGGTTTTCCAAGTTATTCTATAAGCCCAAACAACTTCTTGTAATCGGCTGGTCCAATCTCGATGATGCAAATGGACTATTTTAGTTAGAATATTTTCTAGCTCATGGTTGATAACTTCTACTTGTCCATTGGCTTGTGGATGATAAGGACTGGATCTGCGATGCCTGATGTTATACTGTTTCATCAATTTTGAAATTAGGTTAGAAGTAAACTGTGTGCCTTGATCAGTAACCAATTCTTTAGGAACTCCATAACATGTAAAAATCTCTTCATACACAAATTCGACAACTTTTTCATCACAGGCATGTTTCATAGCCTTAACCTCAACCCATTTGGTTAGGTAGTCAGTACAAACTAGAATATAAGACTTGCCATTGGATGGAGGATCAATAGGACCGATGAAGTCCATTCCCCATTTGTCAAATGGTGTTAACACCATTTGAGGGTTCAAAGGTATTTCATCTGTTTTGGTTGGGCGACCCATTCTTTGGCATTGGTCACACTTCCTTGTATAATTGATTACATCTTTATGAAGGGTAGGCCAATAGTAACCAGTGGCTAAGATTTTGAAAGCTATTCTTTTGGCTGCAAAATGTCCTCCACAGGGCTCATTATGACATGCATGCAAAATATCATATGTCTCATCTTCTCTTACACATCTGCGCATAACTTGATCAGGTCCAGTATAGAACAAAAAATTGTCTATCCATGAGAAATGGAGGCTTTTCTGTATGAGCAGCTTTCTTTCCTTATAAGAAAAATGCATTGGTGTCTTATTAGTTACAATGTAGTTAGCAATATTTTCATACCATAGAACTTTAACATCAATATGAAACAAATGTTCATCTGGAAATGCATCATCTACCAAAGTAGTGTCAGTATCATGATGATTGATTCTTGACAAATAATCAACTACGACATTTGTTTTTCTAGGCTTATCTACTATGGTTATGTCAAATTCTTGTAACAAGAGTAACCATCTTGCTAACCTACCAGTTATAGCAGGTTTGTTCATGAGATACTTGATTGCTGCATGATCAGTATGAACATAGATAGGATAACATGTGATGTAATGCCAAAATTTATTTAGAGCATAGACTACTGCTAACAATTCTTTTTTAGTCACTGTGTAATTCAGTTCTAGACTATGAAGACTCTTACTAATATAATAAATGGCATTCTCAAGATTTGAGTGTTTTTGTGCTAAAACTGCTCCTATGGCATAATTAGAAGCATCTGTATATATGTGAAAATGTAGGTTCCAATCAGGGCCTTGTAAAATTGGGGCTGTGGTCAAAAGTTTCTTAAGCTGTAGGAAAGCTTTATCACACTCAAGTGTCCATTTGAATTCAACTTCTTTTGTAAGCAACTTATACAAGGGACTAGCTATTTTACTGAAATCTTTTATAAAATGCCTGTAATATCTAGCATGTCCCAGAAAAGATCTGACATCTTTTAATTTAGTGGGTATGGGTAATGTTTGAATTACCTCAATTTTAGCTGGGTCTACTTGTATACCTGTAGTAGATATGAAATGACCGAGTACCACACCCTCTTGCATGAGCATGAAACACTTTTCACTATTTAGTGCCAAATCATGTTCTTGACATCTTACCAAAATTTTTTCAAGATTTATCATTGCTTCTTCAAAAGTAACTCCAAATGTTGTAAAGTCATCCATATAGATTTCCATACAATCATTTGATATATCAGCAAAAATACTAATTACGGCCCGTTGAAATGTTGCAGGAGCATTACAAAGACCAAATGGTAAAACAGAGTATGCAAAAGTACCTCATGGACAAGTAAATGTAGTTTTGTCTTGGTCTTTAGGAGCAATACTGATTTGATTATAGCCACTGTATCCATCTAAAAAGGAGAAGTACTTTTTTTCAGCTAGTGTATCCAAAACTTGATCTATGAAGGGTAAAGGAAAATGATCCTTTTTAGTAGCCTTATTCAACTCCCTATAATCTACACAAATTCTCCATTTTCCTCCTTTCTTAGGTACTATAACCAGCGGTGATACCCATTTACTATCAAATATAGGATAGATAAAGCTAACATCAAGCAATTTCTGCAATTTTTTTTTCACTATTTCTCTGAGGCTTGGATTTATCCTCCTCTGAGGTTGACGAAGTGGTAGACAACCTTCATTAATGTATATCCTATGGGTACATAGTGTAGGGCTTAATCCTTTCATATCATCATAATCCCAAGCAAAAGTCTTCTCATGTTTCTGAAGAAATTCTTTTAATTGTTCCATCTGTATGGATGTCAATTTGGGGTTAACATGCAATTTATGGCCTTTACTCAGTTCAATAGGAATAGTGGATTCTACCATAGCAGTTTCAGAGATTGGGCTTCCTTCTACTTCATAGGGAAGTAATGAACAAAGATATTCAGGTTCCTTAAGTAAAGTACAACTTGTATCACACTCCTCACATGTAATCAATTCTAATACAGAGCTTTCAGACACATCTTTTCCTACCACACAGGTGTTGGTAAGGATGCTCTGGATTACTAAATCTTCTTCTTGCAACTTTAGAAAATATTGCCTATGTAACATCATAAGTTATACTATGGAATTTATCTCTTCTTCTTCATCTCCTAAATCTGGCCGAAAAGATGTACTCAAATTTGGTAATGGTTGTGCAGGAGGATATAGATCATATTTCTTGGTTGCTTGGCCATTTGATATGGTCATATTCCCTGATCTATAATTTATGTTTGCATTAGCTGTGGCCAACCATGGTCTACCTATAATGACAAGATAGCCAGATAGGTTTACTTTAGGGGACAAAATCATGAAATCTGTAGGATATTCTAGGGAATCTAAGGTCACAACAATATTTTCTATCATTCCATCAGGAGTGATAGTAGAACTATCTGCAAGTTGCAGAATAGTTGGTGTGGGCCTTAATCCTTCTATTTGTAACTTCTTCATGGTTTCTTTAGTCATCACATTTATAGCAGCTCCCAAATATATTAAGGCATTTTTAACAAATTGACCATTGACGCTGACACTTACTACTGGACTCCCTGGGTCAGAATATTTTGGTGTAATCACTCTTCCTAACATGATATCGACTAAATGTCCAACAACATGAACTGTGGTAGGATCCTTCTTCTTCCTTCAAGGTTTCTTTAGACAGGCTTCCCTTATAGCTTTTCCATAAGCAAGAATGTCCTTGATAGATTGAAACAAAGGTATTCAGACATGCATATTCTTCAACTGGTTAACAATGTCAAAGGGTTGTTCCTTGCTTTGTTCCTTTTGTATTAGTTGGTTTGGAAAAGGAGGCTCTACTGCTAGTTGGTCTGGTATTGGTATGGTAACATTAGTTGGGTCAATAGGTTCATCAACCAAAGGTTCTAATGCTACAAGAGAGTCTGATACTTTAGTTATAAGAGGTGGCCTTGGTGTTGGTAAGGTCGTTCCAGATCTCAAATGTATATCTGCGACATCTAGGGCATAAGTAGGGTACTGCTGGGTATCAGTACTATACATGGGCTGCTATGGTTTGCTATTTGGATTTGACTAAGGCGGTGTAGGTAGCTGTGTTTGCTTTTGAGGTCCACTATTTGTAGGTGGTGGCATTAAAGCAGGTTGTTGAGCTGGAGGAGGTAATTGTGGAACACCAGTATTTTGGTTAGGCCATTGTTGAGATCCCTTCCCTTGGTTTGGAGATTACCAATTCCCTTGGTTTGGAGATTACCAATTCCCTTGGGGTGGTTGCCATTGGTTCTGCTAGTTAGGCCAAGGTTCTTGGAAATTTTGAGACCATTGAGACTGTTGTGGGTTATTTTGCCCAGCATTATTCCAATTGGGTTGGTTTTGTGGAGGACCTTGGGTATTGCAGTTTTTCCATTGATTACCATATAAATTTGAATTTTGCAAGGGGTCTTGAGGCATACCTTGATGTTGAGCCCATGGTTGGCGTTGAGCAACAAAAAATACTTGCTCATCATCCCCATCTATCTTTACATATTCAGTTGGAAGATGCTGGTTCTCCATGCTTGCAACCAATTTATAGTGGCAATCTTTCTTTTGCTTTTGGCAATGAGGACAGTACTCAGCTAGTTGTAACTTAGCTTCTGCTTGCTTCTTCTTTGCAGTCATTGTATCCAACTGTGTAGCAACATCATTACTGATGTCTTGTTTGAAATCTGACAACAAATTGGATATTTCAAGTTTTGAAATGCCTTGACTAATTCCTTTTGTAACCATAGAATGGGGTCCTCGACCTTTCTTCATGGTTGACCTTGAGTAGTTCTAACATATATTTTTGAGGTCATCCCATTGAGCTTGATATACATCTCCACTGGCCATCAGATCCAATGCTTCCAAACAATCTTCATTCACTCCTCTTAGAAAGACTAGTTTTTGAGAATCTTCAGACAATGTGTGCTGAGGATTCTTTTGTAGTGTATATAAAAATCAAGAAACATAGTCTTCTAATGTCTCTTCCTCCTTCTATGATATCCTAAAGATATCATCTCCTCTTGTGCCAGATGCTTTGCAATATTCTTTATATTTTTCCAAAAACAAGGCTTGCATTTCATCCCAATTTACAGCTGCATTGGCTCCTAAGCCCATGAACCATCGTAAAGCTAATTCTTTCAATGTGGCTAGAAATAATTTAAGCTTATGGGCATCAGTGTTGTAGTTGAAACTACGATAAAGGATGTCAAACTCAAACAAGAAGGTATCAGGGTCTTCAGTTGCAAGGCCATAGAACTTCGGAAGAGCAATGGGAGGTATGTTCTTGAGATTGGCATTGGTTATGAGACTTGGAAGTGGAAATGGAAAAGTGGGTTGTGCCATGACTGGTGGAACTGGATTATGAGGTTGCTGCTAAAAAGGAAGGTTAGGCACTGGGTGATTAACAACTGGTGGATTCGAGGTAGTGTTATCAAGAAAACTGGTCAATATTTCAATGAAGGGTTGGAGACCAGATATGTCTAGGGATTCAGCTCTTGATGATGATACTGTGGGGAAAATAGGACTTGCCTCTATAAAGGGCAACTCAACTTCTTCTTCAACTTCTTCATTCAAATTAACAAATCCCTATGGAAGAAATGTTCCATATTCATCTCGTCATCTTCCTCTTCAATGCATGCAACTGAAATTTTCACACTGGTAAAAAGAACTTAATCTAAAAACTATGACTCAAAAATGCTCCTAGCTTGACACCATCCCCAGCAACGGTGCCAAAAATGAGCCGCCTCACAATAGGTGTTCCATAGTCATGCGTTAGGCCTAGCTTAGGAATAATCTATTCAAGCTAAGGACTACTTTTCCCCTACCATGAGGTGCATTTAGATTGTTAACCCAGGGACGTATACTTGAAATGGTTGGCACAGTATGTGCACTAGGTACATTGATGAGTCATTATGCTTGTGCTACAGGAAAGTAAAAATGCAAAGGAAGGAAACTACACTATTGCTGTAGAAAGGAAACTACTGAATCTATGAATGTAGAAAACACAATGACAAGATAACAAAGATTCCATCTTGACTCATCCATTAGACTGTTCTCACAGATGCTACAGGAACGTTCATGAAGTGTGATGCTACAGGAAGGAATTAACTAGCTATGTCTTATTTAAAATACTGCTAATGCTTAGTAAAATGAATCTATTCTATTCTAATCTAATCCACCTTCCAAGTGGGCCCCCTTGGTTGGCTTATCTAATGTACCAATGCAGGATAGAAACTAAAGAGAACTAATTCATTTTATTAATCAGTCATTACATAATTCAGAATTGTAAAACACAACTGCAACAAACTGTGAATCAGTGTTTTCTCTTACTCGATAAAACTTATCAAAACCAAAAACTGAAAACTAAAAAACTTCACACATAGGAGTTGATCCCGACATATATAGGGAATCTACTCTTTATTACATAACAGAAAAGTAACTATCCTAAGTTAAGTCTGTAGGAGAGAATATAGGAGAATAACTGAAAGCAGAAAGGAAGGATAACAGAATTGAGGAGGGAGCAATGAAGTTGCGGCATCCACTTGTTACAATGTAAATGCAGAGAAGGTAATGGCTCATAAAAACTCTTCCTTATTCGCTGCCATGTTTCTTGGAGTGGTTATAACTTCCTTTTCATGGTTGTTCCTTGATGCTCATTTCTCCTTGAATGCTGTCAAAAACCAACTTATAGATTCTTCTACTCATCCTTTAATCCTTATCATCAGGTTAGTTATGATATAAAACATGTTTTCAAATAAACATCCATCAAACTAAATTCAAGCATAAGAACGCACATTTGGATATTTATATGAAATACTGCATATTAGATATAATTTAGGCAAAGGATGACATAGTTTTTCTACCCCATAAATCATCAAAGGTTTATCAAACATAAGCTTATAAATGTTAAAACAAGGATGAACAAAGTATCATAAAGTATCTTAAACATAACAAAATAAAAGCATTTTTTAGACTCATCAAATGGCTCAGCCTCAGCCTACATTTGTTTTTCCTATCCCTCCTCTACAAGGTAATAAAAACTTGAAGAACATACCTTTTTCTGCACTTCCTAAGTTCTATGGCCTAATTAATAAAGACCCTGAAACCGTCCTCTTTGAGTTTGATATGGTTTGTAGAAGTTATGACTATACAACTAATGATCACAAGCTAAAGTTGTTCCCATCTTCCTTAAAGGAAGCTACTCTAAGATGGTTCATGGGGTTGTGTGCCAATGTTGTAATAGATTAGCCTACAATGAGAAGTTTTTGCTCACAAAGTACAAAGAATACTATAGGGGTCGATATTTGAAAGGGGAAAACATTTTCAAAATGCCCCAATAAGATGATGAAACATTGGAAGACTATGTTTCATGATTCATGTTCAACCTGTAGTGTAATACACAACATCAATTCAATGAAGAATCAAAGAAACATCTTTTTCTAAGAGGAGTGAGTGATGGAAGTATTGAAGCTCTAGATTTAATGTCAAGAGGAGATATCACTCAGAAAAACTAGACTAATATAGAGAGTATATGTTTGGATTATTCCACAACCACTATGAAGAAAGGTAGGGGACTTAGAGACCTACCACATAAGTCTAATGACAGTTCAGGAGTGTCATAGATGGAACTATCCAATTTATTGTTAGATTTCAAATAAGACATCATTAATGATGTAACCACTCAAATGGATACCATGCAGGAAAGAAGGAAGAAGGACAAAGTTGATGCCATGCAAACTGAATTTTGTCTGCATTATAGGGAAAAGAAAGGGCATCATAGATGCAAGTTTGTTTCAAGCTTGGAGATACAACCAATGCCCACTGAGTTTAAATCCATTGATGAAAATGGAGAGGTTCTCTCTATTGCTCAACAAAGACCATGGAATCAAAGACAAGGTATGCCACAAGATCCTCTTCAAATTTATAATAATAAAAATCAATGGAAAACTATTGGTTTTAGTGGAAATAATAATTGGTAGCAACCTTAGCAAGGTTGGTAGCAACCCCAACAAGGCTAGTAACAACCTCAGTAGGGTTGATAGCAAAACCAAAATTGGAATACCCAACCTAGTCAACAAGCCTTAATGCCACCACCTTAGCAAAAGGTCTTAATGCCTTCTCTTGCAACCACTAATGCTCTTCCCAAGAAGACTCAACCACTAGTTCAACATAATCCTAATCCCAACAATACCAAATAGCCAACACAACAACAAAGCTATGCTATTTCCTTGAATGATATCCTATTAAAGTCAGATACGACTTTTCTTTCACCTCAAAATCCTATAATAACTAAAGTGGAGGATTCCCCAACTAAACAGGTAGATGTGTCCAATCAACAGACCTCTCCTGTAGCCAAAGAATCTTCATTCCCTCATAGGTTGATGGAACAAGGCTACCCTACAGAAAACCATGCAGTAATTGATTTGCTCAATCAACTCAAGCAAATGAAATTACAAATACCATTACTTGATGCTATCAAGGAAGTCCCTACTATACTAAAGCTATGAAGGAAGCATGTATCAAATAACCAAGAAGAAAGAAGAAGGATAAAAAAACTATTCATATCTTAGGACAATTTTCTAATTTAATGTTGGAAAAATTAACTGTACTAGAATATTCTAACCCTAGGAGTCCTATGGTTACTATCACCATTCATGGGATGCAATTTCAAAATGATTTAGTTGACTCAGGAGCATCTATAAATGTCATGAAAAAGGAGGTATTGTCCCTCTTACATATCACTAGTCTTAGAGAAACAACAACCATGCTTCAACTTACTAATAGTTCTACTATCAAATCAGATGGGATGATAGAAGATGTCATAGTCACCTTAAATTCTTGGGAGTATCTCATAGATTTTGTTTTCTTTTCCCCAAAGGCTAACATGGGTGGATATCTCTTAATTTTAGGGTGACCATGGTTGGCTACTGTAGATGCCTATATAGCTTGTCAATATGGAAAGATGACAACATCTAATGGTATCCATACTAAGAACTTGACCTTATACTCCCCTACTTAGCCACTATTGTTAGATGACTAAGTAATATGGCTAGACTTGGGTGATGAAAATACAAAGGTAAATTCCATCCATCAACTAATGATGATAGGTCAAGAATCATTTGTAGCATCTTGAGAAGAAGATGAAATTATTTCATCCATTATCATGAATGAATATGTAGTAGAACCTCAAGTGTTTCCTCAAGTGGAATGTGTCCTGGAAACTATATTACCACCTTTGAACACACCCCAACATTTAGAAGCTTCCCAATTCCTTCACTCCTTATTACCTCATGAGATGGATTCTTCTCTTGTTTCCTAGTTATTCATGATATATAAGGTTATTAAGATAAAAGTTGGTCCAAAAAAGAAGCTGACTGTAAACAATGCCTTATCACCTCCCTATCAAAAAATCATGTTGCAATTACTATAGGAGAATCAAAAAGAATTTTCTTGGGACTACGTAGACATGAAATGACTAGACCCTATGCTTTGTACTCACAAGATTTACATCACTCCTAATTTCAAACCTGTCCAATAGCGTTAGATTAGAGTTAATCCTATTTTGAATGATATAGTTAAGAATGAACTGCAATATTTATTAAGTGATGGTTTTATTTATCCCATCTCTAATAGCCAATGGGTTTCACCCTTGGTTATTGTACCAAAGAAGGGAGGAAAATGGAGAGTTTGTGTAGATTATATGGAGATCAATTCAGCCACTAAGAAAGACCACTTTCCCTTATCATTTATAGACCAAGTTCTTGACAACCTAGCTGGCCATAAATATTTCTCTTTTCTAGATGATTTTAGTGGTTACAACCAAATACAAATAGCTCCAGAGGATCAAAAAATAAAATTTCACATGCCCATGGGGTACTTTTGCATACTCAGTCTTACCCTTTGGCCTGTGTAATGCTCCAACCATATTCCAATGAGGTGTCATAAGTATATTTTTAAATATATTTACTAACTATATGGAGATCTACATGGATAATTTTACTGTTTATGGGACTAATTTTGAGGAGGCAAAATCCAACTTAGAGACAGTACTCAAGAGATGCAAAGACTATAACCATTCCCTAAATAGTGAAAAATATTTTATGATGATGGAAGAAGGAGTAGTACTAGGTCATTTTTCATTTCATCTAAAGGCATCCAAGTAGATCCTACCAAGATTGAAGTTATTAGTACCTTTCCTACGCCAAAGAAGTAGAAGGATGTCCAAAGTTTCCTAGGAAATGTTGGATATTATAGAAGATTCACCAAGAATTTCTGTCAACTTGCAACACCCCTTTATAACTCGTTAAAAAAGTATTTTGAATTTTCCTGGGACTCTGCTTGTGCTACATTTTTTTTTTTAGCTTAAAGAAGTTCTCACCACAACACCAATTTTAAGAGGACTTAATTGGGGAGTGCCTTTCCACATCCATAAAGATGTCTCAAACTATATTATAGGTGTAGTGCTAGGTTAAAAGGTAGACTCAATTGAACATGCTATTTATTTCATCAGTTGCAGAGTTTAAAAATAGAGTTACTGAAAAAGAGTTACTTGTAGATATTTATGCACTTAATAAATTCAAGCACTACATTATTGAATATGAAATATTATAAACTTGACAAGGCCAATGTGGTAGCTAATTTTCTCTCTTAGTTACATGTCCCTAATGATCCTGCAACCATTGAAAACAGTGTTCTAGATGAACACCTTTTCTTGTTGTTAACCCAAAATCCATGGTATGCAAATTTTGTAAATTACCTAACTATAGGATAGATGCCATCTCACTTCTCTACCAAAGAAAGGAAGTTACTCCCTGAAAAGAGCTTTAACTATTCTTGGATTGTTGTATTTATGCTTTATACCAGCCTCGATCAAGTAATGTGTTGGTGCATAAGAGAAAATGAAACATATGATATCTTGAGGGCATGCCATGATGAGCCCTATGGAGGTCATTTTGTAACCAAAAGGAAAACCTTTAAAATATTGGCAACTAGGTACTATTGGCCAAGTTTACACAAGGATGCAACTAGATACACTAAGAAATGTGATAAGTGTGAACGTATGGGAAGACCTACTGAATCAAATGAAATGAAAATGAAACCTCAAGTAGTTGTTGCACCCTTTGATAAATGGGGGATTGACTTTGTAAGCCTTATTGAACCCTCTTCACAAGGTAAATCATATATGTTAGTTTACATTGATTATGTAAATGGACAAAGGCCAAACTCATAAAACACCCGAGGGATAACAATGTTGCAAAGTTCTTGTATGAATCCATCTTTACACAATTTGGAGTACTGAGGAAGTTGAAATTTGATTAAGGATCTAAATTTACATCTAATCTGATACCCTCTCTCATGGAAAAATATACTATTCATCATGGTAAATCATCACCTTACCACCCACAAGCTAATGGAAAAGTAGAAGTTACCAACAAGGAGCTGGAAGCCATTCTCACCAAAATAGTAGCACTTCATAGGAAGGATTGGGCCACACACCTTCTTGAAGCTCTTTGGGCTTATAAAACCACCTGGAAATATACAATAGGTTATACTTCTTTTGAGATTGTCTATGGTAGGTCAATTCTAATGCCTATAGAGTTTTAATATAAAACATTGAGGACCACTTTGGAGCTCAATATGGAACTCACTATTGCACAACAAGATTGAATCTTGAGTTTAAATGGTCTTGATGAATGGTGCAAATTGACATTGAACAACACCAAAATCATCTAGCATCAACAAAAACAATGGCATGATAAACTTATCAAAGATAAAATGTTTTCTATAGGAGATTGGGCCTTCTTTATGATTCCAAGTATCAACACAATCCAAGAAAGTTTCAAACTTGCTGGTTAGGACTGTATGAAATTGTTGCTATCTTTCCAAATGGAGTGGTCCATTTGTATACTATTGATCCTATTCGATTCAAGTTACTTGTCAATGGGCATCACCTCAAGCTCTAAAACAAACCATTAAGTTGCGAGGAGTTCCTGCAACAGTTTCAGCACAATGAAGATATACTCATTCTTATAGCTGAGTAGTCTGGCTCTTTTACCTTGACTACTGCCAACTCTTGATTCCTTTCAAGATTTTCATAATAAACACTTTCTTCTTGAAAGTGATTTATCTACCTTACATATCATCTCACCCTCTCTCTTTTCCATCCTTCCACCCCATCCCATCACTCCATCATTTATGATGATTTTTTTCATCAAACTTTCTTGCAGTGCCTACTAGGTATGTGCCACATAATCTTGCACATATTTTATTCTACTCACTCTTTAGTAGAAATTTGTGTTGCTTAACTTTACTATTCTTGCATATCCTAGCCTAGTGGAACCCATGCCTATACTTAGTTGGGGGTGAGGGTAGAATATTCATTTTTCAAAATTTTAAATTGCATGTAAACTTTAAAAGCTATTGTCTTATGAGATGATTGTCGTCACATACTAATGACCTATCCTTCTATGGTTGCATCATTAAGGGTGTTAAGAACATTAAATTTGAGCTTAACTTTTAGTGATAATTGGAAACATGTTCAAGGTGATAGACCTCTACATGAGTGAAAATTTATTAGACTAGATGTAAGGAGGGATATCATGCATTAAAATCTTCATGAAGTGACAATACGCCATTTTCTTTGTCTGGTACCATAATATTGCAAATTCTATTAACTTTCCATTATTGAACTTTGGAAAATGCCATGATTTTATAAAAATTCTAGTGTGAGTAACAATGGTGGAGGTCTCTAGAGGTATGAACCAATTGATCATAGGGTTTTGTTGCGTGACGTAGCCAACTATGAGATGTTTTAGAGAAGAAGATGGTTAGATTACTACCTTAGTCTTAAAGGATTTGATGAGGAGGTTGCTCTTCAATTTCTAAGCACCTTGAAAGATGGCTTTGCAATGGTTAATGGCCTTAGAATTGAATTTACAAAAGATGTGGTAACTTAAGTCATTAGGTTACCCCAGGAAGGAGAAAATTGGGCAAAATATTTTGACTTATGAACTGCTAGGGTATAGTTCAATGTGCATCTTGACCCTCTGTTGGAAATTGACAAGAAGCATGGTACCTCTAGATTATCATTGCCTTTGGAGTTTATCTAGCCATCAAAATTTATCATTCAATACTTCACTTTTGAAGATCATTACAAATACCTGCATGCCCTACATTTCAAGATTTTGGCTCATTTGCGACATGATTATCGACAGTTAAATCTTCCCAATTTCTTATTTGAAATTGTTAAGAAGTAAGCTTCTTTAGTATAATTAGGAAATGATCAGTCTGTCTCCCATCATTTCTTGATAAAATTAGTCGTGGAAAGAGAATTGAAAAAATAATCAATTGGGACATGGGAAGAGTTTTTATAGTTAAAAGAGGTAGAGCCTAGGTTGGTTGGCCCTAGAGGCCAATGGGTTGGATGAAGGGAAAGAACATCTACTAGTTTTTGTAAGGTTATTCACAGGACTAAAAATGTTCCTGAAGCCTCTCCCTCTAGCTCTAGACCAACTAAGAAGAGAATCTATAAAGCTAATGCTTCCATCTCTAGCAAAAAGAAAAGCAAGAATAGAGAAGTTTCTAGAACCCCCAAGACCCCATCATCTGTTAAGACTAGGTCTATTGTTAAGGAAGGCAAAGGTAAAATTGTGGGACCTAAAGAAGATAAATTAGAAAAAAAACTTGATGATGAAAGTAATGTTAATGAAACCTTGCACTTGCAAGAAGAGGAAGCTTTAGAAAACCTCTTGAATTACCTATTGTAGAAATGTATGCAAGCAAGAGGAAGTGAAAGAATCCTCCATGCCTGTCTACACCTCCTACAAGGTGATGTATGAGGCTGTTTGAAGGAAATAAGATTACTAAAGCCTTTGTACCAATGGTTAACCTAGAATCTTCTAAGGTTAAGAAGGATTCCTCTTTGGAGGAAAAATTGCAACAAAACATGGCCACTGATAATGAGTGCAATAACTAGAGTCCACAACTTGAAGTTGACCTTAGTATTAACTATGTGCTTGTTGATAGTGATAAGGAGTCTGATGAGCCTCATTCATCTAAGGAATTTGAAGAAAGCCCTATTAAATGCAGGATATTGGTGAGAATCTAGAAAACCTTCCTTTTGAGGACTATTTAGAATTTAGGCAAGAAATTGTTGAGGAAGTGTTGTGGTATCCACAACACATGCCCCATTCCTCACTAGGAATGGGGACCCCCTACTTTCTTCCGACTCTCAGGCTCATAGTTCGAAAATCAAAAGAAGGAGAAATTCTCATTTAAATCAGTTAAATAAATAAATAAATAAATAAATAAATAAATAAATAAATAAATAAATAAATAAATAAAATTTAAATTAAGAAAAAAATAAAAATAAAAAAATAATTTAAAAAAAAAATTGTGTGCGTATACCGAGGCGCACATGCTTTGTAAGAACAAACAAGGAGAGGGGGTTATAAAACCCCCTCCTTCCTCCTACTCATTTCATTTTTCCACTACCTTATTTTTTGGCTAAGGGAGGAAGGTGCGACAAACTTCCCCCCCCTCTCTCTCTCCATTCATGCTACATGCACCTTTAGGGCTGCACGCGTGCGCGGCCCTTTTGGGTGCATCGCACGTGCGCGGCATTGCGTGCACCTTTAAGGCTACACGTGTGCTGCACCACCCTTTTGTGTGCGCTACACATGGCTTTAAGGCTATGCGTGCTCCGCGCCGTGTGCACCTTTAAAGCCACGCACGCGGTGCTGCGTGTGCGCGGTGCTCCGCTGCGGTGCCCTTTTTGGCGCACGACGCGCGCGGCTACGGCCACCACACTCATTTTCTTTTATTTATTTTTTATTATTTTATATTTTAAAAAAATAAAATAATAAAATTTTGAAAAAAAAAAAAGATTAAAAAATCATAAGTAAAATAAAATTGGTTTTTGAGTATCATTTTTTTTAATGTGTTTTATGTATCCAGTAATTAATTGTTTTTTCTTTTTTTTTGATGTGTTGGTAATACAATCAAATGGTGTCCACATCTGGACGGATCAATAGCAAAGCTAGTCATATATAAGTTCCAAGGCATAACCTCGAAGTCATGATTGCACAATGAACACTCTGAGATCAAAGACACAGAACTTGGACACACGAACTTGGGAGAATTTTTGAGGGTTTTTAACAACCCAACTGAAAGATCTTCTTTGAGATCTTCCTTAATACAGTCTGGATTGGTAAATGCAGCATCACATCCTAGGACTATTCAGTCAGTTGAATTGATTATGACCTTATCCTGACATTTTGTTCCTGAGGAAAGGGTGGTAAAGAGTGTCATTGGGGAAGTAGTCTTGGATTAATGACCTGATAATATCGAGAGAGTCTTTCACTTACCTAGAGCTGATCAGTTTATCAGGCTTTCATATGAAGTAGTTGAGAGTGGGCATAAGGATCATCATCAGGAGGCCATGGACATCATATATTCCTCATACTTCATTGAGAATCCATCTTGAGGAAAGAAAATCATCAAAGTAGATATTGCTCGAGGATATATGAGGGATGACATTGGATATTCAATCATTCTCCTGAGCAGAGTTATGGGATTTGCCTACTGTAGGTCATCTCGCTCCATTCATGGTTAACTTCATTGAAACCATCAGACATGCAAAGATGCCACTGGATTGGGCTACCACACTTAGTGAGAACTTGTGTGATCAGTTGCAGACAATAAATGACAAGAAGAAGTTCTATATGACTTCTTATGTGATATATCTACTTGCAATAAGAGCCACCGACTATCTCAAGTTGTACAAAAAGGGTAGTATGTAGGATCCTAACGCATGGCCATTTATAGTTTATCCTCAGCTAGTTAAGAAAAAGCTCTCACCATAAAGCAAAGAGTACAAGATTGTGAATGATGCCTTTATCTTTGCCATCATTCAATTCATTGAAGGCGACTATGGAAAGAGATTGTCTGATGAGGCCAAGGCATAGATCACAGCTCTCGGTGCATATTTTATCTAGTTCTAGACATTCACATACATTCGGGTTGGTGGTGAATCTATCCATCCAAAGAAGCTCCCAAGGTACCCAAGTGACAAGTTGGTTCTAATGGAAATTTCTCGATAGATTGAGTCAGCCTATGAGAGGATCAAGGAACAATGAAGGCCTTGTTGGGATTGGCCTTTTGTAATAGGGGCATACCAAGTAAAGAGAAAGCAGGATATCTCGACTTTCGAGTGGGAGTGGGAGAAATATCCTCTTGAGGAATATAACTCTCCTCGGTCATTCTTTGATAGTGTTGGTAAAGTGGAAAATTTGGCAAGAAAAGAGTTCTACCACCAGGACGCCATTGAAGATCATTGGATGAATGCCACAAATGACTATGATGTCTATATCAGGGACTATTGTAGAATGACTTTGTATTTAGCAGAGAAGGCTCTCCATTTGAACATCCCGGATGAGATAAGTCTACAAGATTTGTATGAGCTACTAGATCCCTTATTCAATATAGATAAAGTTGGCAAGAGGCCCATTCTGAATGCAAAAATTGATAGAGAGGAAGGAGATGATATTAATCATCGAGCAAGACATGTCATCAGAATGACAAAGAGTTGGATTAAGAAACCCTTTCCACTTGATCCAATTCTGAATACAGTGATATTCCATAGACATGCTCGCCCAGAAAAGGTAAAGGGGAGGAAAGTCACAGTTCCTATCTTTGCACTCCAGTCTCCTATCAGGCTAGAAATGGTCTACTAGCTTGATCATCTAGTGGGATATTACCATCCACCAAAGAAGAAGAAAGAAAAGAGGAAGAGAGCCTCTCCTCAGAGGATCCAGACAGAGCATGTTGAAGAATAGGCCCCTTTGTAGCAACGTAAATCTACTCCCCAAGACCCCCACGACTCTGGGATTTCTCATATCCAGGTTGATGTTCCATTACCTCCTATTTTTCCAAGCCAGCAAGAGGAGGGAGAGATTCCAAAGACATCCATTCCTCTGATGCATCAAGAGCTCGCTTCTCCTATGGTTGCACAGAAGCAAAGGAGGGTCAAGGTTAGAATGAATAAGAGGCAGAGAGTTCATAAAAGATTAGTGCCTAATCCATCTATTCCTGAAACCATTCCCGAGGAAGAATCAGATGAGGATGAAACTAAGTCAGATGGGGAGGAAGAGAAAGTGCCTCTACAAGGGGGAACCTGACTTGCCAAAGCTATAGAATTGGAAAGAATGAAGAATGTCACAAATACCCCACCACCCACCCAAGCTGAAACAGTAGAGCTCTCTTCGTCGAAAGATGAAGTACAACGATGGGTGAATGAGCAAAGAGAGCTAGGTGATGATATTCTCTCCATTCCAAATTTTGATTTCATGCCAGTAGGTACCGAATTGGTTGGATATAAGATTAGAGATACTCCTACAGGTGAATTTCAATAGCAAGATTGGACGTAGATGCCCCCTGAGACACAAGGTCCTCATCTAATGCCCCCATCTTCACCTCAGTCTATGATGGTAGATAAGGTTTCAGTAAAACCTCCACCTTTGAGTTTAGAGGAACATGTTCAGAAGGAGTCATCATTACAAGAAGAACCAGAACCAAGGGTTACTGATGAGCTATCAAAAGAGGCACAGGTAATAGAATGTATACAACATCCTTCCCAGGAAGTTGAGGATCAAACTACGAGATCTACAAAAACTGAGACTATAGAAGAAGAACCCTCAAAACAGGAAACTCCAAGAAAAAATGACAAAGGGAAGGAGGTGGCTAAACACATCCCTTCATCATCTAGAGCTAAGGTTGAAGAAAGACATATCCCGAGATGGTTTTGAAAGGAAATAATGAGAAGTGCTAAGCATCAGTTCCTTGCTTTAGAGGATGCTATCTATGACATTGTAGAGATTTTGAGCAAGCCTAACTCTCCAGTACAAGATGCAACACCATTTTCATTCATTACTACTACTCAAAATCAAGACCTATTTGCATAAGTGGCTCATCCCCCGAAAGGTACAGATGAAGAAGCTGTTAGCCTTCAGGACTATGAAGTAAAGGATATCACGTTAGGGAAACCTACATGGGATGCTTCTCAAAAAATGATGACTATGGGAGTCAAAGAGGTTCTTAACCACATGGAGCATGATGAGATTGAAATCAGAGCACTTCGAAGGCAAGTTGAGATCTTGAAAGGATATCTAGCTGAAGTTATTGGTCCTCTTGATTCTGAACGCCCTGAGGAGACTTTGACTACCATTCTTAAAGAAGGGGAAGGTGTACGGCTCAATCCATTTTTGAGAGCTTGTTAGGATTGGTGAGACAACCTTGAGGATAGGGGTATCACTATAATTATAGGAAGTCTGAAATTATTGCATGCTACACAAGACAATGTTGATAAGATCATGGCAATTTTGAGGCAAGACTTCAGCATTATGGATGAGGTACGGGTTTGGAGCAAGGATTTGCAAATTCTACAAGCCATAAAAGGACAAAGGTACTGCATTTTGATTGATGTATATACTAGTGAAGAGCTAGAGATGATAGATGATTGGATAGAAAAGATTGTAGAAGGAAATAAAGTGATGGAAACATTGCATGATGAGATACATAGGCTCAAGGACCAAGCTTGAGAGCAAATTTTGGAAGCAGAAAAGTTATATAGTGATGCATGCTTGGATATTTTTGAAGATGAAGAATGAGAGATGCTTTTATCAGTTGAGGTAGTTGTAGAAAACTTTAGAAAGACATTAGAGGAAGCATCTAGTGATGAAGATATCAGACAAGCCTTCAGGATAGAAGAAGCATTGTTAGAGTTGGATACCAAACTTGGGGATTTTACAGAAACTTGAATTGAGGTGGACAAATACTGAAAGAAGGTTAAAGATAAGTATGAGGCTTTGGATCTTCTTGATGTTGCTAAGATTACTGAGATTATAGAGAAATTCAAGGGCAAATATCCAAACATATCTTTAGGATGAAGATGAACAAAACCCAGATGATAGAATTTCAATTTTGACACTTAGAAAATTTTTGAGGTTTTTGACTCAGTTGAGGTCCGTAGCTTTGCAGCTCTACAGCTCCACAGCTTCGCAGATTCATAGCTCCGCATTTTCATGAAGCTCCGCAATTCAGAGGTGCACCTACAGTTGACTGCCAGTTTCAAAAATAGCACTTTCCATGCATTGGAAATGCATTTTGATGGAAAGTTAACTCTGACACACATCCAGTGAAGGGCCAGCTTCTATTTTGGGTGTCTCCATGCACTTCTACTTTGACTGATGGCTTTCTCCTACTTTCTCTCTCATGCTTTCATTGTTTTGACATGTAAAGGGCTCATGCATCCAATTAATGAATAAAATATGGATGGAGTCCCTCTAAGCACCAGTTAGATTACCAGTTTGTATATATTTAGTTTGTTTTAATGTTTTAAAAAGTATTTTATTGCATTAAGATATCTCTCACTCTCAACACAAATTGAGAGACAATTTCTTATAAATACCCCATTGTAAAATGTAAAAAGGGCCACCATTATTATGTAATAAAATTATTCTTTTGGTGCTAGCATTTGGAGTGTAGTTATTCTTGCCTACATGTGTCATTGTTTTGTGGATTTATTCATGAGATTTTGATTGAGCCAAAGGTTTATTGCATTCTTTTTAGTTGTGCATTCTTTCTGGTTTATTGCATTCTTTCTGGTTGTGCGATCTTTCAGTTGTGCGATATGAATTTCGTTGACGTAACGAGCTTGAGAAGAGATCACCCGATTGTGTCTACATAGCTTTTTGTCTCGCATGAGCACACTTTTCATGGCCTTGTGATTTGATAAAGAGTGAAACATCATTTGATTTATTACAAATTCTCACCGACAATTGCATCAGTGGATTCTAGAAAGCGCTGCTCCTATTTTTCATTGGTTTCCTATCGATTTCTTCAAAGGTTTAACTCACAGCGTGTTGTGTTCTGTAGCTTATGTCTATTTAGAAATTTCACTTTCAAGTTATTTGATTTCATGTTATTTGCTTTGAGTTTTGTTATTTGCTTTGCTAACCCCCCTGTTAGAATAGGACCTCATACTAGCTGCATTGTTAGAGTTGCATTCATTGAAAAATAGAAAATACAAAAATATTGTTCTTTTGGTGTGATATTTTGAGATAGTGAACATTTTGAGATAGTGAACAGGTTTTACTTGATTCCAAGGTAAAAGTGTTTTTGGAACCAACAAAGGCATCCTCGTGAACATTCACATTTATCTTCTACTGAGCAAATTTTGGTACGTCGCAAGACAAACATTGAACCTTGGAGTGAGTCCTTAAAAATATTTTCTTTTCAAGAGAGGAATTACACTATGGATTCCTTATGTTGACCTCATGCAAAATGAACACCCAACAGGAAGTAATAGAAAATCTCAATTAGGATAGACTAGATACACTAGCCACAACAACAATTGTATCTAGTAAGGAAGAGAATGTGGTGATAATAATTTTCATAAGTGAAGGAGAATTCTACACACCACAAGTATCAACAAAATTCCTCATTTGAACTTTGAATGGATAGAAATTTTAAAGCAAGAAGCATTGCCACCACCCAATTTGTCTACACCTTTGTCTGCAAGAATCAATTTGTTTCAATAGTTGTTCTAGGAAAGATCTTAATGGAAGCTGAAAAAAGAAAAATTGAAACATGTTATTAATGAATAGAGCTATCAATTGAAACAAAGCTTAGACCAGAATGAATTTTTAAAAAGGAGGATCAAACAAGTTACAATTTTGATTCTAGAACTAATGGAATGTAGATGACCGTCACTGGTGTATGCACTATTTTGATTAAGTAAAAATATATTTTAAAGGACCTGAAGCATTTTACATAGGAATATAACAACAAGAGTAGAGAAGCCCAAAAGAACTGTGCATCAACACCTAAGAACATAACTAATTAAGACAAGAAGCCTTAAAACAACCAGTAGGAAAAGACAACAAAAAGAAAGCAAAAAGACAACATAAGGACAACTATAGGGTCTTCAATAAATCAATTGCCTAGTCTAGAAGGATGTTCATGTTATCCACAAAGGCCTTCAAATCATCTATTTCTTTGGCTTCCATTACCTCAATATTTTTTGAGTTAGCCCTGGTACACTTAATGGGTTTGTGTTCATCTTTCATGTCCTTGGAACCTTGACCTTTCCCTTGTTCAAGTTTGTTTAGCATAGTATTAATGTTGTCTGCCATAGTCTTCAGAAAAGAATAATTTTGGTCAACAAGTTTCTTAACCATCTTCTCCATATTGATGACTTTGTTATCCATACCATCCAAACTTTTCTAGAAATCTTTAATTAGTTGATTCAAAGCTTTATTCTTGGCTTCTAGGGGTGGAACTTGTTTCATAAGATTCTTAACCTCTTTAGCATTACCAATCACCTCAGCATGTGTATTAATATGCCATCCTAGAGTTCTCACCCCTCTAGTTATTTAGCTAAGTTGATCAAACTTTCTAGAAATGTCTGGCATCTATTGCTTCAAACTACTAATGTCCTTCTACATTAGCCCTGGATTACCAAAGATCCCCTTCAAATAACCTTGGTCATCATTATCCTTGTTATGAATCAGGTAATCCTCATCCCTGCCCAAATTTTTTCTTTCATTATTTGCCTCCTTAGGCCCTTTTTCTTGATAGCCTTCCCTTGAGAAAGCACATTCTTCCATTTCCACTTCATCCTCTAAATCAAAGGTTCATCATCAGAAGGTGTGTTTGAAACCCTATCTGTATTCTTCCCCTTGTTTCTTGTAACAATACCATAAATACCCTTTTTCCCATTACACTCCTCTAGCTCCTCTTCAGACTCCATATCCATCTTAGAATCTACCTCCTTAATCTTCCTTTTCTTCCTAGAAAAGATCCCAGGATCGACCTTTTTCCTCTTCTTATCCTTTATCTTAGGTATCTCATCCTCGGTATCCACATCAAAGCCCTCATCTTGTTCACTCTCCTCAGTTTCACACTCCAAAGTCTTTTTACTATAATGGGGTCTATCCACTTTTTTGGATTTGAGAAGGTTCATAACCAAAACCATTAAGCCCTCATGGTAGGTATGGTCACCCTTAGGATCATTTGAATAGCTAAACTTGTATTACCCAACAATTTCCTGAGGTAGAAGGGGAGATTAAGCCTAACCCTATGCCTAAAGTGGTTTGCCAACATAAAATGATACCCAAATATTTTAGTAAAGTGACCATCCAGAGTTAGGTATTCAATCACCATGAACATGAAAAACCTTCGAGGATGAGAAATGGAACCAGGGCTAAAATAGGAATTACCAAATTTAACCAACTTGTTATACTCTTTAGCTATATCTATGAATTCTTCCACAACTTGATTAAAAAACTTCCTATCCCTATAGAAATTGATTTTCTCTATATCAAAACCCATAGCTTTTGCAATAATGTCTTCTATAACCTTCATTCTTTGATTACCCACCAAAATACTACCATCCTTCTAGGTCTTAATAAATTGGTAGGTAATGGAAGGGTTACTACCCTTTAACTTCTCCACAAAGCCCATGAAATTCCATTGTTCCAGAATTTCCCAAATATCTATCTTCTCCATCTAGTCCTTGTAGCTAGTTGACTCAACCCTCTTTTTCTTGCCTCCCATCTTCTTTAAGTTGTAGAAAAATCTCACAGTCTCAACATAATATTAAGGAAGTCCCCCTCAAGGAAAATCTTTTCCAAATTCATACTCTTAACATAACTAAGACCATAGAGAGTCACACTAGCTTCTACCACATGATTCATTTTTTCCCACTTAGGGATGGCCATCACACCCAAACTATCCCCATTCATATTTTTGATGATGACACTACAACCTACCATCCTTGGGTTGTCCTTCGAGGCCCCATCAAAATTAATCTTACACTAGCCCTATGGAGGACAATCCCAACAAGCCAAATTCCTAAGGTTATTACCATTCTAGATAAAATTTAACCCTTTCAAGTTCCAATTTTGAATCACTTTTCCTTCCCATTCATTTTAAGGTTGGTGACCTTTCCCAATAGTCCTAATATTCTCTATCACCAAATGCTTAATCTTATGGAACAACTGGACACAATTAGTTTCTTTACCCCTAAACACCTTATCATTTCATTCCTTCCACACACCCCAACAAAGAAATGGGAGGATGAAATCCCATAACTTCATAATCAAGGTATTATGAGAGGGAGACTTCCATTCTATAAATAACTCTTGAATACTAAGGAGGAAAACCCATTCCATATCAAGAATACCACAAATCCTTTCCCATAACCTTCTAGTATAACAACAATGAATAGTCAGATGATTAACCAAATCTTCTGCTTCCTTGCAAAGATAATACCTACTAAAAAGACTCATACCTCTCTTCATCAAATTATTAGTGGTAAAAATTTTATCTTGCAAAAGAATCCAAAAAAATATGTTAACCTTGGGGGTCATTACTTTAAACCAAGCTTTAGCCCAACAAGGTGCTTGATAGTCTTCAAAAGCATTGCCATACAAAGAAGAAATAGAGAACAACCCAGTGGGATTATACTTCCATATTAAAGCATCCTCCTATTGAACTAAAAAGACAATAGTCAATTTTTTTTTGACCTCATTAAGATCATTATCCACTTTATTGAGGTTTACCCAATTATCCTCTTCCCAATAATCAACAACATAATTTCCAAAAAGGTTCTTGCATTGATCCATAAATCCATTACACCTCTAATTAGAACTAAGGGTATGATCAAGAATCCAAATATCATCCCAAAAATGAATAGTTCTACCATTTCCAGCCTTCCATCTAACCCCTTCAATAATAATCTACTTATTTTTCTGAGCTTGCTTCTAGATCACAAAACTCCCTTGAGAAGCCTCATTATTGAGGAAGAGATTAAATCCTTGACTCTCCCTACTATATTTATCATTCCATATGTCTCTCTATTCTCCCTCCTCTTGATGCCATCACCATATAAGCTTGGAAAGTAAATAACCATTCATAGTTATAACCCTTGTTAGGCCTAGTCCTTCTTTGTTGATTGGTATGCAAATGTTATCCCAAGCAATCAAATCTCTTCTTTTCTTCTTTTCCATACCCATCCATAAAAATTGTTTATGAATATTCTCAATGGCCAATGAAAACTTCTTAGGAATCTTAAAAACAATCAAAGCATACAAAGGCATATTCTATAAAGTAGATTTAAGAACAATAACCTTACTAGCTTGGCTAAGGATGGATCCTTTCCAGGCTGCTAACTTTGAGTGGATTTTTTCAATCAAAGAACTCCAGAAGGTCTCAAGAGGGTCAAGACAAAGGGGTAAGCCAAGATAAAAACCCAAAAGGGTACCAACCTCACAACCAATGGTTCTTTTGATTTTATTTTGTCTATTCTCATTAACATTGATAAAATAAATTACACTATTATTCCAGTTGATAATCTAACTAGTAGCCTGCCCATAATTATTAAGAGCTTTCTTGACATTTATCACATTCCTAAAAAGGGCTTCTCCCATAACTATAGAGTCATCCACAAATTTTTGATGAAAGAAAGTAAGATTCTTGGAAGGTATAAGTCCAACAAATTCCCCCAAAGCAACCGTTTTTTCCACATATCTACCTAAGCATTCAGCCATGAAAATGAATAGGATAGGAGATAGCGAGACCCCTTTCCTTAACCCATGAGAAGCCCAAAAGAAAGGTGTCATAGAGCCATTGACAAGAACAAAGAAGGTGGCAGAGGAAACCACCATAAGGATCAACTCTAGAAATCTATTATTAAACCCAAAAGCTTCCAACCCACATTTTAAAAATTTCCAATCCACCCTATCATAAGTTTTAGATAAGTCAAGCTTTAGAAGGAACCCCTCCTTCTTGGATTTAGTAAAGGAATGAATATTTTCATGTACTGTAATGATAGAATCCAAAATCAACCTACTAAGAAAAAACCCATTTTGTTATTTTGAAATCAGATTAGGTAGGAAAGATAAGGTTCTGAGAGTAAGAACTTTGGAAATAACTTTGTAAAAAGAGTTAGAAAGACTGATTGGTCTAGAATGATCCATACTGTCAGCCCCAAGATTTTTGGGAATCAAAGCTAGAAAGGTACCATTAAACTCCTTCAGAAGTTTTTGAAACCCAAAGAACTCTTTAACACCATTAAAAACATCCTCTTGAATGATATGCTAGTACTTATGAAAAAAGAGGAAGGGGAACTCATCTGGTCTAGGAGCTTTATCTCCCTTAAAGGAAAAAAAAAATGCCTTAGTAATTTCTTCATTGATGGGAATGGCAATAAGTTTTTTATTGTGCTCATCAGAAATGCACTTTGGTATAAAATCTAGAAACACCTTTTGCTTATCCTTCTCCAGGTTGGGATCACCCTCCAACAATTTTTTTTAAAAGTTCATGGATTACCTTTTAATAGCTTCATCATCATTAGTAGAAACCCCATGACCATTAAGCCTAGAAATATCATTAACCATTCTATGCTTCAAAGTAGTCATATGAAAATATTTAGTATTCCAATCCCCCTCACTCAAGAAAACCTTTTTAGAGCACTGCCTCCAATACATCTCCTCCTTAGTAATCATATCATGCATCTCAATCAGTTTCAAATATTCCACCTTCCTAGACACATTCTTATAGCCCTAAGCCTAGATGCTGTCCTAAAGCTCTTTTAGTTCCTCAAGAATCCTCCTTTTTCTGTCAAATATGTTCCCAAAGGTTTTCTTGTTCCATCATTTGATATTCTTTTTAAAATTTCTCATCTTTTTAGCAACTTTAAACATAGTTGTTCCCTCCACATGAATAGCCCACCAATGCTTAATAAGGTTTTTTAGACCAGGATGGAGAGTCCACATCTCCTCAAATCTAAAGGGATAGTTCTTCTTGATAGATATAGGGTCATCCAAAAGAAAAATGGGGTAGTGGTCGAAGACCACTTTCACATGAGCAGAAAGGGAGCATTTATACTTCAAAAGCCAATCATTACTAATAAGGAATCTATCCAACCTCACTTGAATAAGGTCCTTCCATATCCTTCTATTAGTTAAACTATAGTCAAACCCATGCAAATCCATGTCATGCAAAAGATGACTATCAATAAACTCCATCAACTCCAATCTGCTATCCAAATTGGTTTGACTACCTCCCATCTTTTCATTCTCTTTCAGAGGTGTATTGAAGTCACCCATAACGATCCAATTCTCATACAAAAAATTATTTCTTTTATTAGAGAGAGCATCCCAAAGAGATTTCCTACCCCATTTAGAATTGGGAGCATAAATATTAGTTAAAACCCAAGAGGTGCCATCCATAGCATTAAAAAATCTAATATTCATCATATTTCTATTTTGAGAGATAAGTTCCCGACAAATATATCCATCATTCCAAAAAATTTCCATACCACCTAAGGCTCCATCAAAATCACCCCAAGAACCTTACCACTTTTAAACACCAAAAGACCTTCAACTTTATCTTTCAACATTTTAGTTTTTTGTAGAAGAACAATATCTGGCTTATTATCCTTGATCATATTCTTCACCATATCTTGCTTGTCAGGATTATCTGATATTCCATGAGATAAAATTCATTTCTTATGGAAATATTTTGAATCAAAGATAGTCCTCTAACTACCATCTACTATACTTCTATTTTTCTCCACAATTCTTTTTTGCACATTAGAAGGTATTCCTGTAGAGATAGGGGTGAGGCCAACATCCCTAGATTTGATACCCTTCCTAGCTAGAGTAAAAGGTTTACAACTATCTTTGGCTTTGTTACTCTTGAGATCTCTTTTTTTAGAGCTCTTTCTAGTTGGGGTATTGAGATGTGTAATATTGCCCTATCTTATTGCTACTCATTTTCTTAATCACTAGAGCATTGTCTTTGTTCTTTTTAAAAGAAGTCTCCTTCTTTTTCTTTTTTAAACTTAAGATCTTAGCCCCCACTATAGTCTAGTCGGCTCCAATATATTCTTCCTCTACCATCAAGGTTTTAGAAATATCTTTGGCATCCCCCCACTTTGGCTTGCCATCCATAGGCATTACTTCTATAAGAGGCCTATTCTTAACTTGAGTTCCCTTCCCAAGAATAATACAATCTTGTGCCCCATGAAAGTTAGATTCCTTACTATTATTAGGAGACATACTACAATCTTCCAAAATATCTTTGACATGAATCTCACCATCCTCTTCTTTACCCTCATTAGCAAGCATTCCCTCAACCAAAAAGCTATCCTCTAGCACCAAATTGACAACCTCTTCTACCTGATTATTATCCAAAGGTACTCGACCCTAGTTCTTCATCTCATCAATAATAGTTAGCTGGGTAGCCTCTACTTGATCACTGACCATGGACTCTAAAGTTTCCTTCTCATTATTGTTACCCTAATGAAGAGTCCCTTCCATAGAATAGATTTGATCAACACCCATAATATCCTTAGTTCCTTTACAAACCCATAGCATCTTGTGAATTTCAAATTGACTAGAATTATGAAAGGGCTTAATCCCTCCATTTCAACTCCACATGTGTTTTATGATGCATTCCAATCTATTCCAATGCCTTTAAAGAATTTATTGTGTGAATTATATCACCATAATTTGGCAGTGCCTAAAGACACAAAGTGGAACTCACTCTTGTATATAGGGGATGTGTAGTTGAGAGCAGTGATGTCTTGGATGCAGAATGAGATAAGTAGGGAACATCAAACTGCACCTTACAAGAACAATGAAATGAAAATTCCTCTACTCATGAGACCATAAGTTCAACACTCTAGATGAATATTTCTAGATTGGATTTCTATTCTAGGCAACCCTACTAGAGCTAGTAAAGTATTCTTAGTCAGAGAACAAGCTTTTACAGATTGGGAACAACACTCCTCTTGAGATGTTGAGACATCTATTGTTGCTTCATGAAAAAGGTGGAAATAGATACCACATGAACTAAAGATAAGAGAACCATACTCTCCTCAAAATTTAACTCTTGCTAAGTTATTAGAATTCCATAGTATATTGATTTGGAAAGGAATTGATGCAAATATTTTCTTCCATTAAAGTATCAACCCCCTATTCTCCTACAACCACTACTAGAAGTAAACAAAAAATGCAGAGGATCATGATATGACAACAAAATTTCAGTGATGGAGAATGCTCAAGGGAAATTATGGCTATGTTGACTATGTTAAGAATGAGCCAGGGGAGAGGACAACTAGTGATTGGAGAGTTCGGGCCATAATAAGAAACTTCATGGTTGCTAGGGACCAATAATAGCTCAGTTCGGGGGAATGATGGGCCTCTAAAAGATCATTGTTTCAAGATCTTTATATCTTGTTTTTAAGCGGTTATATTGCAGAAATAGTCATGAATTTATGGTTTTAAGTAGATAAATTTATGTTTTTATGTATATGTTATATATATGTTAAGATATTAAGTAGAAGTATGGATAGTTAAAATATGTTATAATTGCTTGAATCAATGGATTAAAATGGTAGAATAAAGTAATATTACATGCTGATAAATGTTTCCCCATTTATGCTATGTCTTGGGTAGTTTCCTCCTATAGCCATAGGATTTTCAAGAGTGGTAATTTGAACTTTACACCTTTTCTAATATTTATGATAAAATAAATATATGTATGTAGGATTTGTGTATGCATTGAGTATTTTTCAGGAACTTTCCATATATATTCAAGGGTCAACACCCCAGTGTTAAAGTTAGATCCAACTGGATTGCTAAACCATTGTGAGTGGAGCAATTCATTATATGCTTTATGTTGGAAGAACAAAAAAATGTAGCTTCCATAACTTGCTACAATCTTGGAATATTTAATCTTGATTCTATTTCAACTTTATGAGTATGTAATTGATCCTCATTAATGGAGAGATCATAGAGTTAGGAAGTAGTTGTAGTTTCCTTAAATAACCATGAATGAAGTAGTTGTAGTTATAGTTTCCTTAGAGTGTGATACTATTTTGAGTGTAATCTTTCACCATGAATGAATAGAATGAATAATTCAAGTTTATTTCCTTTATCTTGATTGTCTTTTTTGTTCACTCATCCAAGGGGGCCCACTTGGTGAGTGAATTTTTCCATTAGAATATATTTAATTTCTTTGTTTGTTTCCTTGCAAGATAGAATTATGTTGCTCTTGAAACCATTGATAATAGAATCAATGAATTATTCCTACAATATAGGTGAATAGATAGGTTTAATGTTGCAAAATTACTTCAAAGCTTTGAGTTAAATTGTTGTTTTTGTTGCTAGTATAGAATTCCTTCAGCATTTCCTTCACTTTATTTGTAACGACTTGAAGGAGAATTAAAGCATAGACTTTGCAGTCATCCTCTCAAGTTTATGCTCTTGGGTTGATAAATTAAATAGATTCAGTGTACTATTTTAAGTAAAATACATGATGTTGTCTGACCATGGAATCACTATAGAAGGATGTCCAATCCTTTTTTATTAAGGTATTAAGCTTACCGGTCAGCTATCAAGATTTCCTCCAAGAGAACCAATAGTTTGATATCAATTGTTTGAACTAATAATGGGAAAGTAAACTCTAGGAGGGGGGTGAATCAGTACTTCAAAACTTTAACCATAAAACATTCACCACACATCCATATCACAATTTAGCATATAAAATAAAATAGCTAACTGCACATTGCATCCATAGCATAAAACAAATTTAACACAAAACAATAAATTTGTTTACCCATAAACCCTCCAAGGAGAAGGAAAAATTGGGGTGGGGATGACACCCACAAATCTTCACTACTCCAGTTGTAAATTGTAGCCAATTATGGTTACAATGAGTTTGATCATAAACTGTGATCTACCCTGTGAGGGGTCTTCCCATTCAAAGGCTAAAAAGACTATTAGGTCTCACCTTGTTAGAGGATTTACAATCATAATTAAGTAAGCACTCGGTTAAGAGATTTACAAGAGCTTTTTAAGACTACAAAACCTATTAAGGATACTCTGTTAGGAGATTTTCTTTGTATCACCTGTTATAATGATTCAACACCATGATCCTTCAATTAGCACCTCACCGCTAGATGTTAGATCTTCTCTTTACTAATAAATCCTTGATCCTTCTAATCAGATATGTCTCCTCTATCCTTTCTCTACTCTTCTCTATTCTTGCTAACTAATTCTGCAATTCATAACACTGTCATAACCTCCATAGTCACCATGAATACTCTCTCTACACTTAGCATTTGTCTTTCATGCATCTTACAAACTCTTTAGGGTTTTTCTCCTTAAGTAAAAATAGGTGGAATAGGGTTAGGTTAGAATCAATGATTGTAGTTGATCCATATTCTCGCGTAAAACATCCCTTAATATGATTGGTTGCATGTATTGCATAGGGATTTACAATATGACTCAATTCTTATCTTCTAAAATCATAAAAAAATGTATATGTCAGCCCAAAAATGGTTTACATAGTATTTTGTGCCATTACAAAAAATCATTTCTTTAACTATTCACTCAACATCCAAAGGCTCTGATGCTCAACCATCATTGTGTTCTTAATGCTATAACTTGACTTCTAAACAATTCGACATACACTATTTTATTGGGACCTATATCACTCAGCACATACTAACTTTCTTGGCTCCTTTTGTTGGCTCAATGCCTAAGTGACTCAGCATGCATAGACTACTTAACATGTACTAGTGCTTGACACTAATTGTCATATTGCTCGACATGTATTGTCTGGCAACTAATGCTCGACATGCACTACTCACTTGACTTAAATTATGTTTCTACTAGATAATTACTTAATTTTTTTTTCATTGCCTTGTAAAAATCAAAATGTGATCAATGATAATTTGTGAACTACGAGGGAGATGTATTATAGAATTAATTCTGAACACTGAGATTATTCATTGCCTTGATATTGATGATAACTTTAGTCTTAGAATGATATATAAGTATGGGAATGAAAGGGCTTCCCCATGTAGGGGCATGGCCCTATGTGGCTCATTCCACATAGAGTCATGGCCCTACATGGTCATGCCTCTTAAACCAAGGATTGTTGATAATAGTGATTGGATGACAAATGCAAATTAATCGTCAATACCTAATACTTAATATAATCGATGTTTTCTTTGATCGATACTACTTGACCAGTATTTGCAAGCAACTAATATATAATGAAAATCAATATTTTTATCATTTGATAAAATAAAATGTAATTTATTATATATATGTATATATATGTATATCTATATGTATATATATGTATATGTATATGTATGTATATATATATGTATATATACGTATATGTATGTATATATATATGTATATATATGTATATATATAAATATAAATATAAATATATATACATATATATACATACATATATATACATATATATATATACATAGATATATATATATATACATATATATATACATATATACATATATATATATATATATGTATATATATATATGTATATATATATGTATATATATTTGATTGACACTTCAAAATTTTATTTATCATCTATTTTCATATATTAAATTTACTTGTAAAGTTTGCTTCAATTTACTAGAATGCTAACATTCTCAACACTTGCTCTTTATAAAGGAGGGAATAGAAGCAAATGTATTACAAGAATAAACACCACCTTAAGTGTGCTCGATTAAGTTATGGTTGTAATACCCCTAAATTGGCACATTGGTATTTTGAATCAATTTCAATGCATCAATGTCATGACATCAATTTCTTAATCATAAAGTCCTATTGTACTAGGCATTTCTAACCACTTGTCTTTAATTGACCTAAGTGTCAAATGCAAAAAACATTAATCTGTATTAATCATTTATTTTTCTTAATTCCTAAATATTAATTGAATTAGCTAAATTAAAGCTCTTAATTAAATTAATTTAATTATAACTCCTAAGTACTTTAATTAAATTAAATCTACCCCTTTAGCTAATACACATAAAAAGGAATTAAAGTCATTTTCTTTAATTGAAATATGTCATGACTATCGAAATCAATAATTTGATTCATTAGAATATCTAATTATGACCACATATTTGAATGGACCAATATTCTTTCCTATTTCATCTCACATGAAAAAGTAATTAATATATTGATTAGTTCAAATATGTCCTCATAATTGTTGAAACTAATTATTTAATCAATTATAAAATCTAATTATGAGCACTATTTGAATGGATCATTGTTATCTCCTATTTCCTCTCATTCAACTCCATAAAAAATGGAGGACTCAATCTTAGCTTCAATAAGGACCATACATGTGGTTTGATCTCTACCATTGATCGGGTCCAAGTTTCTATAAAAGAATCCTTCAATTTCTCATTATAGAGGATGCACATGAAAAGTATCAAATTGATGCTAATTTGATTACTTAGGTGCCTTACATTTGAAATTGTTCTTTCTTTCATATATGCTCATCATTTAGACTAAAATACATTCATCTAGTCATTATTTTCCATTTTTCTTAGATTAGTTTCAATTTCATTTAGATTAATATGATATCTTTGCACTTAGAAAACATAAAAAATATAGATTAGATTGCATTTTCATTCTTCCAAATCCTTCATTTCAACTTGATTTGGTTGCTAATCTCTCAATTCTATGAGTGAATGGAAAAGCCTCATCTAATTAGAAGGCAACAAATCACTTTGTGTAGACATACTGAATGGATAATCCCATGTTCATTTCAGGATGATTTTGACATGTAAAGATCATGTTAAATTGTGTGTGGATTTAGAGGCCCATAATTAGCACTCACATTTTTTGCACCCACCGTGGGGTGCCAAAAATGTATGTGTTAAAATTGGTTAGACACACACTTCAACATAGTCATTGTTTATGAGGTTCATCCAAGAATGAACATGAGATTGTTTATCTTGAACATTTGCACAACGTGACCTATTGCCTCCTATCTAGATAGGATTCTTTAATTTCTCTTAGAATCAAGAGTTCGATAAACCGTAGACCATTACTAGAATCAAGGATTTGAATGAATGCATCTATATTTTTGTATTTTCCATGCAAGTAAGTATGAATTAATCTAGAATGATATGGAAAGAAACTATTAATCTAGATAAGTAAATAGAATTCTAGTTTAGCATGAATGCAACTAAAAGCTAGAATGAAAAGCTATTAACAATCTAAGAAATCTAATGCACAATAATCTATCATAAATTTGGCATAATTTAATTACTCAAATTGCCCCCTTTTAAATGAGAGGTAGAAATCCTCCTTTTATAGAAATCCAAATAAATCAGTGGTCAAGATTGATTTGAATGAAAGGTTGAGATTGATTTAAATTTGAGTTCAAATAGAAATTTTCTATCAAATAGGGAGCTTTTTAGAGATTTTAGGAAATAAGATTCAATTGAGAGTTAGTTGACTAATTTATTTCCCTTTCTTTTTAAGTTAACTCAAAGTTTCCATTTCTTTGAACTCAAGATGAGATCTTTGGAAGATATTTGAGGATTTAATTAAATATTATCTCATATTTTGATAATTTTCTCAATTAGTGAATTATTTAAATTCAATAATTAAAATCAGGAGATATTATTTAATTAAATATATTTAATTCCTATTGTGTATTAGCTAAAATTGGTGAATTTAATTTAATTAAAGTGCTATGACTTATAATTAAATTAATTCAATTAAAAGGTTAATTTAGCCAATTTAAGTCAATTTTTAGGACTTAAATAAGATTTGTGATTAATACAGATTAAGGGTTTTTTGTATTTGACACTTAGGTCAATAAAAGACAAGTGGTCAAAAATGCCTAGTACAATAGGACATTATGATTAAGAGATTGATGTTGAGACTAATGCAACAAATTTGGTTCATAATGACAAGGTGTCAATTTTGGGGTATTGCAATGGTCTCCAACAAGATTCAACCTGAAGAACCATAACAAATTAATTTTAAAGGTGTCTGGCAAAATCCAGCCTGAAGAACCATGATGGTTATCAAAGTGTTAGAAAAAATTCAGCCCTAAGAACCATGATAACACTTTGCTCCAACACATTTTGGTGTTAGGAGATAGATCAACTATTGATAAGGTTGTCACCTTATAGTAGTGACCTTACACATATGAAAGATCGTTACCTTTCATAACACAAGTTTGCAAACAATCTAATTTTTAATTATTCATGAATATATTAACTTTAAAATGCATTACAAATTTCTCATACCAAGTTTAACTCAATGATCCCTTTGTTGATGTTTATCACCTTCCAACCAACACTTTTACTCCAGATACATGTTTGGTTGTCATTTGGATCAGCAATAATTTTCTCAAGACATAGGGTGCTCGTATCTAACTTGGCCATTTCTTTTAATTCATCAGCTACTTTTTGCTAGTTGGATTTATGTTCCTTGCTACTTTCCAACTCTTTACAAATTTCCTGTATCTATGCTATGGCTTTCCCATATTTCTCTTTCACTCTAGTTATAAGTTTTGAAGCATCCTCTATCATCCTTTTTCTCCAAGCTTCGATCATCATACTATGTGACTTGTGTTTGTTGATTCTTTCAACAACAGTATGATCTAAAATACCATCAGGACCTGCTAAAATTGACGGAGTGACCACAACTTGGGCATTAGAAGGATTGCTGATTGAATTAATATAAGCTACCATCATCTAAACTTTTTCCTTGAGTTTCTCCTTGGCTCTTTTCTCTTCCTTCACCCTTTGCAACATCTGAGCAGCAATCACTTCAAAATTTTGAAACTCTCGTTCTGCATTAGAAGGACCAAGATCAACCCTTTCTAGAATGAAATCTTATTCAGATGCTTCATCAACACTCTTTTCAATTATAGGCTTGGCTAATTCCACACACAAGTTGGCTGAAGTTTCATCAATAGCTAACCTGGACATCACCTTGGTCTTTTTCACCTTAGGAGGCTTCTGAAAAATACTAGAGATCACATCAAATAGAGGTGGGATCATTTGAACAACTTTCTTCCTCTTCTTAAGACTATTCTGGAACCATGAATGTGTAATTTTTGAAGCTTGTACATCACTTGTTACATTTTCAGCAATCATCATTAAGTCTTCTGACAAACTTTTGGTACTTGCGATAGCATAGAAAAGATATGAAGTCATATAAAAGTAGTCATTTTCTTGAAGTCCCATGAGTTGTCTATGTAGCGAATCACTAATAATTTCAGCCCAATCAATATGTTGTTTTCCTTCATAGATCATGTTGATAAACAAGAACATCCAACCTTCAAACTCATGTCAGTCCCAAAGACCAACAATCCTGCTTAGTAGGGTCACCATGTTTGCCACATCTTCTTTTAACAACAACCTATGAATGAATTTTCCTAATTGATATTTCCCTTTTCTCGGTTGTGAGAACCATGACTTGGCGATGGTGCTTAGACATTGAGTCCGATTTGTAGTAAAATACTCTTTGGCAGTTCCCAGATTGATGTTA
Source organism: Cupressus sempervirens (assembly GCA_028749045.1). NCBI lineage: Eukaryota > Viridiplantae > Streptophyta > Pinopsida > Cupressales > Cupressaceae > Cupressus > Cupressus sempervirens. Next base: position 481,275,773 of record CM053787.1, on the reverse strand, counting down.
GCATATTGCATCTGGGTGGGCAATCAGAAAACACTAGCAATAGAGGCAGGATCTAGATAGACAATTACATTATTATTTGATGAAATAAATTTTCTAGTATCCGGATGATAAGCTTTCACACACTCCAATACCAAGTTTGGGTACTGTGCTGAAATGGGGTGTCTGCCTGCCCGAGCTAAGCCACTTTCTGATATCTTTTCAGCTAATGGGGTCCTTTCTTCATTCATAAGAGATGACCAAAAGTCTTGAAGGCAAACACTTCCTAAGATGGTATCACCGATATCTGGAAGCATACTTCTTAACACAAGAGCATAATCTAGCCTTTGATACTTGTACTTCATGATTGATTATCAATCTTTATTTATCAAATTTGTGGATGTCTTCAACCTTGCACTACACTCTTTGTTGCCATCTGAATTTGAGTGACGTAATTAGTGAAGCTTTCAAGGCTATAGGTCAAGAACGGGCATTTCATTTTGTCAAGCATTTTGCACGCTTTCCTGCCCTTTTTATTGAGAAATTATGTCAAACATGTTAAGTACAATCTCAGGCATTACTTGCATTCTTCATTACATATCCACAAATTTGAAAATGGACCATTAGATTTCTTTTTGATTTAAGACTGCCATTGTCTTGCATCAATCAAATTTTCTTTATGTTTATTTCTGCATCCTTATCCCTCCAATCATTCGATCTAGTCATGTTTGATAGTCTTCATTCATGTTTGTAGATTTCCCCTGCCAATAGCTTGTATTTTAATTGATGAAGGAAATTTGTGAAGGCATTATGGTCCTACTTAACAGTTTTTACACCACCAGAACACCCCCCAATAGAGTTGGCAAGCAGTCAGTCGAGAAGAGACTAGATGGAATGATGCCTCATTTTGTTCCTTGTTTTGCCCCAAAATTTTATGGGATGGGAAAAGTGATCCAATTGGATTTTGTCATTTCATGTACACATAACGGGCGATTGGTAGGAATTGTCTTGTTCCTAATGCATGCAGAGTGCTGATGAAGAGCGAGATCTGATCATTGCCCCTAGGCATTCGAGCCAAAGGCCTTTGAACCACCCTTCAGCTTCACCTCCCTCGGTTTGGACATGAAATTGGTACTATGTCTGCGTGTATTTCTATAGGGTGAGGAAGATGGCGTGTCTATTGAATAAGCCACGAGTGCAATTTTTTCATTACAACATCCTTCCTTTGCTTGCATGAACTGGAATCGACACTCCTTTGTACACACTTATATAAATATGGCAATATTTCTTTTACTATTAGGAAGTTGATATACATATCACTTTTTATCCACAACACATGCTTGCAGTTTTATATCATCTAGCTTTTAAAATGTTTTCCATTGTGAAGGAGAAGCACAAGTTGAGGGTTAATCTGTTGATAGTTGATAGTGTATGGATGAGGTGGCATGAGTTTATTTGCAAAAAGATCCTTCTCTGCACTTTATTAAGGGAACATTGAGCATTAATTGGCTTTATTCTAGTTTACTTATGTACGTGCCGACACTACGATCATGGTGGTATCATATAACGTTGGAAAGTTTCCATATATATATCGCTATTTATCCATAGGTTGTCTATATGCGTGCGCTTGGGTCAATCTTTAAACATTTAGACATTTAAACATTTAGCATTTGGGAAGGAAAGCTGCAGTTTGAAGAGGATCCCAACAAGCCAGAATTGTGAGTTGACAATGTATTGAATATTGCTTCTGCAAAACCATTCTTACCCTTAACTTTGCGGAGAGAAATCTGCAGTGCTATGACAAGATACGGGAGTTATGAGAAACCTTCTAGCATATTTTCTTTCTCAATTTTCTAATAGCAATGGGTTTGAATGATTGACTTTGTTAATAAAATAATATAGGATGTGTGTGGAAATGGCAGAGGAAAACAAGAATTTATCTCTAGTTATCATCGAGATGTAGCTTTATTAACCCTCAATACCATATTATGTAGCTAGGCTGATATTTAACTGGAAAACTCAACTTGAACCTTTAAGAAGCTTCCGCAATGTTTAATAAAATTGAAAAATCTCTTACTGCACATGATGAATTATCAGGGACTCCATCTGATTTACTTCCATTGTTATTGCCGAATGCTCCCATGTACATGTCTGACTTCTTATGGAAGAATTTTAAACAAGTTAATAACTACCTCATGGGGGTTAAGAAAAATGTTTTTTTAGAGAGGTTAATTAACCTACTCCAAAATGCTCATTTTGGAAATTATCATTAAACTTTTTGAGAGGTTAAGAAGTATGCATTTTTGGAGAGGTTAATTAACCTACTCCAAAATGCACGATTTGAAAGTTATCATTAACCTTTTTGAGAGGTTAATGGTTAATGATAATCTTGAAAATGCTTATTTTGAGTCTCTCCATTAACCTGCAATAACCTGAGACTCAAAAGTTAGTTTTCAAAAATTTCAAGTGCTGCACGGAGTTGGGAACAAGTTGGAGACATGAAGATTCAGAAACTCACAAAGATTCAAAGATAAAATGGCCTTTGTCTTAAAAATAGAAAAGTTACAAAATTAACCATGGCTTATAAAATTGAAACAATTTTATAACCGGGCAATAGCTGGCTCTAACTGGGGACAAGGACTGACAAGGATGAAGCTCGAATCCAGAATGAATAAACTAATGCCTTATCCATTGGGCTATAAAATAGAGTCATCTGAGGGACCAATTTACAAAAGAGGGAACGGACACCAAAAATGGGACAACAGAAAGAAAAACTAAAGCAACAAAAACTGACAAGAGCACACCAAAAATGAGACAACCTATATACAAAAAGGTGTATGACACCTTCTACTAATGATAATTCTTTAGGTGTTGCCCATTATAAGGTAAGGGCAACTAGGTAACACTCAAGTATGACAAGATAAAAGAATTCTTTCCGCATACCTCTTTAATCTGGAAAGGGCCTCTCCATAAAGAGTCAAATTTTCCATGTAAGCCCTTTGGTTCTCGGCATTTATCCCAAAGCAAGACTAGATCACCTTCTTGAAAAACCTTCTGCTTAGCCTTCTTGTCAAATAACTTCTTAACACGGGATTGATGTTCCTAAATTCTTTCTACAACCACCTTTCTCTCTTCTTCCAACTTTGTCAAATACAACATTCATTATTCAAGAGCATCTTTGAATTCGTGATTATTAATAGTGTTCTATAATTTCAAGGTGGATAGTTCCAAAGGAAGAGGAAGGGATGGTTCAGTTCCATACAGGATCTCAAAGGGAGATAATCCCATTTCTCTCTTCTTAGTAGTATGATCTACCCACAGTGCATCGTACAAGTGCTTGTGCTAGGACCTTTGATTAACATCTATCAATTTTTGCACAATGGTCATAATATTTTTATTGCTTGATTCCGCCTGACCATTTCCTTGTGTAAAATAATCAAACGAATGTGAGAGAACAATCCCATATTGATAGTAGAAGGATGATATATCTTGGGAAGAGAAATTGGTAGCATTGTCAGTAACAATTTTGTTCGAAACACCAAACCTAACCAGAATGTTTTATTTGATAAAATTGCACACCACTTTTGAAGTTGTTTGCTTGACTGGGATCGCTTCCACCCACTTGGTAAAATAGTCAGTTGCCATCAAAATGTGAGTGTGTCTAGCAATGGATGAAGGATGAATAGGACCGATGAAATCCAAACCCCATTGTTGAAAGCGTTCTTTGATTACCATTGGATTCAAGGGCAGTGCTGCTAATTGGACTCTTCCTTTGAAGTATTGACAAGAATCACACTTCTTCACCCATTCTTCTACATCCTTGAACATCCTAGGCTAGTAAAAACAATTTCTCAAAATTTTTTAAGCCATTATCAATGCTGAGTAATGACCTCCACATGCTTCATTATGAAATAACTGAAGCAACTCCTTTCTTTGTTCGAAATCTACACACCTCAGAAAGGTACCATCTATCCCTTTCTTGTATAAAGCATCTCCCCAGAGAATGTACTTCGTAGATTTCAATATTAAGGTCCTCTTCTCTTTAGGTAATAAATGAGCAGGACATTCTCCATATGTTAGAAAATAGACAATATTTGAAAACTAGTCATCAACATTGCTAATGAATAAAACTAAAGGCATTTATTCATTTGTCTCTTCTTCTCCTTTAGAAGATCCTTCTGCAATTGCCTTACACAAACCTTTTCCTTTGACAAGCTTTGTAGGTTTTATATCAAGATCATATTCTTGTACTTTAGCTATCCAGGAGGCCCTTTTATTTACACCGATCTCTTGCTGTGTCAGAATAGTCTTTACTACCGAATCAAGAACAAATACCTTGGAGTGAGAGTTTAGGATGTAAAACCTGAATTGCTTCACTGCTCTGACCAAAGCATATGCATTCTTCTCAATCAAAGAATATTTCAACTCATGTTTCTTAAGAGGGATGCTCATGAATTCTATCTGGGCCTCGGTATTGTCTTTATCAGGTTGTGTAAGTATAGAAGATAAAGTGTTCTCAGATGCATAACAATACAAATGAAAATCTTTAGAAAAATTTGGATAAGAAAGGGTAGGGGCATTAGCAATTTCAGTCTTGATTTTTTCAAAAGAAGCCTTACCTTCTTTTTTCCATTTGAAATTAGTATTCCCTTTCATCATATCCACAATTGACTTTGTTATCTCAGAGAAGTCTAGTATGAACCTCCTTATAAAGTTTATCTACCCAAAGAAAGATCAGATTGCTGGTTTACTCTTGGGAAGTGACAACTGTTGAATAGCCTTCAATCTTTCAAGATCTGTCTGAATGCCCTCTTTAGATACAATATCTCCCAGTAGCTTTCCTTCTGTGACCCCAAATATAGACTTCTTAGGATTGAGTGAGATGCCATGAGTTCAACATCGATGCAAGATAGCTTCGAGATGATGCACATGATCTCTTCTCTATTCCAAAAACACTGTAAGATCATCAAGATACATCACAATTATCTTATTGTTGAAATCCTCAAATGAATGATCCATGGCCTGTTGAAAAGTGGCTTTGGCATTTATCAAACCAAAAGGCATTTGATTGTAGGAAAATGTGCCCCATGGAGTGGTAAAAGTAGTTTTATGTTGGTCTTCTGGTGCAACAGTGATCTAATTATAACCAGAGAAGCCATCTAGCATTGACATGAGTTCTGAGCTTGGTACCAACTATAGAATATGATCCATGAAAAGGAGTCCATAATTATCCTTAAGTGACGCTTGATTCAAATTGTAGAAGTCAACACATATTCTTATCTCACCATTCTTCTTCCTAACAGGAACGATATTAGCTACCCATGCTGAATGGTGAATGGGATAGATAATCTTTTCTTTAAGCATCTTATCAACTTCATTGAAAATAACATCAGTTACCTTGGGATTGAATTGTCTTTGCTTTTTCCAGAAGGGAGTTGAACCAGGTTTCAAAGGAATTTGATGTTTAAATTTTCCATTCATGAATTCCTTAAGATCTTCATAACCCCAAGCAACAACATCTTGGTAGGCTTTCACTAACTTCATGAATTTTTCTTTCTCTTTTGATGTCAAATCTTTCCCTATTAGGACCATCTTTTGGTTTTCTTTAGAACCAATATTTACTTTCTCATAACCCGAACAATTAGAAGGTTTAGTGTCTTCAACTTTCTCTTTCCTTTTGTCTTCTTTATCAAAAAGACTCTCTAGGGTGACTAATCCTCTAGGAATAACATTACCTTCCAATTGAATAACCTCAAGATCATCTCCTTGTTTTCCATTATGATTATCTGATCCTTCACATTTCAGGTCTGAAAATGGAGGCCTTCCCTCGAGAAATGCAATTATTTGCCCATCATCATCAAAAAATTGCTAATGTCAATCATTATCAAGCACATTGGGTCTATGAATCATCTCTACTGTGTAAACATCTTTGTTGAACTCAGAGTGAGGAATAAGTAGAGATGCAGATACTACAAGACAGTCTACTTTATAATTTTGTTCACAAGGGATAGCATATAAAGAAAAAGCATCAAAATGATCAATCTCATCCCACACTCTATTTCTATATGCTTTCAGTTTGGCATTCTTTGTTTGATATAATCTTCACACTTGGTTGACAATTAATTCTGCATCTCCATATACCTTGAGCTATCTGATTCCCTTTTCTTTTTCATACTCAAGACCAAGTAGAAGGGCTTCATATTTAGTGATATTATTGGTGGTCTCAAAAGCCAACTTATAAGCTTTCGAGAATTTCTCTCCTTTTGGTGATATTAACACAATCCCAATGCTTGAACTAGAAGAAGAAGAGCTTCCATCAAACTCCATTGACCATAATTCATTGGTTATATCAAGCATGAGAGGGTCAATTACATCTTCTTCAGTGGACATCATCATATACATTCCATGCCCAGTATCAACATATAATATTTCAGCTCTTGGATCATCTAATTTCAAGACTGTATATTTAGCTTTAGGTTCAAGATTAAGCTTAATCTTTTCATTTCCAATCGGGATAAGGGAATGAAACATGTCCATCTTGATTTCACCACCAAGGTCTTTACAAAAACTTATGCTCAAAAGCATCCCATAACTGGCAGGAATATCAGCAACCAGGATGTTTAGTTTTAACTTCTTCTTAGGATGTGCTACAAGTGCTACTTGAGCATTTTTCAACTAGCCAACTAGCGGGACTTGTTTTGCCTCCATTAAATATACCTTTCCTGATGGTTTTTTTAATGAAAGACCTAGGACATGGGCCACCTTTCAAGGAATAACATTATTGGATGCACCAGAATCAATGATACAATTAATTAACTTACATCTGGATATATAAAGAGAAACATAGAAAAGCTCAGGTTTGTCTGAAAAAGATGCTGCAACAAAAGATTCTTTCTCAGTCATGGGCCCTTCTAGATTATCTTCCACTTCTAGAGAAACTCCTGATTCATGGTTGATAGTGATCTTAGGTGAAATTTTTCCTTTACCAACACATTGGATCAACCTTTCTAATTGATGAGGATTGGCTTTTAGGTAATCCAACTAAGAAATTTGTACTTTGGTCTTCTTACAGTGATCAATAAAATCAAAAGAGTCTTCAATGATAGGAGGAGTTTTACCCTTATTTGTCTCCTTTTCTTGTGAAGGATCTTTCAAAGTATGCTTACAAGATAGAATCCTCTTAGTAGTCTCATCAGAAGCTTTTTCCTTTGCTTGTTTACTCCACTTTTCTTCCAATCTCTGTCTCCAACTTGGTGTATCTGCATTGCAAGAATGATTGTTAATATCTTCAGCTTTTTCATCATCAAATTCATATTCTAGAAAGTTAATAGAAGAGGTCCCAACAGTAGGTTCTGTTACATCTTCAGGAGCTACATATTCTTCTATTTTCTCCATTGTCAAATGCATTTGCATGAATCTAGCTATCTTGGGGTAGTTCACACCATCATGATCTGTTGTTAGGTGAAAATCACACATAGCAACCTATTTACTAGATGATGAGGGATGTTCAATGGCTAACCTTGGTGTTGATTGGGGTAGCCATTTAGTTTGTCTATTATGTTGATATGGCATATAATTTCTCCTTGGAATATATTGATACAAAGGTGGAGGATTATGAGGCAACTTCTTTTTGAGTTGTAACAGATCATTAGCCAATTTTTGATATAAAGGATTAGTGGTAGAGATAGGAGCTTGTTGAACTTTTCCCTTTTGTAGATCACGACTCCATTTTCCTAAACTAAACAAGTCATCTTCCACCTCGATAGCCAATGTTTGTGCGGTTGCTAGATTACCAGGTCTTGTCCTTCATATTTGAAAGCTTACATAAGAAGGTTGAGCACTGATGAAGAAAGTCATTTGATTTTCTTTAGTGGATCTTTTGTTGACAGGAATTCGATTCACCGTCTGATAAAAATGAGCAATGAATTCTCGCATGGGCTCATGAATTTCCTTCTTCATCTGAGTCAACTAGGAAAGGAGCAAATGTTCATCTTTAGCAGTCTTAAATATCCTCTTGAAAGCTTGAATCAAAGTTACCCATGAAGTAATTGATCCAACTGGTCGCTGTCAAAACCATTCAGCTATAGCTTTAGTGAGTGTTTCAACAAAAAGACAGATAGAAACATCTTCATGTTGGATTGAAAGAACACCACTTGCTGTAAAGAATTCACTTATATGCTGATCAGTAGTGACTTTTTCGTCACCATAAAACTTGGGAAGAATTTTTTGAGAACCAACAGGCATGCCATGTAATTGGTTCCCTAAATCTAGAGGACCAATAGCAGCTCCCCATGGGACTGGTGGCTACGGTGCTTGATGTACCATGGTCAAAAGAATGATATTCAAGGGTTGCAAATTTATAGCTAAAGGTACAAGAGTACCTAGAAAAATCAAAGCTTGAAAGGCTGTAGGAGAAACAGTAGCCTTAGTTGGTGAAGAAGACCTACTAATAGACTTGACCTTTTTCTTCTTCTTAGGAGTAACTGGCTTAAAATCTAACTTCTGAAGGGCTTCAAAATCTTCGTCTACCAAACCCTTTTTTCTATCAACCCACGTGTATGGTTTATCAGGCAGCTTAGTGGTTATTATTTATTTTCCCTTGAATATGACCAAGATTCTATCTATTTCTTCTTGGAATGACCACTATTCTTTCAATAACTACAATGTTCTAACTAATAGGGGCTCTTCGCAAGATTTCTCCAAACTCTTCTTCTTCTTCAAGAACTTGATTCACTTGATGATATTCCTGTGAACTTTGTCTACACCTCCAGGCTAGAGTGTTCAAGTCTAAGATGATATCTTCCTAGGTGTTTTGAAAGTTGAGGTTCGGTTGGAGAATAGGAAAAATGTTCTCATGCAAAAGCACCATTGTGCTTCATTATAGGTGACTGTTAGTCTTTTCTCATTCAGTCTCCCTAGCAGAGTTGCCAAAAATCTATTGGTAAATAGATTTGTCACTGTAGAATTTTCCCAATGGAGTGAGTGTGGCAAACCATTCACAACAGTTGGATAGGCCCTTGGTATGAAACCTTCCTCTGCATTTAGAGGGGTAACTCCCTTGTATGATATAATTTTTAAAGGATTTTCAAATAAAGAATCTAAAAAAAAACTTTGAAGATCAGGAGAAAGTCGTTCAGGACGAATGCACTATGTGCCCTTACAACCTTCTTCAGTAAACAAGATTGATAACAAAAGTGATCAAGGACTACGCTTGAAAACAACCAGTATTACCAAGCACATTCATTAACATTTATAAACATTTTCATAGTACCATGAGAATGTTTACTACAATAGATAACAATTTTGATTTTAGAACAAGAAACCCAAAGCATATCTCATTCCATTTTCTTGCACCAAGAAGATAAAAGAGATTTTCAATTTCAAAGATAAAAAGTGTACATACTTTCCAAAATTTATCTCTCAATCAAAATTTCAGCATAGTGTTCCCTTATTTTAAAAACCAAAAAGTCCCTTTACAAAGCTAACAGATGTCCTTATATAGACATATAGGTTAATAACTACCTCTTCGTGGTTAATAAGCACCTCCAAAATATGTAATTTTGGAAGGTTAATTAACCTCAAGAAAATTAAATTATACAAGGAAACTTGCAAAAACAAAACTTTAGCTAGAGTTCCTAAGGATGTTTACATATACAATCACTAATTGTTCTAGCTACTAACTCTATCTTCTCGGACACAATTGATCTATCCTGGAAAGCCCTGTAAGCATCTAGGATGATCATAATTGATTCATAGTTCAGAATGAACACATTTTCCATCCTAAGTTTGGCTATGAAGTATCTATCTTGAATTTCTTTCGACTCTTGTCAATAGGCTAAAATGTTACAATCTCCTAGAGTGACTGCAACCAGGCTAAGCTTCATCATAGTTTCAGTATCTAATACACGGTTCTCTATTTCTGAATGAATTTGAAAACTAGAGGAATCAAGGAGAAACTGACAATCAACATGCTGAAGATCACTTACTGGCACCCCACCTGTGATAGTAGAGATTAATTCATCTATACCTTTTGTTTTCAGTTGCTCCAAAGAAGCTATTAGCTATTCGAACTCAATGATCCGTTTGCTAATGTTTATCACCTTCCAACCAACCCTTTTACTCCAGATACGTTTTTGGTTGTCATTTGGATCAGCAATAATTTTCTAAAGAAATAGGGTGCTCATATCTAACTTGGCCATTTCTTTTAATTCATCAGCTACTTTTTGCCAGTTGGATTTATGTTCCTTGCTACTTTCCAACTCTTTAGAAATTTCCTATATCTATGCAATGGCTTTCCCATATATCTCTTTCACTCTAGTTATAAGTTTTGAAGCATCCTCTATCATCCTGTTTATCTAAACTTTGATCATCATACCATGTGACTTGTGTTTGTTGATTCTTTCAACAATAGTGTGATCTAAAATACCATCAAGACCTGCTAAAACTGAAGGAGTGACCACAGCTTGGGCATTAGAAGGATTGCTGATTGAATTAATATAAGCTACCATCATCTGAACTTGTTCCTTGAGTTGCTCCTTGGCTCTTTTCTCTTCCTTCACCCTTTGCAATATCTGAGCAGCAATCACTTCAAAATTTTGAAACTCTCATTCTGCATTAGAAGGACCAAGATCAACCTTTTCTAGAATGAAATCTTATTCAGATGCTTCATCAACACTCTTTTCAATTATAGGCTTGGCTAATTCCACACACAAGTTGGCTGAAGTTTCATCAATAGCTAACCTGGACATCACCTTGGTCTTTTTCACCTTAGGAGGCTTCTGAAAAATACTAGAGATCACATCAAATAGAGGTGGGATCATTTGAACAACTTTCTTCCTCTTCTTAAGACTATTCTAGAACCATGAATGTGTAATTTTTGAAGCTTGTACATCACTTGTTACATTTTCAGCAATCATCATTAAGTCTTCTGAATTAGATAATGGGTTATCTAATTGCGTGATGTCTATTAATGGCATATCAGGAGGAGAGAGACTCAAATGAGGAATCACTGCATCATGAGGGGATGTAACAGGGACATGTGATTTGGCAATTTGAGGAGTTGTTTGATCTTTTTCATTGGATTCATTCCCTTCTTGATTCATTCTAACTTTCATTCTTGTCCTTTTTCTTTTGACTGTAAACTTATTCGGCTGATTCAGATCTTCATCTCGATCTTGAGCACCTGTATCCAGTTGTTGCATCTTCTCACTAGAAGTTGCCTCTATCACCATCCAAGATGATTCCCCTTTATTATTTCTCCTCTCTTTACTTTGAAATTCACCAAGTGCTTTTTTAGCTCTGACTTTACTGATCCAGTCTCTTGTCCTTTTAAAAGCAAAGACAGTCCTTTCCTTGAAGCTTTTTAACTCTGGAATTGACCAATCAATAGGGGGGAGATCTAGCAATTCAATTTTCTCATAATAGTAAGGATCGACCAAAGAAACCTCATCGTCATCTACACCTATCACATCAATGTCCAACTTAAAGTCTATCACCTGTCGTACTATAAGCCGCATCCAATCTCTCTTCCTGACTTCGAAGTCATTTTCACAATCCTCCCAAAAGTCTTCTAGAGCTAGGAAGTGACCAAGACTGAGATTTAACTTTATTCATTCACTGCATACCCCTTACTGTCATAAGGGAAACACATTGTGTAAGGATGCAAATTTATTGTGGCAATAGATCTTTCAATGTTCTTAGCATCTAATGCAATATCACAACTATAATATCCGATGTTGATAGGAAAAGCTATTTCATTTATCCTTCTGTTCCTACAAAGTTTATTGATTTGAATAATTTGTTTGCACATTTCAATTAAGACCAGTTTATCATCAACAAATCTAGGTAGCATTACCAGACACCCATCATAGGCAACTAACCTGATATAAGTAAACTTCAGGAATTGTATGAAAACACTTCCATATTTTTGTACTTTCATCGCTGCTTCTGGTGAAATTCTGAGTCCAATGTTCCCTTGAATTTCCCTTATAGTTAGCATGGTGAATGTGTCATTCATTCTTCTATAAAGGTGTAGTCTATTATCATACTGAATTTGAGGAAGATGATTATAAATGATGGTTGTGTCATCATAAATGCCCTATTGATTAAGTCCTGACCAACTTTTGGTACTTGCGATAGCATAGAAAAGATATGAAGTCATATAAAAGTAGTCATTTTCTTGAAGTCCCATGAGCTGTCTATGTAGCGAATCACTAATAATTTCATCCGAATCAATATGTTATTTTCCTTCACAAATCATGTTGATAAACAGAAACATCCAACCTTCAAATCCATGTGAATCTCGAAGACCAACGATCCTGCTTAGTAGGGTCACCATCTTTGCCACATCTTCTTTTAACAGTGACTTGTGAATGGATTTTCCTAATTGAGATTTCCCTTTTCTTGGTTGCAAGAACCATGACCTGGCAATGGTGTTTAGACATTGAGTCAAATTTGTAGTAAAATACTCTTTGGCAGTTCCCAGATTGATGTTAGCATATAGCATCTGGGTAGGCAATCAGAAAACACTAGCAATAGAGGCAAGATGTAGACAAACAGTTACTTTATTGTTCGATGAAATAACTTTTCTAGTATCTGGATGGTAAGCTTTCATGCACTCCCGGGCACTGTACTAAAATGGGGTGTCCACCTATCCAAGCTAAGCCATTTTTTGATATCTTTTCGACTAATGGGGTCCTTTCTTCATTCACAAGAGATGACCAAAAGTCTTGAAGGAAAACACTTCCTAAGATGGTATCACCGATATTTGGAAGCGTACTTCTTAACACAAGAGCATAATATGGCCTTTGATACTTGTACTTCATGATTTATTATCAATATTTCTTTATCAAATTTTTGGACGTCTTCAACCTCGCACTGCACTCTTTGTTGCCAACTAAATTTGAGTGACATAATTAGTGAAGATTTCAAGGCTACAGGTCAGGAATGGGCATTTCATTTTGTCAAGCATTTTGCATGCTTTCCTACCCTTTTTATTGAGACATTATGTCAAACATGTTAAGTACAATCTCAGGCATTACTTGCATTCTTCATTACATATCCATGGATTTAAAAATGGACCATTAGATTTCTTTTTGATTTAAGACTACCATTGTCTTGCATCAATCAGATTTTCTTTATGTTTATTTCTGCATCCTTATCCCTCCAATCATTCGATCTAGTCATGGTCGATAGTCTTCCTTCATGTTTATAGATTGCCGTTGCCAATAGCTTGTATTTTAATTGATTAAGGACATTTGTGAAGGCATTATGGTCCTGCTTCAAAGCTTTTACACCACTAGAACACCCCCTAATAGAGTTGGCAAGCAGTCAGTCGAGAAGAGACTAGATGGAACAATGCCCCATTTTGGTCCTTGTTTTGCCCCAGAATTTTATGGGATGGGAAAAGTGATCCAACCAGATTCTATCGTTTCATGTACACATAGCGGGCGATTGGTAGGAATTGTCTTGTTCCTAATGCATGTAGAGTGCTGATGAAGAGCGAGATCCGATCATTGCCCCTACACATTTGAGCCAAAGGCCTTTGAACCACCCTTCAGCTTTGCCTCCCTCGGGTTGGACATGAAATTGGTACTGTGTCTACGTGTATTTCAATAGGGTGAGGAAGATGGCGTGTCTATTGAATAAGCCATGAGTGTAATTGTTTTATTACAACATCCTTCCTTTGCTTGCATGAACTGGAATCGACACTCCTCTATACATGCCTATATAAATATGGCAATATTTCTTTTACTGTTAGCAAGTTGATATACATATCACTTTTTATCCACAACACACGCTTGTGGTTTTATATCATCTAGCTTTTAAAATGTTTTCCATTGCAAAGGAGAAGTACAAGTTGAGGGTTAATCCGCTAGCAGTTGACAGTGTGTGGATGAGGTGGTGTGAGTTTATTTACAAAAGGATCCTTCTCTACACTTTATTAAGGGAATGGTGAGCATTAATCGGATTTATTTCAGTTTACTTCTGTACATGCCCGCACTATGATCATGGTGGTATCATATAACATTGGCAAGTTTCCATATATATCACTGTTTATCCACAGGTTGTCTATATGCATGCCCTTGGGTCAATCTTTAAACATTCAAACATTTAAACATTTGGCATTTAGGAAGGAAAGCCATAGTTTGAAGATGATCCCAACAAGGAAAAATTGTGAGTTGGCAACGTATTTAATATTACTTCTACAAAAACATTCTTAGCCTTGACTTTGCGAAGAGAAATCTGTAGTTCTTTGACAGGATACAAGAGTTATGAGAAACCTTCTAGCATATTGTCCTTCTTCATTTTCTAATAGCAATGGGTTTGAATGATTGACTTTGTTAATAAAATAATATAGGATGTGTGTGGAAATGGTAGAGGAAAACAAGAATTTATCTCTAGTTATCACCGAGATGTAGCTTTATTAAACCTCAATACCATATTATGTAGCTAGGCTGATATTTAACAGGAAAACTTAACTTGAGCCTTTAAGAAGCTTCTGCAATGTTTAATCAAATTAAAACATCTCTTACTACACATGATGAATTATTAGCGATTTCGTTTGATTTACTTCCATTGTTATTACCGAATGCTCCCATGTACATGTTTGACTTCTTATGGAAGAATTTTAAACAAGTTAATAACTGCCTCATGGGGGTTAAGAAAAACATGTTTTTGGAGAGGTTAATTAACCTACTCCAAAATGCGTGTTTTGGAAATTATCATTAACCTTTTTGAGAGGTTAAGAAATACACATTTTTGGAGAGGTTAATTAACCTACTCCAAAATGCACGATTTGAAAGTAATCATTAACCTTTTTGAGAGGTTAATGGTTAATGATAAACTTGAAAACACGTATTTTGGGTCTCTCCATTAACCTACAATAACCTGAGACTCAGAAGTCAGTTTTCAAAAATTTCAAGTGCTGCGCAGAGTTGGGAACAAGCCAGAGACATGAAGATTTAGAAATTCATGAAGATTCAAAGATAAAATGGCCTTTGGCTTAAAACCATACAAGTTAAAAAATTAACCATGGCCTATAAAATTGAAACAATTGAGAATCTTATACTTCAACTCTTTCAAAATGAAGTTATCAATGACATGCAACAGGAAGCAGGATTAATTTTAAAGTCTGAGATTTTTTATGAAGCTTGATTATTTGGATATGTCCTGTCATCCAAAGATGTGGGGCGTGCTATGAACTTCAAAGTTAGTATTCGAGTAGCACACTTATATTTGAACTCATGGAAGCTTAAGAATTGTCATATGTTGGTAAACCATGGTATTTATTTTCCCCAATCAATGAATGAATTTGCATGATTATACCTTGAGTCACTGGAGGTAGGGAAACCTACCTTGTATATAGTCTAGTTAGGAGTTTTTGTTGTGCCTAGTTTGCTTTCAGTTGTCTGGTTTTTGGTGCTAGTTTTCTCCCTTTTGCAAAGTGATCCCTCAAGTGACTCTATAGCCCCAATGGATAAGGCACTATTTTAATTATTATGGATTCGAGCTTCTTCCTTGTTAGTCCTTTTCCCCAGTTAGAGCCAACTATTGCTTGGTTATAGAATTGTTCCAATGCTATAAGCCATGGTTAATATTTTGAAACTTGCCTCATTTTAATCATTGAAATGGTATTTTTATCTCTGAGTTTTTGTATGTTTCTAAACCTTCATGTCTTCGGCTCATTCCAAGCTCTGCACAACACTTGGAATTTTTAAAATCTGGCTTTTGAGCTCCAAATTATTGCAGGTTAATGTTGAGATCCAAAACACATGTTTTCAAATCTATCATTAACCATTAACCTCTCAAAAGTTAATGATAACTTTCAAATCACGCATTTTGGAGTAGGTTAATTAACCTCTCCAAAAATGTGTTTTTCATAACCTCTTAAATAGGTTAATGATAACTTTCAAAATATGCATTTTGGAGTAGGTTAATTAACCTCTCCAAAAAAACGTATTTCTTAACCTCTATGAGGTAGTTTTTAACCTGTGTCACATGTAAGTTTTAAAACAAAGTGGCAGTTGTGATTCGATGGTATTATCAACGAGGAGGAAAAACACTTGATAAAGCAAGAGATATGAAGTATAACGGCAAGGATTCAATCAAAGAAATGCTATCAGGCATGATTAAAATTGTAACAAAAGAAGAAGATATTATACAATTCATGGGTTCTACTATGACTCAGACATTCAAATTTTACAAAGGTGATGAATATTGTCCTCTAGATTCTATAAAGGATAAAGATATTGTAGAGACATTCTAGAGTTTTGTGTGTGATGGTTTTGTAGGCTGCATAGTAGATGTATTGAAAAAGAGCTAACCATTAATCCTAAAGAAGATTGGTATTCTCCAATGAGCCCTCAGCTATACAAAAAGCACACCCATATACATAGCTACAGGGTTTTACACTTCCTTTTCCCTCAAGGCATGCCACTGGTTTCTCTTTCATTAGTAACTCAACATGTACACAAAATGTAGGAGGATTGGTGATGCACATCAAGTGTTTGAGAGAATGTTTGAGAAAGATGTCACTCCTAGAATGCTTTGATTTTCAGGTATACACAAAATGGGCAATGTAATATGACTTGGAAATGTTTTTGTGAGATGCTATCACAAGGCAATGATTTAAGATACATATTCAGCATAGGTTCCCCAAGTTTGATATGGCTTCGCTGGTGCAATGTCCATACTGTGGGATCCCTTGGTGGATACCTCTTGAGCACTTAAGGGTATTGGAGATCAATTCTCAATCGAGCCTTACAACATTATGGAGCAATAGAGTTAAGGCAACTATGGAACTAAGATAGCTGAGCATTAATGGCATCCTCTCCGACTTCCCAGAATCAATAGGGTAGTTGATGTACCTAGAAAAGCTTGTACTGAAGGGAAAGCTTGATAATAAAGGCCAGATATTCTCCTCTACAATGATAGCTCTGCCAAGCTCATTTTTCTATTTGCAGTCACTCAAACATCTAGAGTTAGCGGGCTGCAAAAACATGATGTTCCTTCCACATGATTTATGGAATTTAATCAGTTTGGAACATTTAAATCTTTCTTGCTGCAAGAGTCTAAAAGAGCTATCAGAAACCTTTAGCAATCTCGCCAACCTTAAATATCTTTGTTTTAAGGATCACACTAAGCTGAATATATGTAGCCATATTCTACAAAGATGTTTTAAACTAGAGTACCTAAATCTGAAAAGCTATAAGAAGATAGAAGCCCTGCCTATCACAGTGGACCATCAGCAACATCTAAAGACCATCATTTTGAAAGTGATCTGGATTCCTCTGTTTAAAAAAATTGAATTTATGGGCTTGGTACTTACACAAGTGCTATTCAAAACATAAGCTAGATAGTTCTTCCTAATTCTAATATAATGGAAATTTAAAAAAAATCCACTTTGTATTGTTTTGATGAAGAAGGAAAAATTGTAAATCATGGTGCACTGTCTGCAATAATGTTATGGAGTGGAAAGGCCTTTCCATTCAGCCAAAGCAAGATAGATCAAGTTCTCTCTACTATACATGTTGGATCAAGCTTGAATATTAGAAAAGGTACAATGACTCAACTATGTGCTATACCTCCAAACAATTTTATGGAGCTAATTCAACAAAAGATAGACTTGGCAATGATCATGAAGAAGAGTCTGTATCAAATAACTCAACAAGTCAATGATTCAACCTTTTGAAGACATGTTCCAAGCCATACATTTCAATTAGTGATCTTTGTCATTTAAGGTTAATTTTCTTGAGGTTAATTAACCTTCCAAAATTACGTATTTTGGAGGTGGTTATTAACCAAGAAGAGGTAGTTATTAGCCTTTGTGTCTATATAAGGGCTCTTTCGGGCTTTGTAAAAGGGAATTTTTTTTTGGTTTTAAAAATAAGGGAACATTATGCTGAAATTTTGATTGAGGGATAAATTTTGGAAAGTACGTACACTTTTTATCGCTGAATTGAAAAATCTCTATTGCTTTCTTGGTGCAAGGAAATGAAATGAGATGTGTTTTGCATTCCTTATATTGAAATCAAAATTGTTATATGCAGTAGTAGACATTCTCATGGTGCTATGCGAATGTTTATGAATGATAATGAATGTACTTGGTAATACCGGTTGCCTTCAAGCATAGTTCTTCATTATCGTTGTTATCAATCTCGTTTACCGAAGAAGGTCATGAGAGCATGTGGTGCATTTGTCTTGGATGAGTTTCTCTTGAACTTTGAAGTTTTAAATTCTTTATCTAAAAATCCTTTCCAAAAATTATATCATACGAGGGAGCTGCCCCTCTAAATGCAGAGGAAGGCCACATACCAAGGGCCTATCCAACTGTTGTGAATGGTTTGCCACACACTCTGTTGGGAAAATTTGACTATGACAAATATGTTTACCAACAGATTTTTGGTGACTCTATTGGGGAGATTGAACGACAAAGATTGATAGTTGCCTATAATGAAGCACACTGGTGCTACCACATGAGAACATTTTTCTTGTTCTCCAACCAAACCTTGGCTTCCAAGACACCTAGGAGGATATTATTTCTGACTTGAACACTCTAGCTTGGAGGTGTAGACGAAGTGCTCAACAATAACATCTGGTGAATTGAGTTCTTGAAGAAGAAGAAGATTTTGGGGAAATCTTGTGAAGAGCTCCTATTGATCACAATGTTGTAATCGTTGAAAGAATAGTAGTTATCCTGAGAAGAAACAGGCAAAATATTGGTCACATCCAAAACCAAGTGAACAATAATCAATAACATGGTTGATAAAAGGTACCTTCCCTGGAATGAAGGTTGGTGACTCTATTTTAAAGATTGATTATTGGCAACTCTATTTGAAGGTGGTAATTCAGAATCATGGTTTGGTACAAAGAAAAAGTTGAAAGTGATAGTGATAGTGATAGTGATGATAAATACTTTTCATATCCCAAGAAATAGATTCCTAATGAGCCTCTGCAAGTTGAATTCTTGAAGAATTTCTATGGCAGTAGGAGGTTGGACCCTAAAGTGGTTCATCCTCACTTACTTCAAGTTTTTCAAAAGATCAAAGAAGAAGATGGAATTGACTATGGTTTTCTTTTTCATGATCAAAAATCCTTTTTGGAAAAAGATTTAGCATATAAAGATAAAGAAGTCCTTGCTAAAAAATGTGCTTAATCTAAATCAGCAATGAGGAATAATAAAAATGTCTCTCATGCACCTATATCTCAGAAAAATCATATTGATCCTAAGCAGGCAAGCTTCTTGAAAAGTTTCTATTGGAAGGGATTCATCCATCTTTGCTCCGAACCTTGCAAAAGATAGATGAAGAAGATTGTAAAGATAATCTATTTTTCTCTCATAGATCCAGATCATTTTTGGAAGGAAGTTCCACATGTGAGCATAAGGAAGAACTTGATAATAAAAGTGTTTCTTGTCAATAAAAAATGGATAGTGGTGGTCAAAAAGGTGTCCCCATGCTTGCACCTATTGCTCATCAAAGTCATACTTCCTTTGATCCCAGTTAGGTTGAATTTTTAAAAAGCTTCTATGGCAATGCACGCTTGGATCTTAATAAAGTACATCCTTCTTTACTTCAAACGTTGAGAGAACTTGAGAAAGAAAACCCATGCAAGAATTATTTTCTTGATAGTAAAACATCTTTTGATCCAAATGTTAGAAAGGATTCATCTAAATCTTCATGTATGAAAGAAGACAAAGGTCCTATGTCTAATCAAGGAGATGCTCAAAAAATGGTGCATATAGAAGAAGGAGGTTCTAGTAATGTATCAAGACATGACTATGAAGATTTCCAAATCAAGGAGAGATTATTCAATCATCTCAATCCTAATGAGAAAGAAAAAGAAATATCAAAATCTCGGGAAACTACACAACCAATGATTGAAGATGAGGAAAATGTGGATCAAGATGAATTTCATACTGCTTTTATTCCTACTTGGTGCCTACATGCTTTAGATGATGACTTCCTATGCAGAGAAAATCTTCCCAATCATCCTTTCATGATCATTCAAGATCAATCTATTGATGACACCAATACATCAGTTGTCATAGAACAATCAGAAACCACTACCATCAATGGAGATAAAAGTGGCCATGAACTTCTACAAATATTTGCTTTCTCTAAGGAAATGGAAACCTTTACATTTGATGATATTGATGAACTTGTGATTAAACAATCAATGGATGAAAAAGTTAAAAATCAGCTTCTAGGAGAAGAAGATGAACCATGTAATCTTAATTCTTTATCATGCATGCCAACTTTCACACTTCATGAAAATTGTCTTCGAGAAGAAATGATGATTCAAGAGGAGATAGATATCATTGAACATATTGAAGATGAAAGCTATATGGATATGAAAACAAGTTCCCCTATTCCAACAAAAGTGAAATTAAATTCCTATGGATCATTCAAGTTCAAGGAAATCCTATTTTTGACTCTTTTCATCAAATAGGAAATTCTATGCTAAAGAACTGCTATGAGAAGAATAATCATGATGAAGAAAGTAATGAGTTAGCAGGGGATCTCATGGAGTAATCTAGTGAAGAAAACTCTTATGATGCATTTACTCCAAGATTGTGCTCAAAATCCTTGGATGGTAAATTTCTCTATGAAGAAAATGTTTACTTAAATCCTTTATTCATAGAGAAAGGCACTTCTATTGATGATTCTCAAGTTGGTATTTGAAGACAAGGTTTGATGGCCATAACTCCACAAGTTGCTTCACGTCACATATTATATGAGGGCAATCCAATACGAGGTTTGATATCTTTGAGTCTTAATCATGAGAAAGAACTTTAGAAGGAGAATTTTGATATTAATGGAAGGGAAATTGAGGTTTTGACCAACTATGTTGACGATGGTATCAATATAACTTCACAGTACCTAAGACTTCAAGATAATCTTTTGAAAGATAAGGAAGAAGAAATTGATCATGAGAAAATTCAATATAACATGGATGTGCATCCTAGTTGGAGTAATTTTACAAAGGATTCAGCCATGACCATGCCCATGGAAAAGCAAGAGTATCTAGTGTCAGAAACAAGTTCAAGACTTCATGATGATCAATCACTAGAAATCCAATTAGAGGGCATGCCAAATAGAGGGGAAGATTAGAAATGAATTCAGATACTTGAGAATCTTATACTTCAACTCTTTCAAAACAAAGTTATCAATGACATGCAACAAGAAGCAGGATTAATTTTAAAGTCTGAGATTTTTGATGAAGCTTGGTTATTTGGATATGTCCTGTCATCCAGAGATGTGGGGTGTGCTATGAACTTCAGAGTTAGTATTCGAGTAGCACACTTATATTTGAACCCATGGAAGCTTAAGAATTTTCATATGTTGGTACACCATGGTATTTATTTTCCCCAACCAGTGAATGGATTTGCATGATTATACCTTCAGTCACTAGAGGTAGGGAAACCTACCTTGTATATAGTCTAGTTAGGAGTTTTTGTTGTGCCTAGTTTGCTTTCAGTTGTCTGGTTTTTGGTGCTAGTTTTCTCCCTTTTGCAAACTGATCCCTCAAGTGACTCTATAGCCCCAATGGATAAGGCACTATTTTAATTATTCTAGATTTTAGCTTTGTCCTTGTTAGTCCTTGTCCCCAGTTAGAGCCAGCTATTGCTCGGTTATAGAATTGTTCCAATGCTATAAGCCATGGTTAATATTTTGAAACTTGCCTCATTTTAATCATTGAAATCGTATTTTTATCTCTGATATTTTCTATGTTTCTAAACCTTCATGTCTTTGGCTCATTCCCAGCTTTGTACAACACTTGGAATTTTTAAAATTTGGCTTTCTGAGCTCCAAATTATCACAGGTTAATGTTGAGACCCAAAACACGTGTTTTCAAATCTATCATTAACCATTAACCTCTCAAAAGTTAATGATAACTTTCAAATCACGCATTTTGGAGTAGGTTAATTAACCTCTCCAAAAATGTGCTTTTCTTAACCTCTTAAATAGGTTAATGATAACTTTCAAAGCACAAATTTTGGAGTAGGTTAATTAACCTCTCCAAAAACACGTATTTCTTAACCTTTATGAGGTAGTTTTTAACCTGTGCAACATGTAAGTTTTAAAACAAAGTGGTAGTTGTGATTCGATGGAATTATCAAAGAGGAGGAAAAACACTTGAGAAAGCAAGAGATATGAAGTATAATGACAAGGATTCAATCAAAGAAATGCTATCGAGCATGATTAAAATTGTAACAAAAGAAGAAGATATTATACAATTCATGGGTTTTGCTATGACTCAGACGTTCAAATTTTACGAAGGTGATGAATATTATCCTCTAGATTCTATAAAGGATAAAGATATTGCAGAGCCATTCTGGAGTTTTGTGTGTGACAGTTTTGCAAGCTGTGTAGTAGAAGTACTGACAAAGAGCTAACCATTAATCCTAAAGAAGATTGGTATTCTCCAATGAGCCCTCGGCTATCCAAAAAGCACACCCATATACATAGCTACAAGGTTTTACACTTCCTTTTCCCTCAAGGCATGCCACTGGTTTCTCTTTCATTTTCAACTCAACATGTACACAAAATGTAGAAGGATTGGTGATGCACATCAAGTGTTTGAGAGAATGTTTGAGAAAGATGTCATCTCCCAGAATGCTTTGATTTTTAGGTATACGCAAAATGGGCAGTGTAATATGACTTGGAAATGTTTCTGTGAGATGCTATCACAAGGCAATGATTTAAGATACATATTTAGCATAGCTTCCCCAAGTTTGATATGGCTTCACTGGTGCAATTGTCGATACTAAGGGATCCCTTGGTGGATACCTCTCGAGCACTTAAGGGTATTGGAGATCAATTCTCAATCGAGCCTTACAACATTATGGAGTAGTAGAGTTAAGGCACTTGTGGAACTAATACTGTTGAGCATTAATGGCATCCTCTCTAACTTCCCAAAATCAATAGGGCAGCTGATGTACCTAGAAAAACTAGTATTGAAGGGAAAGCTTGATAATAAAGGCCAGATATTCTCCTCTACAATGACAGCCTTGCCAAGCTCATTTTTCTATTTGCAGTCACTCAAACATCTAGAGTTAGCGGGCTGCAAAAACATGATGTTCCTTCCACACAATTTAGGGAATTTAATCAATTTGGAATATTTAAATCTTTCTTGCTGCAAGAGTCTAAAAGAGTTGCCAGAAACCTTTAGCAATCTCGCCAACCTTAAATATCTTTGTTTGAAGGATTGCACTAAGCTAAATATATGTAGCCATGTTCTATAGAGATGTTTTAAACTAAAGTACCTAAATCTAAAAATATGTAAGAAGATAGAAGCCCTGCCTATCATAGTGGACCATCAACAACATCTAAAGGCCACCATTTTGAAAGTGATCTGGATTCCTCTGTTTAAAAAAATGGAATTTACGAGCTTGGTACTTACACAAGTGCTATTCAAAACATAAGTTGGATAGTTCTTCCTAATTCTAATATAATGGAAATTTAAAAAAATCTACTTTGTATTGTTTTGATGAAGAAGGAAAAATTGCAAATCATGGTGCACTATCTGCAATAATGTTATGGAGTGGAAAGGCCTTTCCATTCAGCTAAAGCAAGATAGATCAAGTTCTCTCTACTATACATGCTGGATCAAGCTTGAATATTCTATTCAATAAAAAATATCTACTACATGACAAAGCAAGAAAAGGTACAATGACTCAACTATGTGCTATACCTCCAAACAATTTTATGGAGCTAATTCAACAAAAGATAGACTTGGCGATGATCATGAAGAAGAGTCTATATCAAATAACTCAACAAGTCAATGAATCAACCTTCTGAAGACATGTTCCAAGCTATACATTTCAATTAGTGATGTTTGTCATTTAAGGTTAATTAACCTTCCAAAATTACATATTTTGGAGGTGGTTATTAACCACGAAGAGGTAGTTATTAACCTTTGTGTCTATATAAGGGCTCTTTTAGGCTTTGTAAAAGGGACTTTTTTTTTTGTTTTAAAAATAAGGGAACACTTTGCTGAAATTTTGATTGAGGGATAAATTTTGGAAAGTATGTACACTTTTTATCGCTGAATTGAAAAATCTCTATTTCTTTCTTGGTGCAAGGAAATGAAATGAGATGTGTTTTGCATTCCTTATACTGAAATCAAAATTTTTATATGCAGTAGTAGACATTCTCATGGTGCTATGTGAATTTTTATGAATGATAATGAATGTACTTGGTAATATTGGTTGCCTTCAAGCGTAGTTCTTGATTACCGTTGTTATCAATCTCATTTACCGAAGAAGGTCGTGAGGGCGTGTGGTGCATTCATCTTGGATGACTTTCTCTTGAAGTTTGAAGTTTTAAATTCTTTATCCGAAAATCCTTTCCAAAAATTATATCATACGAGGGAGCTACCCCTCTAAACGCAAAGGAAGGCCACATACCAAAGGCCTATCCAACTATTGTGAGCAGTTTGCCACACACTCTGTTGGGAAAATTCTATTGTGACAAATCTGTTTACCAACAATCCTCAAACAAAAAATCTTGC
The DNA here is from genome assembly GCA_028749045.1 of Cupressus sempervirens. NCBI lineage: Eukaryota > Viridiplantae > Streptophyta > Pinopsida > Cupressales > Cupressaceae > Cupressus > Cupressus sempervirens. Next base: position 481,251,281 of record CM053787.1, on the reverse strand, counting down.
TTTATGTTTTTCAATACTACCATCTAAAGTATAATTTTTTATAACCACTTTGATAAAAGAATTGATTTGTCTTTTGGAATAAGTATAA